>JAMLFY010000009.1:16376888-16889028 GCA_030441495.1 Dalbergia oliveri
TTCAACTGATTCTGATTCAGAAACTACTCGATTGTGGCACATGCGTCTTAGGCATATGAGTGAAATAGGAATGTTAATTTTTAGCAGCGCGGCTTGCTAGGTGATCACAAAATTAAGAAACCTGACTTCTGTGAACACTGTGTCTCCAGAAGCGACTAAAGTCAAGTTCAACACTATTATACACAGGACTAAGGGCACAGTGGATTACATCCACTTGACTTATGGGCCCCTGCACTTGTTCCATCAAAATGTGGTGTTAGATACCTATTGACGTTCATTGATGATTTCCCAAGGAAGGTATGGGTTTATTTTCTGAAATACAAGAATTATGTGTTCCATACTTTCAAGAAATGGAAAGCGCTTGTTGAGAACCAAACCAGCAAGAAGATCAATCGTCTCCGAAAAGATAATGGTTTGGAGTTTTGTGGAGGTCGTTCAATGAGTTCTGTGAAAATGAAGGCATAGTAAGATATTATCCTGTGAAAGACCCGCAACAAAATGAAGTAGCAGAATATATAAACAGAACTCTTTGGAAAGGGCTCATTATGCTCTCCAATGCTGGTTGTCTAAAGAATTTTTGGCTAAAGCTTCAATATGGCTTGCTATTTGTGAATCGGTTCTTAACTGATATCTATTTGAAGACTCCTATTGAGGTATGGTCCAATACTTTGCGATTACTCAAATATAAGAATTTTTTGTTATCCTGCATATGCTCATATTGATGATGAAAAGCTTGAGTGAAGAGCACTAAAATGCATATTTCTTGGATATGAAACCGGGTGAAAGGTTATAGATTATGGTGTAGAGAACCTAAGTCATCCAAATTCATAATCAACAGATACGTCAAGTTCAATGAATCACCTATGCTTCATACGAAAAAGGAGGTTGGCGACGTAGAAAAAGACCAAGATATTAGCAAGCAAGTGGAGTTTGAAGCTGAACCACCAAAGCAAATGTAAGAAGATACCTCTTATCAGCCTATTCAAGAAGAAGAACAAGCTAGATATTGTTGATGTCGTAAATGCATAACAACAATTGCAGCATTATAGCCTTACTAGAGAGAGAAAAAAGGCAAGTAAAACCACCAGAGGTATAGTCATGCAGACATAATCTCTTTTGCATTATCAATGTTAGAGGATATTGAATCAGAAGATCCTACCACATATCATGAGGCTATTTCGAGTGATGAATCTATGGATTGCAATGAGTGAAGAGATGGAGTCTCTTCATAAAAACTAGACTTAGGAGTTGGTGAATCACCGAAAAGACACAAAGTCATTGGCTGCAAATGGATCTTTAAGAAAAGGAAGGATCCTTTGAAGCTGAACAAGCTGGACAAAACATGCTTAGTTGTAAAACGTTTTAGCCAAAGGGAAGGAACAGACTTCAATGAAGTATTCTCTCCTGTTATAAGACATAGCTCTATTCATGTCCTGCTTGCTATGGTTGCACTTGGATAACTTAGAGGTTGAACGCTCAATGTTAAGACAACTTTTCTTCATGGTGACCTTGAAGAATAGATATATGCAACAACTAGAAGGTTTCATTGTTCAAGGCAAGGGGGATCATGTATGTCTCTTAAAGAAGTCGTTATATGGCTTAACGCAATCTCCTCGCTAGTTGTATAAGAGATTTGACACTTTCATGTTAAGTCATGGTTACTCAAGGAGTGACTATGACGTTGTGTTTACCACAGGAAGCTCTAGATGGTCGTCTATTTGTTGCTCTATGTTGATGACATGCTCATTGCTGCTAAAAGTATGTCTGAGATCAAGAAGCTAAAGGAGCAACTCAATGGTGAATTTGAAATGAAAGATTTGGGTGCAGCTAAGAAGATTTGGGCATGGAAATTAAAATTACATGCTGGTAAATTATATTTATCTCAGAAGAAGTATTTTGAGAAATTACTTGAGCGCTTTGGAATACAAGATACAAAGCCTGAAGTAATTCGTTGGCAGTCATTTTAGATTATCTTGCACATTCACCAAGTCCGTTGAAGAGGAAGACAGATATCACATGTTCCTTATGCTAGTGTAGTTGGAAGCATCATGTATAATATGGTATGTACTGGATCAGATATTTCATATGTCGTTAATGTTGTTAGTAGATATATGGGGCATCCTGCAAGATGCATTCAAGGAGGAAAATGGATACTTTGATATCTCAGGTACTACGGATGTTGGCTTAGTATATGACAGAAGTTCTAACACTGGTGGTAGTATTATTGGTTACGTTACTCTGATTATGTTGAAGATGTTGATAAAAGGAGATCTCTAATAGGATATGTCTTTACACTTTCGGGTAGTGTAATTAGTTGGAAAGCAATTTTACAGTCTATTGTTGCATTATCAACTCCAGAAGCTGAATACATGGGGGCAGAGATGAAAGAAGCCATTTGGTTTAGAAGTTTGGTAGGCAATTTGGGCTTGGAATAAGATATTACAATTATTTATTGTGATAGCCAAAATGTCATACCTTTGACAAAAAATCAAGTGTATCATGAGAAAACCAAACATATTGACGTCAGATATCACTTTATTCAGGAGATTATTTCTCAAGGTACCATTGCAATGAAGAAAATTGGTACCTCAGATAATCCAACAGATATGTTGACAAATTCAATTACTATTGCTAAGTTCAACCATTGCTTGAATTTAGTTAGCATTCATAATATGTGAGTTTGTCCTTATGGGCACACTAGAGAAGGCAACCTCAGAAACTTGAAGATGGATAAAAAAAAGATCAAGCCAAGGTGAAGATTTGTCAAATTTAGTGACTTGAATTTTTCAGCCAATGGACAAAAGGTCTAATTAGCTTTCGGTACAAATTGATTGAAGTGGCCAAAATTATCAAAAGTTGTGTGTTGCAAGAAACTTAGTGCTGAAACATTTATTACAAACGGTGGAATGTCTATACAATCTGCAAGTTAGTCAAAAGGTGAATAGTTGCAACCAAAAATATTAAATGCAGATGGAAAAAAAGCAAGCGAAAGCATGTGGCGCTGAAAAATGAGGTTGAAAATTTTGTACATATAGCTCTATAAGAGAGCTTCGCTTTGCAGCTTCATTGCAACACAACGAGAAAAACCAAATACTCTCTTCGTTTTAGTAGAGTAAAATTAATTGTTTATAATAAATTCTACTCTTTTGTAAATTGAGAGTATACACCAGTGAGAAAATCCTGAGGTATTCTGGGTGTATTTGGGATTTGAGTTGAGTAAATGTGTCTACCTTTTGTATCTCCATCATATTTTCATAACGAAATATTTGGTTGTCGCCTTTGCTTGTGGACGTAGGCTTTAAGCCGAACCACGTAAATTTCTAGTGTCATTTATTTTATGCTTCCGTCTATTTATTTTGTGCTACTCTGTTCTGCTTTTGGGCTCACCATTTCACAACAATGCTCTTGGACAAAAGTTCATATATGCAACAAGCCATTCAAAATCAATATTTTTTTTTTGTCAAGATTGCAATCCTTGATTGGTGGTGCAATTTTGGTCTTCCTTTGACAAAATTGGCAAAGCACCATAGCACATAGAAAAACCATTATCTGAGGATTGAACATGTGTGCATCCAAAATTGAGCTTTCATTCTAGCTCTAAAAGCATCAACCAACAACAATCCATTCATCTCCTCATCTTTCTAAGCATTTAGAGAGTCATTTGTTTACTTTGTTTTCTCTCTATATTGTAAGTTGAGAGTATACACGATGAGACAAATCCTGTAAGGTATTCCTGGGTGTATTTGAGATTTGGGTGTTGAAAGGATTATGTCCACCTTTTGTATCTTCATCATATTTCTATAGTGAAATATTTAGTTGTCGCTTTTGCCAGCGGATGTAGGCTTTAAGACAATCACGTTAATCCTTTTGTGTCATCTTTGCTTTATGCCTCCACATATTTATTTTGTGCTACTTTGTTTGTGCCTTTTGGACCCGCCATTTCACAATAGTACATAAAAATTAAAATATAACTAACCCAATATTTAAGAAGTTTGTTAATTAGTTTGATAACAGCCATGTCCCACAACTTTTAAAATTGGATTATCTATCTGTTTCTTTGAGCTTCATTTATAATACCATTATATTGAAGATATAGGACACTATGCTATACCTTATTAGTTATTTGATTGAAATTTTGTCGCTGAAATATATATATGCAGTTCAAAATAGTATCAGCATAATACAATAAAATAGTGATAATTAACCAATAGTCACACAACCACCAAGCTTTTTCCTTACTTAATTAATATTTATTCACCACTATTTTCTCTAATATGATTAACTTCCAAACTTTAGTATTACTTATTAATTATTATTTTTTAATTTCTTTAATTTAAAATATCATTAAATACTAATTTCCATGTTTTAAATTATCTAAATTACAAGAAATTGCGTAAATTGTGTTATTTGAATTTACATTATTTTAATATTGCTTGAACACCTGTCTAAAATATAAGGGTCCATTTGGATGCTGAAATTGGAATTGTAATATAGAAAATTTCAATTCTAACTCTTTTAGAAGTGGAATTGATTTAGAATCTTAGAGTACATTTGGTTTATGAAAATATTTTCTATTTTCATTTCTTATTTCATTTCTTGAAAATGGTTTCCATTTTCAGATTTCAAAACTGTTGAAAATGTATTTGGTTTATAAAAGTAGTTCTTGTTTCAAAATTGAGAAGAACGAAAATATGTTTGGTATGCTTGTTTTTAAAATAAAATTTTTGAAATTAAATTTTAAACAATAAAGCTATATTTGTTATTAAACAATAATATATATATATATATATATATATATATATGGATTGCACGTTGACTTATCTATCGCAAGGATTTGTTAAAATAATAAATAGTTCTAATAAAATTATTTAAATGTGTAAATTTTTTCGGAATATACTTGATTTTTAAGTAAATTTGTAGTTATAATAAAAAGAGATATAATTGAACTAAATAATTAATATTATTTTAAATATGATTATTATTCTGCCGAAAAATTTAAATATATATGTTATTGCAAATTTTAAGCTTTAAATACAAAAACATTTAATATAATGTGAATGTTATATAATATATCCCTTTGTCCAAATTAAATGTTAACTAAAAGATTTTGACCATTTTGTTTGAACGCTAGTAATAAAAAGGAAGTAAATTTATACAAGTAAGTTTATTAAGCTTTTATAAATAATAATAGACAATAAAAAATTAGTTATAAAATATTAAATTAAATTAAAAAATGATGGTTGCAAGAGTGAGAGACACATTACAGGAGTGTAATGTGGGTTTGGCTTGGTGATTTGTTTAAACGAAAAAATAAATATAATTGAAAAAGATCTTGCACTATAGGTGGCTGAAAGTGTGATTTGATGGTTTAATTCATTAACCATTAATTGCGTATGCGAGAGATGAGAGAGCGTTCATTGGGGGAAAAAATATATATAGGACTATACTTTTGTCTATTGTTGGATTCGAACTAGATACATGGAAGTAAAACAAAACAAACTTCTTTATATATTTATGGCTATGCACGAATAAAGTTTTAATTATATAAAGAAAATATGACTTTCAATTGTCTTGCCACATTGAGCAATATTATTATTAGCCGCAGAGCATTCTGCACACAAAATGAGACATCTAAAGCACCATATATAAACATCTTAAAGCCACCTATTAGATGTTTCTCAATGATACAATTAGTTGCCAATAACAACCCCAGCCCTTGGGGCACTTCTGCCCATGGATTCATGCATACTTATGCATCCTCCACCTCTGCAATAGACTCACTCCGACTCCATCATCTTCTCTTCCCCATCCACTGAACACTCAAAATATATTGATGGAGACATTCTCAGCTGTCAATGCCTTGGACAATTGGGTGAAACTTTCTTTTCACCAGCATATTCCCATTCATTACAATCACTTTAATTATTAACGCTCACTCCAAGGACTAATAATAATAATTTCATTTACATTAAATATGTTGAGCTTAATGTCTTCAAAATAATTCATTTATTGTCTTGCATTGCAGTTGACAAATACAACCTAATACTTGTCTATTATTTGCTTTAATTTGTATAATAACCTTAACAATTCATTTATGAAAAACATTAATACCATGTTACTTAAATCAAATAATGATATGTGTATTTTTCTTGGCATAAGTAACTTATAAGTTAAAAATATACATTCTTCTTAAGAAAGATGTCCACTTATCATTTCTTAATTTGAGAAATGGATATAACATATACCCAAAAAAAAAAAATTGATCTAAATTTTTTCTTTAATTATTAGCTCGCTATTTACAATTTTGAAATACAGGCCTCTTCAGTTTAGTCCACCAAAAACAGCTCTCAAAATGGCAGCAGCAATATATCTACTGCATACTCTTGAAGATTTTGTCCCTTGTAAAATGTGTGCTAAGCGAGGCTGTGCCCTCATCCACGCAGCATATTGCAAAACGATTCAGTAAACTATTACCTTGAAACACAGCCCCTAGCATTTTCTCAGCAAGATGTGCATGGCTGCATGCTGGATCATTAAATTAACATTATCGAGGCTTTCCTCTTTCTAGTTTTTTTTTTTAACAATTTAAATCTTTATATAAGATTAAAATAAGAGTAAAATTTATATGAATGAGATTCACGAGCCAAATCCACAAAAGTCTCATACTTCTATCCCAATTTATCTTCATACCAAACACACCCTTCTCACGTTGTTGTTCTGCTGGTATAGAATGGTCCAGAAAACACAGGAGGTGGTCCAAGTTCTTCGGAGAATAAAGTTTTTTGGGGGGCTTATAGAGGAGGAGGATGTAGTGGTAGTACTAGTCACAGCCTCACAGGGTTTTGAAGAGATAATTTAGTCTTACTAGTCATGTAAACATTACTACTTCTATTAGTAGTGCGGACCAAATTAAAAAAAAAAAAAAGTCAAGAAAAAGCCCATTCATTTTTTTTAACAAGCAAAAAACTTAGATTAAAAGAAAAGTTTGTTGGAGAGCATATCTTCGAACTTATTAAATATCTACCGAGATATTTACAGATCACTTACACTATAAAAAGTCATAAGAATAAATTTATAAATTAAAGGCTCATTTAATTTTGTCTGCACTTCAAAAACCTAAGAATCAAACACTTGATTACTTCAAATAGGTTAGTACTTTTGTACTTTAACTAAACTTTTTATTTCAAATTTTGAAAATAAAAAAAACTAGCATTTGGAAAATTTTATTCTTATAATAAAACTGATTCAGTTTATAGTAAATCAATAAGAATTCAGCAAAGTTTAGATACTTATAATTTAGTCAAAATCATTATGCATACTTAAACTAAAAAAAAAAAAAGAATCGATAAAGTGAATGCTAAATAAAGGTGAAAAAATAAACAGAATACAAAAAAAAAAGAGTCAAGTGAACAAACCAAACTAAATAATGTCAAGAACCAAACCTGAGTCACGTGTTACTCTGGTTTTCCTCTCAAATTATATAGTAAATGCTATATTAGCTAACAATAACATGAAACATTTCAACAAGCTAGACACAATGGACATCAAAGTTTCAAGCTCTTTCCTGAGTCTCGTATGAGAGGAAAGGGAGCAAATATGAGCAAGGATGTCTCGCCAGCAACACTCTAAGATGGGTCCCTGCCTTTGTAGTAGATGCCGGCAAGTCATCCTTGGCTCAAAATGTACTCTCTCCTCCTCTTCATGCAAGACATTTGAGCATACAACTTAATTGAACTTCAGCCACACTACTCCTTTGAACTCCAAGTTCACATTTCATTTCCTCTATGCTCTTATGCATCATTGTAGTCCATGTATTTATAAGCATACAAGGTCAAAGGGGTGAAATTCCAAAGTACATATCGTGTATTGCCCCATATCCAATAATGAACCTTCCACGTGACATGCATATGCTAGCTGGTTCTTATCCAAAGCGTTCTTCTTGTCTGGAATCAATTTCCATTTTGCCACGTATCACCTTAACATTTTGCTTGGAGCAAAGAAAAAATAGTTGACCTAGCCTATTTTCTTGCCAAAACAGTTCGTTGAGTGATTAATTACTGTAGTTGTGGGAATAGAATATAAAAAGGGGTAGCAGCCAGAGACTTGCAGTGGTTACCCATGTTTCTGTCATGGCACTGTCAATGAGAATTTGTTCTCACAAATTTAGCTGATTAAAAGAGATCAATTTCAAAAGCTTTTGACTTAAATTGGGTTCCAAATAAGCACCGGGATTTATTTAGTGGTAAAGGATTTAGGTAGTGTGGATGAGGTCCTAGATTCAAATCTCATGGCGATTAATGTAATTCTATGAATACCAAAAATTGAGTTCCAAATAGCAATATAGTTAGACAAGTGTATTTCGTTTCAGAAAATAATCTTTTTGCTTTTATTTTTTGTTTTCCTATTTTTTCAAGATTTTATATAGGAAATAATAAAAATAAAAACTAAAAAATTCAGTTTGTATTTTTAATTTTTATTATATAACAGAAATAAAAATTGTTTTGTGAAACTAAACACACCAAGATATTTCTTTTTTCCTAGATAACCTTGTGCAGGGGTCAATATTCTCATAATACTGTATCAGTCTAAAGTTACTATGTTGATTCCCAATCAATCAGCCCCTATTCTTATCTTTAATTTATCTTTAAGCCTTTGGAGAAGGGTTTGATTTTACCCTTTTCCTTGACTTTGCTTGTGTGAACTTCTTTGACGTGCGATATATTCCTAACCTAATCAGAAATTAATCATGATTCACTAAGCTCATATAAAATGTATCATGGATTTTGCGTTTATGGTCTAGCAAGACAGTGGGATCCCTTTTACCATCTTGAAGTTCCGCATGCAGTCAATCAATTTGTGTCATTGTCCTTGGAGAATATATCTTTGCATTTTAATTAAAGAGTACTCACTCTGATTTTTCTCCAAAGAAAAAGGTTTACTTTTAACACGAATATTTTTTTCCGCCTAATGTTAGGATTAGACAGCATTTGCTGACAATAAAGCTTCATGATTCTTTTGGTAAATGTACAACCGAAGATGACCTTTCTTTTCGGTACGCTACCACAAAAAATGGAATCTCCAGTCACAAAACTTGGAGGAAATTGTAGAAGATACCATTTTATACGATAATTTCACCTCAGAACCATTAATAAAATAATTTTATAGTTTGAACTGCACGAATAAAGCTTTCTAGAAATTAAGTTCAAAAAACAAAAATATAAAAAAAATTTAGCAGTCTTAACCAATAACTATTGTAATGAGTTTTAGACAAACTCCCAGGTTTGGTGCCTGATTAAGATATCAAAAGATTTGTTCTTCAGGACCTGAAAGTATACTCGATATTCCTTACTATTTAAAATTGTGGCACATTTCAATTTATCAACAAGCAAAAGTGGATATCAAATTGTCCTATTTTATATGTTTAAAAATTAAAATAAGTGTTCCCACATTTTGAATTTTAAAGGATTTCAAATAGAATTTCAAATCTGAAGAGGTTATTTTCTCCCTCAATATCTTTACTAGGGACTGAATTAGATAATTTACTCTTGATAGTGTTTGATGAAATTATTTCAAGTGATAATGATATAAGTTTCAATTTATTATTGTTAATTAAGGTTGTTTATCTTTTCTTTCGTCCAATAATTAACACATAAATTTCACGGGTGACACTATTAAAACATATGTACAGGACTTCAAAGTCCAAGCAAATTATGCGTAGTGTAATTTGTTCTAATATTTTTTTTTTTCCCGATAGATTGAATAAAGCTCATAACACCCCATGTGGATGGAAGGAACAAGAGATACATGGATCCAAAATAAAATGAAAATGTTATTTAAACCACCTATGTCTTGGACATTATATTGACATTCAATCTATTACCCTTAAATTTTATATGATCTCTATTTAAAAATATAAATTTAATTCTCTACTTTTAGATTTGATTAAATTCCATAAATATCAATTTTTAAATATTGAAATAATAACACCCAAACAAAAGAAAAGACAAAACAAAGCCTGCCAACTCAGAACCTATTCCTAAAACATTTGCTATGACACTTGTAGGGGACTCCTACGCCCGCGGGCCATTATAGACTCGTGCATAATTTGTTCCAATGTCATTCCATAGTAGGAGCAATCAATATCAAAACAGGCTCTACGTATTAGTGCAAAGATTTCAACCAGCCACGGTTGAGTAATGCAAACACCTTCACTGAACTAATTATCTCCAACTTCTCTTTCGTGATCAATTGGAATCAAATGCCGCATGAGATTGGAAAAGAAGCAAATTAGCAATAAGCAAAAGCTATCAACATACATGAAACAAGAATAAGATCAGCGTTCCAAACACCAACCAAAGAAGCTAACATGTATTTCCAACTGCAATCTGATATGATTCCAACAAACCTTACTACTAACAGTGTATTCCAAAACTGGCCATAATGGCAGCATAAAGGACCAGCAGAGATCATATGAAAATGTGTCAAAACCATTCTAATCCAATTCTATCTCCTTCGGTATTGCCATCAAGGATTAAACGAACAAGACTAGGCCCTATGAGGACAGTTCCAAATAGAAAAGCTATAGCATACAAAATCGGAATGTGATAAACAAAACTCCATTTTAGCCCTTTCAGGATTGCTATCAGGGTCAAAAGCAACGATTGCAAAAGTGAACCAACAGCCCAGCAATAAGATCCTACAATACACCTATGCGATCTAGCAACCATTCCAAATCTTGAATACCACCCTAAAGATGGCAAAGACTAAATGGGTCAATGAAACCTAAATCCGTTCAATAAACCCAACATATCTGCACTCACATATAGATTAACAATGTTATTCCAACATCCATTTATCTCAAACACTCAAACGCTCTATTCACAAAATACATGAGACCCACCATTTACTTTTTCTCTTAACTTCTTCTCTTCATCTCTCCTCTCATTCCTTCCACAAAATGTGGGTGGTCTATGAAAAAACATTTCCCTAGATAGATCCACATGCAAAACACACCCACACCACCATGTATACACACACCAACACAACACACCACCATGTATTCGCACACCATATCACAATCCACCAGTAACACACACCCCTCACCGAGAACAGCACACCAACACACACACCCCATCATGTGCACAACACACATCCATCCACACAACGCACACACATGCACAAAAATCTCGCATCAGAGAGAGCACAACAACACACAAAGCAAGAACACAATACACACCATACTGTATACTCACACCAACACACTCACCGTGTATTTGTCCTCATATCTGTATCTTAAACCTCAAACAGAGGACCAGGAAAAGTTATTCTTGCTGGTTAACTATTTTCATTGTCATCCAAATTAAACTCAATAGAAGATAAAAGTTGAGCCGACTGTAAATTTTCAAACCATATAATTTTATAACTTTTAACTGAATAGAAGATAAACGTTGAGCTGAATGTAAGTTTTCAAACCATATAATTTTATTACTTTTAACTGCCACGTGTTACAATCGATAAAACGGACGGAGGTATATATGTATAGAACAATGCTAACTATTAGAGCGTGTACATGATATGTAGTTCATATTAGGAATTGATTGATTTAGGTAGGAGTTAGTTCGTTGATAGTTATAATCACTACTCTATATAAGAGATGAACTTCACTTGTATTTGCACATTTTCTCATCATTTAATCAAATTTCACATTTCTGGCTCCTCTCTCAATTATCTAAACTCTTTGAGTACTATGTATGGAAGTTTTAAAAATTGGACCAACCGATTGGACAAAAGGAATTCACGACAGTTCGGTTCACTAATTAGATTGATTAAGTATTTGAACTGGTCAAATTGGTCAGCACCAAATGCAATTGCTATCATAGGGGTTCAACCCAGGTATTTGCAAAGTAGCGCTTATTAATTATTTATATATATCTATCTAATCACATTAAATTATATTTTTATATGTGGATTTAATTAAATCCGTTTATAAGACTTACCGGTTAAATCAATACCCATACCGTTTTGGTTTGAAGTCAATTATTGGTCCCTTCTAAAACTATGCTATGGATTTCAACACTACCAAGTTGAAAAAAAAAGGAAAAACTTCAAAAAAAAAAAGTTTTACAGAAAACAAGTAATCATTCAACCAAATAAAATTGTATGATTCACTACCTATATCACATTATTCCATCAAACAAATTTTGATTTAAAATAGTATTAATATATGAGATTTCAATTGGGCCGGGTTGCCAAGTACAATTGAGTTCATACTTAAATGTACCACAAGCAGGATTAATACTGAATGTATTTTCACAATTTTTTATCGGGTGTATTCTTTTTTTCTTTCTTCTATTGTTTCTTTTTCTTTTTATGGAAAGCAGTTTAATTCCTATCTATTTCTTAAAATAAGCAAAACAAAAAATTTAATTCTATATTTTTCGAGAAATTCAAGCAAAACAAGCAAACTAACGTTTAAAAATATATCGATAATGTGTATGAGATTATAGTTTCTTTAAAATTTCGATATGCATCTGAAAAACCTAACATTTAAACGTATTTTTTATTGAAAAAATACGTATTTTATCTCAAAACCTTAACCAAACATACTCAATATGGTAGTGTATAAAGTCCCAATTAATAAATCGGACCCGACCTTGTTGGAGATCTGCATACTATGCTCGAATTCGAATGTGCTGCCTTTTTCTAACATCGCTCATTTTCACTCAAAATTTAGCTTTTGATCTTATATGCAACCCTTTAGCATATATAACAGGATATTTACATCTCAAAATAACTCTGTTCTAAAAGGACTTTGTCATTGATTCCGAAGATTTGTAACATCTGAGTCACTAAAAGTAGTCTAATGATAAAAATTTGAATGATTTAAACCCAAAAAACCTGAAAAAGCGAGCTTAAATAGAAAGCTCATAGTATTTAGCAAAAAAATAGAAAGCTCATAGTATTTAGCAATCCCCAAAGATGTTTAATAATTAATCCCGTGATGATGATTGACTGCAAATTTCATTTACGGTTGACCATGATTAACTCCTAATGCATATAGTTGGATTATCGTACTTTTCAGCTCCAACATTTCAACAGGTCACAACGGACATCATCATGCTTTCAAGCTATTTCCAAAGTCTCATATGAGAGGAGAGGGAGCAAAAGTGAGCTAGGATTCCTCGCCAGCAACATCCTATAGAAGGGGATCTTACTTTTTCAGTAGATGCCGGCAAGTCATCCTTGGCTCAATTGTACTCTCTCTACCTCTTCATGCAAGACATCTTGAGCAAATAACATATATATTGAACTTCAACACTCTTTTCAACTCCCCATTTCACATTTCCTCCTCTATGCTCCTCTGCATCGTTGTAGTCCATGTACTTATAAGCATACAAGGTCAATGGGTGAAATTCCATTACACTCCCCAGAAATTAAGCTGATTCCCCAAAAGAAAGTCTTCCAAACATACGGTCCCACATCTTACCATTGTACCTTCTCATT
The DNA here is from genome assembly GCA_030441495.1 of Dalbergia oliveri. Classification (NCBI taxonomy): domain Eukaryota; kingdom Viridiplantae; phylum Streptophyta; class Magnoliopsida; order Fabales; family Fabaceae; genus Dalbergia; species Dalbergia oliveri. The sequence continues at coordinate 16,390,392 of JAMLFY010000009.1, forward strand.
CTAGCTGCTTCTTTTGCAAAACTGTTCTTTTGTGATTCTGGAATCAATTTTCTTTTTGTTACGTGTATCCTTAGCTAGGATCAAAGAAATAGTTGACTTGGTCTATTTTCTTGCCACACAGTTTGTTGAGTGATTAATTACTGTAGTTGTGGGAATAGAATATCAGAAGAGAGGCAGCCAAAGACTAGTAGTGGTTATCCAATTTTTCTGTTATGGCATTGTCAATGAGAATTTGTTCTGTTAAATTGAGCTGATCAGAAGAGGATGTGACAAAATTTTGACTTTATTGGATTCCTTAGCAATATGAGCTGAGAGGCGTGCATTTGCTTTCCGAAAACAATTTGTAGTTTTTTTATTTTTAAAATTTTGTGAAGAAAATACTAAAAATGAAAATTGAAAACTAGATTTTATAATTTTTACAATTTTCAGTATTTCCTTCACAAAATTTATAAAAGAGGAAAATAAAAAATAAAAATTGAAAATTGTTTTCTAAACTAAACGCACCCTAGAATTTCTCTCCTTCTAGATATCCCTTTGCAGGTGTCAATATTCTTAGCACACTGTATCAGTCCAAAGTTAATTACTATGCAGATTCCAATTAGCTAGCCTCTATTTCTCTTATCTTTATGCATTTGTAGTTGGATCTGATTTTATCCTTCTTTGCCTTTGCACATGTAAATTTGTTTGACTTGTGATATTCCTAATCTAATCAGAAATTAATCATGATTCACTCAGCTGGTATGATATGCATTAAGGATTTTGGAATGACTAGGAATGTAGTTGTACGAGCCCTTCTACCATCTTGAAGAATAACTACATGCAGTCAATCGATTTGTCATTGTCTGTCGAGAATATATCTTTGCATTTCAAAGTGTTGGGTGATTAATTCGGTGACGTGACAAATGATCACTAAAATAAATCCAATAAATTATAAATTTGATAGAATTAAAGTTATCAATTCACGCAACATAATGATATGTGCAAATTAAGACTTAGAAAAGAATACCAAATTTTATCATGGAAAACTCTCAAATACCGAGTGAAAAATCATGAGAGAAACTCTGAAAAAAATTTAACTATATTTAGATTTACAAAAATATTATTTTCACACTCTTACACCGATAAATATAGTGTTTTTCTTTGAAAACTCTTGTGTTCAATATTACAATTTTTCAATACATGACTTCTACTTAAGTAAAGTATATTTTAAAATAATAAAATAATATGACGTTTTAATCTATATTTGACTCAGATTATCTTAAAATGACATGACATAAAATAATAACTATATTTGAAAACCCCTTTGACTTAGATTAAACTCTTGTGGTCATATGACTTAGATTAAAACTATTTTTATTTGGATGTACAACGTAGTTTTGAAAATACATATACCTCATGAGTACTAGATAATATATTTATCAATGTCTAATTTTTTTAAATTTAGTATGCTTGATCATTAAGATAATATTATATTATTCAATAATTGGATTAATGAAATATGTTCTTAATAAGAAGATATCCAATAGAGTAATAAGTATGTTTCTTGGAGTAAATAGATCCCTCCTCTATATACACACACACACACGTATCCTCGCATCTTAAATTTCAAAATTTCACTATATCTCCATATCAGTATCAAATCAATATCAATATCATATTTTATATATATGCTTCATAGGTTTGACCATCCCAGAGTTAAAATATGTGCCTCAACCAAATTTTCTAATAAAGATATACTTCCACCGTTAGGAGCAACAAGCCACAAATCCTTTGAATGAAGTGTACATGTAAGCACTTAACCATATTTATTGAATATAGCTAAATAGATTTAAAAGTGTGATGAATGACAAATTGTAGAAGTAAGTTTGCTCCAATATGTTTTGATGATAATAAATACAATGACATATGATCAACATTTTCTATAGAATATATCCAATGACTCTTTGTATGTGTTACAATAAACTAATATTGAATATGATTTTATGTGAACAAATACATACATGAAATACATTCTAGTATTATATTCTGATAAATCATGCATATTAGGCAAAGAGTAATAATTGATAAATATTATGCATGATTGCCTTAATTGAGTTTCACATTTATGAATCATGCATATTGATATATTTTAAATTGGAGTAACTATATTTTTCAAGTGAGTTATGATGCATATTGATATATTTTAAATTGGACTAACTATATTTTTCAAGTAAGCTATGATGTCAAATAATCTAAGTATTAAGAATGGGCTTTGAACAAAATAGATAATTTATAGTTGAAGTCAAAGGATTAAAGTTCCTTGAAGAAGACAAAGTTGAAGTTAATCAAGTTCAAGCTTAGCTTGCAAAGGCCAAGTTCAATTTGCAAAGGAATTAGTTTTGCAATTGGCTTAGAGTATCAGCGTAAAAAGGTTTTCAATCAGGTGAGTTCTTTGGCCGCAATCTTGATTAAGTCTTGACTTAAGTTATAAAATTGTTTTTATAAAGGTTTTTAATAATATTTCACTTAAAAAGTTTTAATTTGATTAATTACAAGTGGCAAATTAAAAGAAAAATTAATTAAACATGTTTTCAAGTCAAATAAGATAAATTGGGTTGTTTTTAATTGATTAATAGAAGTGTTAATCAATTAAATCATATAGCACAGTATTTTTAAATTTGAATTTGTAAGGTGTTAACGAATAACAAAAATCTTTAATTGATTAAAGAGCTACAAGAAATTATCAGAATTTTGAATTTTGAACTCCTTAATCGATTAACACATTTTAATTGATTAATACGATTAAAATTTTGAAGAATAGTTATGTTTGAAGAGTCAAATTTTTTGGATTGAATCTAAACATTGACCACATAATCATGACTTATAAATATATGGTTTTGGACTGGTTTTCAAATATTTAACATAGAACAACAATTTCCATTGATTATTCTTTTGTGCACTTAAGATTTTATCGAGTTTTGTGGCCAAAAAGTTCTATCTTTGAAAAAACTTCATAATTCTTCAACTTATATCATTGCTCTTCAAGAGAGTTTATTATTCTTCTATACACTTTAAAGATTGTATAAGAGGTGAAGGGATCCTAGAGGTGCAAGAGTATTCAAGTGGTGCAAAGGTTTCCAAACACTTGTAAGATTTGGAGAATAGTACAAACTCCCAAGCACTAGCTTGGGGATTAATGTAGGTCACATGTGGTGACCAACCAGGTATAAATCTCATTTGCATCTCTCTTTCCTTACCTCTTTACTTTATTACAAATTTAATTTATTATCTTAATTATTCTTATTAATCTAAGCAATTCTCTTAATTCATCTATCAAAGCAAGTTATATATTTGTCATAATCTATCATATTAATATATTTTCTAATTATTTTACTACGTGTGTAATTTAAGCACATAAAATTGAATAATTTCTTGAAAGTGAAATAGTTTTAAAATCACCAAATTCACCCCTCTTGGGTGATGGTTACCATGGCTAACAATACTTCCATCATTAGGAACCACATATCCTTTGAATGAAGTATATGATACACTGCACGCTAAGCACTAAGCCATATTTATCAATATAGCTAAATGGATTATAAGGTATGATGAATAAACTTAACCACTCACATTTTAAAATGAGGGAAAGTGCATTTGTGTTTAGCAACATTTATTAAATGTGGTTAAATTCTTAGTGTGTGATCCACCATGCTTTACCGGATAGACCACGACCTTCACGTTTGTTCTAATAGTAGATTAAGTGCCTATTTTTGTTAGATTTTGTATACTTAATTTACATTATAGCTGAGTTTGTGCGTGTACGATTTATGCATTAACAAAGTGTTTTTTTTTTGATAATTAAAAGACACTTAACTCTCAAAGAGAAAAGCTAAAGTAAACATCTTGTGTTCAACCAATAAAATGGAAAATAGACATAGAAAACGGGACTCAAATAGAGCCAAAAACAAAGCTTCCAAACACAACACCAATAAAGGTGGCAGAAGCTATCTCCAAGAGGACCTATCACAAAACCAGCTGTAGTATTTGCCTTTCAGGATCTGGGAATTGTACTATAGACAATGCTAAAATAGCATCACCTTCAACATGTGGAAGATGCACAGACGACATTAGCAGTATGAGCAGAATGAAAAAATGGAAGAGAAAAACACAACAAAAGAAGAGCATCCCACAACACAAAGCACCTATAATATCAACTGCTACAAAATTGAAAGAAACAGTAAATAGAATTCCTCATGAGATAATAAAAATCTCATACTCATAGAGGATCCCAAAACCATAGCTGAGAATGAAACCAAAAATGCCACACACTGTAAAACTAGATCCACCGGTGTCACAATAGGGGACACACTGGAGACAGTCGACCAAAGAATTAATGTCGACTAGGTTCATGAGAAAACACACAACACTAAACAAATGTAGACCAACATAGAGGAAGAAAGAACAACCTCCTCTAGGTCTGCCTCCACCCTTTCCCAACCACCAACGAACTCACCAACGGTTTTCTCTGAAGCATAAAGTGTAAACATTGCAACAACAAAGGACACAAAAGTCCAAACACAATTCTTCATTCCAAGATATTCCTTTGTCAACAACTTCGACACTTTGATCATAAAAACAAGACAACAAGAACCAAAACCAAAGTGGATCTTATTGGAGAACTAGATCATCAAGCCTGCATCAGAGACTGCCTAGCTCTACTGGCAATGAACCAAAGCAAGCAGTGATGAGCCGGATACGAGATGGCAGATTTAGAAACATGCAAGAGCACCATCAGTAGATCTAGAATGAGGCTGTTGATGCAGCAGCGACCCATAATGCTGCTGTCCGCACAGCACCATGAACCTCACACCCTCCATATAGAGCATCGGTTGAGCCCAATGGGCCAGCCTTAATAGGTTGAAAAAATGCATGAGCTGAAAAAAATAGGAGGAAAAATAAAAATTGGCTAGACTTGGGCTAACCCTATGATCAAACATTAATTTTTATTAAATAATAAATTGTATATATGAGCTATAAATACTTGAATTTAGATCTTTAATCCATTGTTTTACCTAAAAAGTCTAAACTAATAACAAATATTAACAATATATCTATTGATTCACTTTATTATTGCAACAAATTAAGTTATTGAAATTTAATTATCAAATAATAATCAAGTTTCATTTATCATTCTCACAATAAATCAAGAATAATAACACTACTTACTAATAATTTATTTTTTAATCCATTATAATAAAATAAAAATTAATTTTTATTAACATTTTACATGAACTATATAATTAAAAAAATGAACAAGAAAAATTGGCCATGAGCCATCCCATGGCCTGAAACTATCATGGCCCGACTCAATGTGAGCAGGCCCATTTTGACAGCTTTACCTCCATATATGCTCCCACTACTACCAAAACTAGGCCCTCTTCACCCTCCATATCGGCCAAGAATTAGGTGCAGCCGTTCACAGCACATGATTATTGTCGCAAATGGAGGAGTCAGTCCCAAAGATGCCATCACTTATGGAAATGATCAACAAAAAATAGGGAATGGAAGAACTAGCTAGAGGCACCAAAGGTAGATGGTAGGGAGAGAAAGATGAAGAAGGAAAGTTTTGGAGAGGTGGGAGATGAAGGGTTGGGGATAGGGCAAGTGGAGAAGAGGAAGGGAGAAGGGGATGGAGGGGCACACTGCCAAGAGAGAGAAGGCGGCAGTGGCAACGGAGGCCCCCTTAAAACCCTAGGGGGAAGGGGATGGAAGATGAAGGGTTTTTTCTATCTGTTTCTGAAGATCATAAATCATGTTAAATATTGTATTTTTTTTTAGTATATGTCTACGTTATCTATCTTCTTCTTGCGTTTTCTTTATCTATTCTTTCTCTTGTTCACAGTTTGAAATGTGATATTACAAATCAATTTAGACTTGAAGTATATTTATCAACAAAGTATAATTCATCACATGATACTGTCTTTTACATACACTTTAACATTATGATAAAATGCATTTCTTGTAATATTATTATCAAATTAAAACTGGCGTCTTAAATTTTTTAAAATAATGACATATATTGAAAAAAATACTTTATATAGAATTTATGTAATGACAACAAAATAAATATAAAATTAGCATAATCACTAGCTATTCGAAAAATGTAATGTTAGATTGTAATTAAAAAAAATGTCATTCGCTTCATAACAGATTATATTTGAAGTATAATTAATTATCATAAATCCGAAAGTTTAAGTTATTAAATAAAGATACATGATTGTTTTATATCTAACATACTTCTCATACAAGAATCTCTTTTGGATTTCAAACCTAAATAATTTGGTCGCAGAAACTTTAGACCATTTGGCCCATAAAAACTCCAATTCACATGAATCTTCTCTATAAAAATTTCAACTGTTAGATAGATGGCCATTAATAATTAGTAAAATTAACAATATAAATGTGGCAAGTACAATAACAAGTACAGTCCATCGATGAACTATGCAAAAAGAAATGCCGAGAGGAACTGTAAGGAACAAAACACAAGTATTAAATCTTTATTGTCACCACCTGCTTGCCCATATAGCGTGGCAAGTTCAGCAATGACCAAGTAACAACTACATACATGCTGCTTGTAATCTATATAATATAAATGCTACCAAGATGTGTCTTAGAAAGTATATATATATTTTTTCGGTATAGATTAGAAAATACTTCATCTCTTTTAGAATATCTGTCCACTTTTAAAGGATTTCATATTTCAAAATATCTATCAATTTAATATTTTAATAAATTATTAATTTTATTTTTCCAATACTACTCCTAATTAATTTCACATTTTCAAAGCATTCCATCTAATATTAGCTTTGAATATTGTGTTGTATTAATTAATACTTAGGGATATTTTACTCCATTACCAATATTATTTATTATCTTTCTTAATACCTGTATTTTGTCAAAATTGACAAATATTTTGAAATGGGGAGTATATAATATATATATAACAACCATATATTCTTTTCCAATATATATATAATCATATGACTTTATGTTTTAATCAAAACCATTAATGCAAAATTCAACGGTCTATATTTACTCTCTTACTCTTATATAAAATCACTTATCTCACTTAATCATCTATATATATATATATATAACTTTAAGAGCATTGCTATTTAACCAGATAAAATGTCAGACTATAAATTTTCAGAACTACATGGCAGCCACCTAAGCTTAATTGTTATATTATGTGTAGTTAATGTTTACTTAAATAAATTTCTAAAGTTAGCAAAAATGTTTCGTATCAATTAGCGAAATTATCGGAATGCAATCTTGATTACTGTTAGGTACAACTCTCTGAAAGCAAGACTCAAATAATCTTTATCATTCTTCTTGATTTCTTGCTCCTTTATTTCTTTTTCCAAAGAAAATCTTGATGCATGTGTAATGTATGTTGATAATGAGAGTCTCACGAATGTTTGTAGCGAAGCCTACCTTTGCTGCCGTTAGAATTCATGAAATTGTAAGAGAAAGGTTGCACATTTTCAGGGCACCAATTAGAACGAGCGAAGGTAGATATAAGTTTTGTCAAAATCAGGTGAAAAATATGAATTAAAGACTACTTAGTTGAGGGATCAGAGAAAGCATGATGAAGAAATTCTTAGGTGCTCTTAGAGTAAATAAAACATTTATTGCTCAATTTATTGATTGACAAATTAGTTATTATATTAAAAATATTAGAAGAAGATTAGACAATAATGACACAAAACTTATGCGTTAATTAATAAATGAATCAGAGCAAATATTTCTCTTACTCTTGATTCACCTAAATATTTTCAGTAAGATGGAGGCAAATCCTTGAGTTGGGTTATAATGTGATAGAGATGATGAAATTATTGGGGAGGGAATCAACTTTTACGTGGCCTTGATGTTAGGTGGAGATGAGTAGAGTTCTTGTGTAATTTGTTAAGGAGAGCAAAAAAATTAGAACCTTTTATTAGCAGGAAATATGCAGAAAATGTTGGAAGAGGAAACCACGTGAAAAAGGGATAGGATAACATGTCATTCCACGTATAATGCCAGCTGCTGTTTTGGGCATTCAATATCGGGAGAGTTAGTCTGGATGAACAGAGTTTTTCATAAAGCTTAAAAGCATGAAATAATCAAACCTTAGCAGGAGATGCTCGAAATATCCCTTCTCCAATTCTTTTTGTACCGCCCTATATCTCAAGAACTTGATGAGGTTTCTTCAAAATTCACTGGTGAAAGGAGAAATGTTTTTCTTTTCTTTTTTTTTCCTTTCCTCGCCGAAACTGTGTTCTATCTACTCAACGACTAAGATAAATTTGGTGCAAAAACACATTTGTAAATTCGGCTTTGTGAGCTTCTCATGCCACATTATTTCAACAAGCATCATGGTTTCAAGCTCTTTCCCAAGTCTCATATGAGAGGAAAGGGAGCAAATATGAGCAAGGATGTCTCGCTGGCAACACCCTATAAAAGGGACCCTGCAGCCTTTGAAGCAGATGCCGGCAAGCCATCCTTGGCTCAAGATGTACTCTCTCTCCCTCTTCATGCAAGACATTTGAGCCAAACAACATAATTGAACTTGAGCCACACTACTCTTTTGAACTCACACTTCACATTTCATCCTCTATGCTCCTCTCTGTAATATTGTAGTCCATCTATTTATAAGCACACAAAGTCAAAGGGTGAAATTCCATGGCAAAGGTGAATCCCAAAAAAGTAGTCTTCCACTCTACATATATTGCTTCTTGTCCAAAATCAATATTCTTTTATATTGAATCAATTTTCAACATTTTGTTACGGGTAGCATTAAGAATTAGCTAGGAACGAAAAAACAAAAAGTTGACTTAATCTATTTTTCCAATGCAGTTTGTTGAGTGATTACTAACTGTAGTTGTGGGAATAGAATATAAAATGGGAGCCAGCCAGAGACTCGTAGTGGCATTGTCAATGAGAATTTGTTCTCAGAAATTTAGCTGATCAGAACAGAATTTGAAATTTTTTTGCACTAATTGGGTTCCATATAGCATTATGGGCAGAGAGGCTAAAATTTCATAGCCTTTGTGTACGTGTCACATCAATATTCTCAGTTCATTGTATCAGTCTAAATTAAAGTTACTGTGTAGATACCCAGCCTGCCACTACTCTTCGTATCTTTAAGCCTTTGCACAGAAGAATTTGGGTGGCTTTTACACTATGATTGACGAAGGAAAGAAATAGAGCAAATGATATTTTAACATCTAAGAGTGAGTGTCCAATTGGAACACCCATTCTATTACCATTAAATGTGATGATGTCCCTCAATTTTCCATTAATCGATCACATCTAATATTAATGGAATAAGTGTCCAATTGAACACCCATTTTTAGGTATTAAAATAACAATGTCTCAAGAAATAAAGAGAAAAGAAGATGAGAGGGAAAAAAATTAAAGAAAAGAACTTGAGTGAAATTACACTTACGATAAGTATGTCTGGATGAAAGGAAAATGAGAGGAAAGAAATAGAAAAATAATTAATTTTTATTGTTTGTTTGTGTAGCAAAGTGAGCAGAGATTCATAATGTGCGATCAATTAAAATGTAGGGTAGCAGTGGAGATCGACAATGCCGCAACTTGCAAGGGGTAGGATTGTCATTGTGAAGGAGAAAGGTTTTTGTTCATCACCGTAACCATGAGAGTATTATTGGAATTGAAATATGTTAGGCAATTGTCCCTCAGTTTTCCGCCCAGTAGTGGAGGGAAAAAAAGTGCAGGTCCCACAGCATAATTTTCATTGTTATATCTTTCCCCTCTCATTTTCTTTTTGGGTAATTACATTGACCTCCTTTGAAGTCAATGAATTTTACACTCATCCCCTCCTATTTTTTCAACACTGCACTTATCTCCCTTATTGCCTAATAATTTATATAATTCCAACATTACCCTTCTTCCCTTTCCTTTACCCTTCCTTCACCCATGCACTACATTCAAGTTCTGCCCCTTCAATCCACCACCATTTCTTAACCATCTTCTTCAACTGAAAGCACAACAAAAAATAAAAACCCAACAAATTCACATAGATACCTAGCTCCATATCTTTTTCACTATGAAAGCTTTTGAATTTCATTTACATACTAATACAACAATCATCCCAGAACAGGGAAGGAAACAACATCAATCCAATATACTTAACAAAACAAAAGAAAAACAAAATTCAAACAAAATTAATAGAAAAAGGGCTTATGAACCAACTAAAAGTAAGAGACAGTGGTAGGGTGCAATGGTGGAAGTGTGCTATGGTGGCTGCCCATTGTGGGTGATGGCAACGGCAGAGCAACGATAGGGTCATGGCAATGGTCATGGATTGTTTGATGAGGCTGTGGATGCAAGAATGATTTGGGTCCAGTGGTTGGGTCTCACCACTGATGGTGGTGATGTAGAGTAGGGGCAATTGGAAGCATCCTCAATGTTGTGGTGTGGACCATGTTGGTGCAGAAGATGGGTGGATGAAGAAGATGCAGTGCACTGCCATCAAGGTCCAGCTCATGATTGTTTCATCTTCAGGCTTTAGGGAGGGGAAGAAGAAGGACGAGTTCTGTTGCTGGATTGGGGAATGGGAAATGGGTGGGGGTTAATGACGAGGAGGAGGGGTGGGTGCCTGGGTTTTATTGATGACTTAGGTAAGGGAAATGAGGGGTGGGTGTTGGGAAATTTGGATAGTAAGTGAGGGTTTTGTTGTGTTTTCAATTCAAGAAGATGGTTAAGAAATGGTGGTGGATTGAAAGCGGCAGAACTTGAATGATGATGGTTGACAATGAATTTGATGAATTTGTTGTTGCTGTGTTGGAGGTGCAAGGGTGGAGGAAGGGTAAAGGAAAGGGAAGAAGGGTAATATTGGAATTATGTAAATTATTAGACAATAACGGAGGTAAGTGTAGTGTTGGAAAAATAGGAGGGGTGAGTGTAATATTTATTGACTTCAAGGAGATCAATGTAATTACCCCTTTTCCTTTTAACCAAATAATAAAAATTTATATCATTTCTTCCAATTTCCTTCCCTCTCTCTGTTCCTTCCAAATTACTTCCAACCAAACAAAGCATTAGAATGGAGTTCGTAATTATGGGTCCATGATGGAGCACTCTGACATGTACAAGCAATTAATTGTTGGTTTCAAATGTACTTTTTCAAAATCTATTTTAAAACCAATGCTATTAAAAATCCATTTCAACCCCAATAATAGGGAGAATTAGAGGTGTTCAAAATCGATCTAAGCTGAATTAAAACGAAAAACAATCCAAAAAATCGAAAATCAATCAAAACCAAAATTAATTGGTTTGAATTAGTTCTTAATTTGTGAAAACCGATCAATTTCTAGTTCTTATTTCTAAAACCAAACCGAACTGATAACATATTATATTAATAATTTTATTTATTAACAGCATATATTACTTTTCAAAATTTTCTATTCATATCTAAATTTGTTTCATATTTTAACTCAACATTTAGGATTTTCAATAATACATTAATTCTTTTAATTTAATCAACATGATTTTTATTCAAATCTTTTATTATTTGTTTAACTTATTAGTTAATAGTATGATATATTAGCATAAATTTTAAAAATCAACTTAGATCTTATAATTATATAGTTTTATAATAATGATTACCCTAATTTAATGTTGTTTATATTTTTTTTATATATTTTTATAGAGTTTATAGTAACAACCAAAAATCAAACCAATCTAAACTAATTAAATTGGTTTGGTTTAGTTTGGTTCTTAAAAAATAACCAAATCGAACAGAAATAAAATTTAGTAATTGGATCAATTGGTTTTTACCTCAAAACATGAACCAAATCGAATCGCAAACACCCCTAAGGAGAATCATCACTTTAGTTGCAAAAGATCATATGGTTGACAAAATAATCATCAAAAGAAATTATATTCATCCTAGATCCTTATAAAATCTATCATAGTTGACATATTTACTCAAACGTCAATTAGCCTTCATTTACATTAACAAAAGTAACTAGTTTAGGGGCTATTTTACCAAATATATGCTCTTTTGTGGCTAAAATGATGGTTATGCAATGCCAATTTGATGTAAATTGGACTACTTTGTTAAAAATATGATATTTTGATGCTAAAGTAATGGTCTTACAGTGCCAATTTGGACATATAATTGCTTCTGTTAATAAAAATGAAAATCAATTGACGTTTGAGTGAATTTGTCGAACGAGATGGATCTTTGGAAAGCTATAGACAAATATAATTTTTTACAAAAACTATTTTGTCATTGACATAATCTTTGGGGAACAATCCCTTTCTCTCACAATACACAACATTTTTCTTTTAACCCAAAACAATACTCATTTCTACTCCTTTTGTGGAGTCTTGTGTTTTCCTGACGTGGCTCTCATCCAGTAGGCATTTGGCTCAGGCAGCAAACGGTTTAGATCTAGGCTTTTTTTCGGTTTCTTGGTTTCCAGATTTGAGCAGATTTTATCCTGATGCTCTGGATTTGGTTGAGTTTGTGACTTGGTTGATTTTGAGTTCATGGTCATTGTTATTGGTATCGATGTTGGTTGTGGCTCTTCTGGTTGGTGCTGCAGGTGCACTTCCCACGGCGTGGTTCAAACAGTGGTGAAGCATGACATCCCCAAAGGTTCTTCTTGTTGTTGAGATTTACGTTACACAAGGTTTTATGTTCACGATATTAACTTGGTTATTTATTTATTTTTATCGAATCATGTGCATTTCTACCTTTTTGTGTTTTTGCTGGTAGGTTTTGTCATGCTTTAAATTGTTGTGTTTTATATTTTGTGTTTCTTCAAGAGTTTGATGTATTATTCTTGCTCTTTTCCTTGAGAATTGATCCTTTTGAATTATATATAAAAAGAGTAAACACCCAAATTAGTCCTGACAATTTCTTTGATGAACAAATCGATCTCCAACAATTGTAAACACCCAAATTGGTCTCTCGCAATTGTTAAAATACGACATTATAGGTCCTAAGGAGTCAATACTCGAGGAGGCGGAGATGAAAAAATGACTTGGCTAGGACAAGACTAGGTAGAGCTCGGATAGAACTAGGTGAAGCTCAGCTGGCAGATGACCAGACTGATAGGCATATGACAGAGATCAGCCACCTGTCATCAGAGCTCCTCCTCAACCAAGCTCCGCCTCTTCTTAGCCGATCTCTATTTCCTTTCAAGTGCGCTCCACTTTCTCCCAGTTGAGCTTTTTTCATCTCTACCTCCCAAGCTCTTTCAGGCCTTTCAGGGACCTATAGTGTCCTTTTTTAATAATTGTAAGGAGATTTTTATGTTTATAATTTTTAGAGATTAATTTATCCATAAAAGAAATTGTTAGGAACCAATTTAGGTATTTACTCTAAAAAAAAGTGTTTCCTGCAATACTTATTTTTAAATATGTCACCTTTAATATTTAAAAAATATTATCTTTTTTGTTTAAAAAATATTGCCTTATACAATTAACCACATTTGATATAGCAATCCTATAAAAAATAATGTCTTAACCTTAAAAAATGTGACCTTTGTTTTAGCATTACCTTTTTTATTCAAAAGTATTGCCTTAAATAATTGGTCAATGGTCACACTTAATATGACAACCGTACAAAAAATGATGCCTTAAACTTAAAAAGTGTAGCCATTATTAAAACAAAGACAACACTTTTTACGAATTCCAAAAATTAAGTGTTGTTTTAGGGAAAATTATTTTTTTAGGGAGAATTCAATTTTAACTCCTGAAAGATTATGTTGCTAACAAAATAGCCTTAAAAGAAATTAAATTTGTCCATGGCCTTCTAAATATCTATTCCGTTTAACAAATTCGCAAAAATATCAACGGGTCGATTTTTGTTAACTTTTTACATTTTATGTTTTATGTGATGTTACATTTGTACTGTAGAACCACTATTTTAGTCCAAAAAGATCATATCTTTGGGAAATAGTCCCTTTTATGCAAAGTTGACATTATAGAATGATCACTTTAGTCCTCAAAAGATCATATTTTTATAATATAGCCACTTAAATAATCACTTTTGTTAATAAAAATGAAGTTTAACAAATATTTGGATGAATTTGTCAAGTAAATTAAATCTATAAAGGGCCATGAGAGATTTTAATTTCTTTTAGGAGATATTTTATTAGCGAAGTGATTTTTCAAGAGTTAAAACGATGTTCTCGCTTTTACAAAGTGATAACTTTTGAATAGTTGGAAAGTATTAAAATTCTTTGATTTGAGTTTTCAATTTTTATTTTCATTTTTAGCCTTTTAATTTTGTAAAAAAATATTAAAAATTTTTAAAATAATAATTTTTAATTTTTATTTTTAACTTTTAATTTTTTTTTACAAAATTTAAAAAATCAAAAACTGAATACTCAAATCAGTTCTTTGGCATCCCATGTTTGCTATTTCCTTTCGAATTGATAGCCAAGCAACGAACCCAATTTATTCCCGTTACGCACCCCGCCGCTCTGCTTCATCATATTCGTATATCTGAGTCTCCTATTCACTTTCGGTATACTTTTCTTTTCTCCAAATATTCTCGTAAATAAGCTATTTGGGATCATGGTGCAAGAATAGACACATGAATAAATTTCAATTGGGCTGACCGGCCATGATCAAGTCCGTACTTACATGTACAGCATGCAGGAATAGTGCAATGTACCGTCAACAGAAAATGATTATATGCTCCTCATCGTGGGCAATGCCAATGGGAACTTATTCCGTTAGAAATGGGAAGCAATAGTGATTGATTAAGGCCTGATTTAATATTATTGGGGATCTCTTGCAACTGTTTAGTCTTTTAGGCTCTCAAAATTACTGTTATTAAAAAGTCATACCAGCACCATTTATTAAAATAATATAAAATTTAAGTTGCTCTGAAAATATATGAGGAATTGAAATAATGTTTAGTAAATATATTATAAAGTAATTCTTAAAATGTAAAATGAATATAATGAACACTAATATTTATGGGAAGAATAAAAAAGTTAAAAATCTTAATTAAGAAATTGATAAAGTTTGATTTTTTATTAAAATTCAAGAATTATATTAGTTTTTAATTTTTTTAAATTTCAAAAAGTAGAAGCCAAGTGAAAAAAAAGTTGATTTGTATTTTTCATAAGCCAGCATCTAACCAGAGCATTACCAAACCACCCTATGTCCAAATTAAGTACTAATCTGCACTCATTATGTTCTAATTCGCTCACATCCCTTGTTTCCCTCTCTAGAATGGAGGTAGGATGTACAAGAGAAGTAATAATAACGTACTTATAACATCGGCATAAGTTCAAGTAATTTTTATATTATTAGATAATCTTTGACTAAAGTAACAGTTTGGTAATATATACTTAACATTAGTTTAGTTTTTGAAAGATTGTTTGCATTAATTTAGTTCATAGAAGATACATACGATGGAAATTTAGTTTTTAAAAAGATTATTTAATTTGCATCAATTTAGTTCATGGAAAATATATACACGTGAACTTCTCTGATATAAATTTTTTTATAGACTAAACCGATGACATGTATATCTTATAGAATGAATAAATTAATATAAAAAATCTTTGGGCAGCTAAACTAATTTAGTCGACATTCTTTTATGAGAGATTTCTTTCAGAAAATTTAGTTGAGTTAAAAGCTACGTTCATGTCTTATATTTACAAGATTTGAAATAATAAAAAATATTCAGTATATTTCTACTATAAATCGAATTAAGATAAATATATTAAATTTTTAAAATATATAAAAAGGAAACCTATTTTATCCCATTGTTATTGATTCAAAATTATTATTTTTTTTTACGTTTGACACAAATAATTGGCATAATAAACCAACTCTTATAAATTTTAGGTTCGACTCTTGTAGATTAAAATAACAAGTGGTGAGAGAGTTCTATTCTAATAATAGCCAGTCTAGCTCAAGTCAAAATTAGTTTGAGACTAATTAACTCTTCATATACCAGGGATTAATTAATACCAAAAAAGAATAATTCTACATGGGAGAGAACTAAAATGAACGTTTTACACCGATGAAAATTATATATTTTTTATAGAAAGATAAGTATTATAGTTTGTATATTCATAATTTTTTGTTGATAGAATATGAATACATGATACATTTCAACGAGGCACAATGCTTTAAATTAAAGCTCTTTCCAAAGGCTCACATGAGAGGAAAGGGAGCAAAAGTGAGCTCCAATTCCTCACAACAACACCCTAAAACTAAAAGGGACCCTACCTTTGGCAGATGCCGGCAGTCATCCTTGGCTCAAATGTACTCTCTCTACCTCCTCATGCAAGACATTTGAGCCAAACAAAATAATATTGAACTTCAACCACGCTACTCTTTTGAATTCAGATTTCATATTTCATCTTCTATGCTCTTCTGCATCTTTGTAGTCCATGTGCTTATAAGCATACAAGGCCAAAGGATGAAATTCCATTACACTCCTCAAAAATTAAGGTGATTCCACCCTAAAGAAAGTATTCCAATCCAAACTATGTATATATTGGCCCATAGCAATACCAGCAATGTGTTGGAGTTAAATGTAAGAGGTGAAGTCCTACATTGGTTGAGAATGAACTAATTTAGTAGTATATAATATGGCAGAAGCCATAACTCATTACCTTAAGGTTTTGGGTTGATGTGGTGTTGGTGGTGTTGTGATGCGCTCACTTAGCCCATTGGTTGTATCCCCCGTTGGGTTCCCCCGCCCTAATAATGATCGATATCAGAGCCAAGTTTGGGCTCGGTTCCCAAAAGGCATGGATCGTGGATGGTGGGTGCTGGAAGAGCGGTTGGTTGATAGGGGAGTAATGTGGTGGGTCTAGGGGGAGAGATTATTAGAGTTAACTGTGAGAGGTGAAGTCCCACATTGGTTGAGAATAGACTAATTGAGTAGTATATGATATGGGAAGAGCCATGACTTATCACCTTAAGGTTTTGGGTCAAGATGTAACGTTCGGCCCGAGGGTGTTGTGATACACTCACTTAACCCATTGATTGTATCTCTCCCTATTGGGCTCCCCCGCACTAATACAGTGAACCTTTTGATTCTAGTTGGTTCATATCTAAAATTGTTCTTCTTGTTGGAATCAATTTTATTTTGCTATGTGTAGCTTAAGAATAAATCGATGAGGCCTTATAGGCATAATTCTAAGAATTCATCATTCTTAGGTGTATTCATCATATAAAATATGGAACTCCTAGATGAATGAGTTTAAGAGAATCCACTTTTATTGTAAGTGTGCCTAAATATATACTATATTATACTTGTGTCCATGCAAGAATCTCTTTTATTTTTATTTGTTGATTCATTAATTACTGCTTGTGGCCTGGGAATAGAACACCAAAGACTTGTTGTATGTTTTTGTTATGGCATTGTCAATTAGAATTTGTTCTCATAAATTTAGACTGTTCATAACTGGGTTTGATAAGGTTTTGACTTAATTGGGTTCCATAGCAATATGGTAGAGAGGCTAACATTTCTTTGTGCCTAGATATCCTTTTGTAGGTGTTAATATTCTCAATATATATCAGTCGTGTTCCAATTCTTCTTATCTTTAAGCTTTCCAGAAGAATTTGCTTTTCCTTCTTCCGTTGTCCTTGCACTTGTGAACTTCTTTGAATTGTGATGTTCATGGCCTAATCAGAGGTTTGATTCACCAACATGATACGATATGCATGATGTTAATAATGGCTTGGGGACTTTATGGACTTTAGGGAGTTAGTTAGGAGGTAATTATTCCGTCATCTTCGTATAACTGAATGTAATTGAATTGGTTTGTTGTTAGTGCTATTTGTATTGCCTAAATAAGGCTTGTAATAGATTCAATTAAAAAAAATCAATAAAAAAAGCTAATGCATTCCCAAACTCTCTCTTCTCGTTTTTCATATTCCATCATTCTTGAGTGAGTTAGATAGAGTTTTACAGAATCACTTTTTATAATAGATTGGTATCTAGAGCAAGGTTGGATATTCCTAGAGGTGTTCTTTGTGAATCAAAGAATGGGGATGAGTTATGCAAAACTTGATATCAAAAAATTCATCGGGCAAGAATGATTTCAACCTTTGGAGAATGAAGATGAGAGCATTTCTGGTTCAATAAGGAATTGAAGAAGCATTGGTTGGTGAAGCAAAAATGCTAGCCACATTATTTGATAAGGAGAAAAGGAGATGCTTGATAAGGCATAGTGCCTTGATTCTTTCTCTTTGGGACAAGGTTCTTAGACAAGTCTCGAAGGAGAAGACTGCCTATCACTTGGCTCAAATTGGAGAACCTATACATGACCAAATCTTTGGCCAGAGGTTCTATTTGAAGTAGAAATTGTATACATTCAAGATGCCAGCGAAAAGGGGTTGAAAGATCACTTAGATGATTTCAATAAGATCATTCTTGATCTAGAATATTGAAATCAACATTGATGATGAAGACCAAGCCTTGTTGCTGAATGTTACGAGTGAGTTTGATACTCTCAAACACGCTTATTTATGAAAAAGACGTGATGTCATTGGAGGAGGTTCAGCGCCTTGTCTTAAAGGAACTGAAGAGGAAGTCTGAAGTAGGAAGAGATTAAGATACTGAAGTTTGTATACAAGAAGGTCAGAAAGAAAGATTCTAAGAACAAGAGGGCTCGAAGATCAAAGTCAAAAGAGGGAGAAGAGGAAGTGTTTTATCTGGGAGTGAGAGCACTTGAAGAAGGAGTGCCCAGAAAACAAGAAGAAAAGGAAGCACGGAGATCAAAAGGGTAACAATAGTGATGCTAATGTTATTTCAATGGGATACCAAAGTGCTGAAGTCATGTGCATTACAAAAGAAAAGGGCAAATCAAGAGTGGGTCTTAATTCAGGATGCACATTCTATATGTGTCCTAATAAGGACTGGTTCATTTCCTATGATACAGCCATGGAGGAAAGGTTTTGTTGGCCAATGATTAGGCCTGTAAGGTGATTGGGATTGGTGCCATTAAATCGAAACTTGTTGATGGAGCCATAAAGATCTTACAAGGGGTAAGGCATGTACTAGAAGTAAAGAGAAATTTGATTTCTCTTGGATGCTTGATACACAAGGCTATGTGTGCAAAACTGAAGGTGGAGTTATGAAGATCACTAAGGGTTCTATGGTGCTGATGAAAGGAAAGTTAGATCATGGTTTGTATTTTCTTCAAGGGAGTACTCTAATAGGAACTCCTGCCATTGTAGTTTCTGAGAAAGATCTCAAGCAACTCTTTGGCATAAAAGGCTTGGTCATATCAGTGAAGGAGTTGAGCAAGCAGAGACTGGGCAAAGACCATTGATGCATTAGAGTTTTGTGAACATTGCATTTTTGGGAAGGCAAAGAAATTGAAGTTTGTCACTACTACTCATCACACAAAAGGTACTCTTGACTACATTCATAATGATTTGTGGGGGCCATCAAGAGTTCCTTCTCACAAAGGAGCAAGATATTTTCCATCCGTCATTGATGACTTCTCAAGGAAGGTATGGATTTACATTCTCAATAATAAGAGTGAATCTTTTGCAAAATTTAAAGAATGGAAGGTTTGAGTTGAAACTAACCAGTGGAAAGATCAAGAGGTTTAGAACTAATAATGGTTTGGAGTTTTGTTTTGAGGAATTTGATAAATTTTGTAAGGAGAATGGTAGTGTTAGGCATAAGACAGTTAGAGGAACCCTTCAGCAAAATAGACTTGATGAGAAAATAAATAGGACAGTCATGGAGAAGGTTAGCTGCTTGTTGTCTAATGCGAATTGTTTTGCACAATTTTGGGCTGAAGTGTGATGACAGTGGCTTATTTGATAAATAGATGTCCATCTATTGCTATTGGCATGAAGACACCAAAGGAGATGTGGTCTGGTCATCCTCTAAATCTAGGAAACTTAAGAATCTTCGAGTGTGTGGCTTATGCTCATATCAACCAAGGCAAGTTCAATCCAGGGGTTTGAAATGCATGTTTCTAGGAGACCCTCAAGGTGTTAAAGGGTTTAGATTGTGGGCATCGAAAAAGGCAGCCAGGAGTATTGATTAGCAAAGATGTGTTCAAAGAGTGTAAAATGTATCACTCTGAGAAGGTTTCAAGTTAAAATAGCACAAGGGTGATGAGAAAGTTCAGCTGGAGGTGGAGACATTGAAAGGGCAACCTGCTCTTGATTTTCAAGAACATTCTCCAGAACCTACTCAAGGAAGGAACACAAAAGCTGAAGCTAGAGAATATATTGAAGTGTAGAATGATGATGATATGTAGGACTATCTACTAGCTAGAGATAGAGAAGAAGAAATCAGACCACCAGTAGATTTGGTCATGTAGATATGGTTGCTTCCACTCACTCCAGGAGGAAGTTGAAGGAGATGAGCCTAGGAGTTATAGTGAAGTTGTAAATGGCAAGCAATCTCAAGAGTAGGTTGCTGCCATGAATGAAGAATTGAGCTCTTTGCATAAGAATGGTACTTCGATGCTAGTAGACAAGCCAAAAGGGAAGAAACTGTCAGCTACAAGTGGATTTTCAAGCTGAAAGAAGGATTCCAGGAGTAGAGAAAGCTAGATTCAAGGCGAGATTGGTGGCTAGAGGGTTTATACAAAGAGAGGGCATTAACTACAATGAGGTCTTCTCTCCTGGTAAAACACTCTTCAATGAGAATTGTCCTAGCCTTGGTAGCATAAGAAGACATGGAATTGGAGGCTTAATTTGAGAACACTTTCTTGCATGGAGAAATTGAGGAGCATATTCACATGACTCAACCAGAAAGTTTTATCAAGAACGGTGAAGAAGAGAAGGTTTGCTTGCTAAAAAGGTCACTCTATGGCCTTAAGCAATCCCCTCAACAATGGTATAAAAGGTTTGATACATTCATTGTGCAGAATGGTTTTAGAAGGTGTGAGTATGATGGTTGTGTCTACTTGAATAACATTAGATTGGAGCCTTATCTACCTTCTCCTCTATGTAGATGACGTGTTGATTGCTTGTAATAGAAACGTTGAAATTGAGAATGTGAAGGTGATGCTTGAGAGTGAGTTTAAAATGAAGAATATGAGGGCTACTAGTAAAATTCTAGGTATGCAGATCATGAGGGATAGATCCAAAGGAACCTTGTTCATCAACAGAAGGGCTACATAGCTAAGATTTTGAAGAAGTTCAACATGGATCAATCTAAGGCAGTGATGACTCCTATGGTGTAGCATTTCAAACTTTCTCAGCATGATTCACCCAAGATAGAAGAAGAAAAAGTCTATATGAAGAAGGTTCCATATGCAAATGTAGTAGCAGTGTCATGTATGTAATGATTTGCACTAGGCCACATTTGGCATATACTATGAGTTTGGTGAGTAGGTACATGGGGAAGCCAGGAAAGGTGCATTGGGAGGCTATGAAATGGATCTTCAGATATTTGAAAGGAACATCTGGAGTTGGTTTACTGTATTCAAGGCATGATGGTAGTGCTACTAATGTTACTAGTTTTGTTTATTGGATTATGTTGGCTATTTGGATTCCAGAAGGTCTTTGACAAGTTATGTTTTCAAGTTCTGTGGTAACATTGTTAGCTGGAAGTGCAATCTTCAACATGTAGTATCTTTATCCACCACTGAAGCTGAATTTATTGCTATGAAGCAATAAAGGAAGCAAACTGGATGAAGGGATGGAGGAGTTGAAGGCAGAAAGAGTAGTTCCTAAGGTGTTTTGTAATAGCCAAAGTGGGATGCACTTGGCTAAGAATTAGTTTTACCATGAGAGAACTAAACATATTGATTTCAAGCTCCATTTTGTGAGGAGGTTGCTGCAAAAGGGAGGTGATTTTGGAGAAGGTTAGCAGAAACAATCTAGCTAATGCATTTACAAAGGCATCTTCCAGGGCCTAAGTTCAAACATTGTTTGAAGATTTTACAGGTTGTGTAGCATAAAGTCAAGCCAAGGTGGAGAAATTGTTAATAATGGCTTGGGACTTTATGGACTTTAGGGAGTTAGTTAGGAGGTAATTATTCTGTTATCTTCTTATAACAAAATGTAATTAAATTGGTTTGTTGTTAGTGCTGTATATAGGGCTTGTAACAGATTCAATTAAAAAAAATCAATAAAAAAGCTAATGCATTCCCAAACTTTCTCTTCTCTGTTTTTCATCTTCCATCATTCTTCAGTGATAGAGTTTTACAAAATCAGTTTTATAACACATGATATTATGGAATTTACATGCTTATGAAATAGGAATACTATTGGATCTTATTTACGCTCTTCAGGTCTCACACTCTCACCATGTTCAATCAATTGGTCCTTGTCCATTCAGAATCATATCCATCTTTGCATTTCAAAAAGTAATCTCTCTTTTTTGAAAGAAAAACAAAAGTCAACATAAAAGGTCCTTATATAACTCGAATAATTTTTTCCCCTAATGACATACATGGTTAGGCAACATTTTCTAAAAAACAACAATATGATGCATATATAGCATAACCAAACAAAAAGAGAACCTTTCATTTTGTATTCATAACTATTTACACCTCCAAAATTATAAAATTTGGAGGTTGAAAGTGATAATTCTATGAAACAGAGTTATTTGAGCTCATAATGTATATCAAACTCTATAGAATCTTGAGATTTGAGGTAGTTTTAATTGATTTTGACTAATATTTCAATTTAGACATACTTAATTGAAATCATTCTACACTTAGTGGACTTTTGTTTATCATTATGGTATTAATGGTATTTTGAAGAAACAATACAAAATTGAAGTTGTGATACTTGACCTTGCTACAATTATTTGAGCATAACTTGAGTTGCAAGAGAGAAATTACAACTTTGATGAAGATACCAAAAACTAGTTTACATATTATAAGGTGCTTCTTGTTGTTGAGATTTACGTTACACAAGGTTTTTTGTTCACGATTTTAGATTGGCTATTTTTTTTTATCGAATCATGTGTATTTCTACCATTTTTGTGTTTTTGCTTGTCTTTTGCCATGCTTTAAATTGTCGTATTTTATATTTTGTATTTCTTCAAGAGTTTGATGTATTATTCTTGCTCTTTTCCTTGAGAATGGAGCCAGTTGAATTAGGTTTAATTATACAAGGTCCTATAATTTTATTCAATTTTCAATTAGGTCCCTATAATTTAAAAGTTTTTAATTAGGTCCCTATTTTTTAAAAAAAAAATTTAATTAGGTCCCTCCTTTAACCACCGTTACGAAAACATTTCCAGCAATGCTATGGTGCATCTAATAATGAAGTCAAGTGTATCATAAAGCTCATTGATCTAGATCATTCAATGTATATATAATAGAAATCTATGGCAAAAAATAACATCTATCAATGCACTCTTTTAATATAGTCTATACAAAAATTACACATTAAAATATTATAAAAAATTGCAATGGAGCAATGTGGCCTCAGAGCAATGAACTTTAGAGTTTAGATCAATGTCTTCAGGAGGTGCTGAACACTCTTCTGGTAACACCACCAACTAGAACCCCTGCAACTAGGCCGGTGTCTAATGCGACCGCGGCTGAGTCGTCAAGCTCCACCTCCCTTGTCACCTTCTCCAGCCATATCCCCCGAATATTTGGGAACTTGACCCACCTCGCACCCTCAGCTTCTCTTCAATGCCCTCACGGGCCCTTCCCCCAAATCTCGCCTCTTATGTCTACTTAGCGCAACCTCTTCTTCGGCGAAATCCACCAATTCTTGTTCTGCCTTCCTCTTCTTCTTCTTCTTCTTCTTCCACTTTTGCCCCTCTCCCACCGCGCTCAACCTGCACTGATGCCGACCCTTGTGGAGGAGAAGACGGAGCTCGACGTTGTGATCGAGGATGTTCCCATCAATGCGAGGATTGGAGTTATCAAGGTCGTGAAAGGATTGACGAGCCTAGCACTGAAGGAGGCGAAGGAATTGATCAAAGGTTTGCCAAAGAAGTTCAAGGAAGGCGTTTCCAAGGATGAGGCTAAAGATGCCAAGAAGCAGCTTCAAGAGGCTTGCCAAAATCTCCATTGGTTAAGGGTTTGTTTTGTTAACTTTATTTTTTTTGATAATTTGATTTGTTGTTGGAAGGCTTGGATTTGTGCTTGATTTTGGTTTGGGGGCTCTCCACCTCTACTTTTGGTTCCTAGTTGCGCAATGGCAAAGAGAAGGGGATAACGAAGGAGGCTGGAGGAGAGGCGTTACTCCTTTTCCTTCTCTTTCATTTTTTTTTTTTGTTTCTGGATCTATCTTCATCATCTTTTTGCAAGGTTTCGAGGGTTTGGGAATATAATGGATTCTGGTTAATGTTATGTATCATATTTGTTTTTTATTGGGTTACAGTGGATGGTGGTTTATGGTTTATGAAAGGATGGCTTGGGTGTGGTTGATTTGTGCTTTGTTTTATGTTTGGGTTGCTGATCTGGGATTGAGGTTCTCTATGGCTACATTGTGTGTATGGGGAAGGAAGATAGATGGGGTAGAAAGAGATTGAATATGCTAGGAATATTCTATGTTTTTGTAACTGTTGTTTTTCCCAGGGAATTGATTGAAAATCTTCATACAATATAGGACCTTATTGAAAACTTTTAAATTATAGATACTTAATTGAAAATTGAGTGAAATTATAAAGACCTTGATATAATTAAACCTTTGAATTATATATGAAAAAAGGTGTTGTCTATACATAAGGAACACTTTTTTTAAAAATGTGTGTTGTCTTTAATATCTATAAGTGTTGTCTTTTGTTAAAAGTATTGCCTTACACAATTAACCACATTTAATACAGCAACCCTACAAAAAGTGATGTATTAACCTTAAAAAATGTGACCTTTGTTTTAGCATTGCCTTTTTTATTCAAAAGCATTGCTGTAGACAATTGGTCAATGGACTTGATATGACAACCTTACAAAAAAAAAAAAGATGCCTTAAGCTTCAAAAGTGTAGCCTTTATTAAAACAAAGACAATGTTTTTTACGTATTCCAAAATTGAGTGTTGCTTTAAGGAAATTATTTTTTACAGGAAGAACTACTATTTTGACCTTTGAAAAATTATGTCGCTAACAAAATACTCCTAAAGGAAATTAAATTTGTCCATGGCCCTCCAAAAATCTATTCCGTTTGACAAATTTGCAAAATATCAACGGGTCTCAATTTTTGTTAACAAAAGTAAGTATGTTTTATGTTTTATGCGATATTACATTTGTACTATAGAACCACTATTTTAGTCCAAAAAGATCATATCTTTGACAAATAGCCCCTTTTATGCAAAGTTGACATTATGTAACGATCACTTTAATCCTCAAAAGATCATATCTTTGGTAAAATAACTCCTAAAAGAATCATGTTTGTTAACAAAAATGGAGTTTAACAAATGTTTGGATGAATTTGTCAAATAAATTGGATCTTTAAAATGTCACGAGAAAATATAATTTCTTTTAAGAGTTATTTTGTTAGCGATTTAATCTTTCAAGAGTTAAAATGATGTTGTCACTTTTTCGAAGTGATAACTTTTGAATAGTTGAAAAGTAGTAAAGCTGTTTGGTTTGAGTTTTCAGTTTTATTTTCAGTTTTCAAATTTTGTGAAGAAACACTGAAAATTCTAAAAACTACAAATTTTAATTTTCAATTTTTATCTCTAATTTTTAATATTTTCTTCATAAAACCCTAAAAATTAAAAACTGGAAAAAAAAAACCCTTGTCATCCCTTGTTTGCTGCTTCCTTTCAAATTGATAGCAAGGCAACGAACCCAATTCGTATATCTGAATCTCTTATTCACTTTCGGTATACTTTGCTTTTCTCCAAATATTCTCGCAAATAAGTGATTTGTGATCATGGTGCAAGAATGGACACATGAATAAATTTCAATTGGACTGACCGGCCATGATCAAGTTCGTACTTACATGTACAGCATGCAGGAATAGTGCAATGTACTGTCAACAGAAAATGATTATATGCTCCTCAGCATGGACAATGCTAATGCGAACTTATTCCGCTAGAAATGGGAAGTACTTTAGATTGACTAAGGCATGGATTGAAATTGTTAGGAATCTCAAAAGACTGTTATAAAAAATACTGTTATAAAAAAATTATAATAGCATCATTTGATAAAATAGCATAAAAGTTGCTATGGACAAATATGAGATATTGAAATAGTATTTGGTAAATATATTATAAAATTATTCTCAAAAATATAAAATAATTATAATGGACATTAATATTTATGGAAAGAATAAAAAAATTAAAATTAAAAGTCTTAATTAAGGAAATGATAAAGTTTGATTTTTCATGAAAATTCAAGGATTATATTAGTTTTTTTTTTAAATTAAATTTCAAAAAGTACAAGCCAACAAAAAAAAATTGATTTACGATTTTCATAAGTCACATAATCCGATCAAAGAGCATTATCAAACCACCCAAAGTCCAAATTAAGTACTAATCTGCACTCGTTATGTTCCAATTCGCTAACATGGCTTATTTCCTCTCTAGAATGGAGTAGGATATACCAGTGAAGTAATAATAACCTACTTATAACTTCCGCATAAGTTAGAGTGATTTTTATATTATTAGATAATCTTTGACTAAACTAACAATTTGGTCCTTTAATATATACTTAACATTAGTTTAGTTTTTGAAAGATTGTTTGCATTAATTTAGTTCATAGAAGATACATACGACAGAAATTTAGTTTTTAAAAAGATTACTAAATTTGCATCAATTTAGTTTATGGAAAATATATACACATGAACTTCTCTGATATAAAATTTTTCTTATAGACTAAACTGATGACATGTGTATCTTATAGGATGAATAAATTAATGTTAAAAATCTTTGA
The DNA here is from genome assembly GCA_030441495.1 of Dalbergia oliveri. Lineage (NCBI taxonomy): Eukaryota > Viridiplantae > Streptophyta > Magnoliopsida > Fabales > Fabaceae > Dalbergia > Dalbergia oliveri. Next base: position 16,417,184 of record JAMLFY010000009.1, read on the forward strand.
TCAACTAAACTAATTTAGTCGACAATCTTTTATGAGAGATTGCTTTCAGAAAATTTGCTTGAATTAAAAGTTACGTTCATGTCTTGTATTTACAAGATTTATATTAATCTAAAATATTTAGTATATTTCTAATATAAATCAAATTAAGATAAATATATTAAATTTTTAAAATACATATAAATGAAACCTATTTTATCTCATTGTTATTGATTTTAATTTTTTTAAAAAAAGTTTGACACAAATAATCGGCATAATAAACCAACTCTTATAAATTTTAGGTTTGACTCTTGTAGATTAAAATAACAAGTGGTGAGAGAGTTCTATTATATTCTAATAATAGCCAGTCCAGCTCAAGTCAAAATTAGTTTGAGCCTAATTAACTCTTCATATACCAGGGATTAATTAATACCAATAAAGAATAATTCTACATGGAAGAGAACTAAAATGAAGGTTACACTGATGAAAATTACATGGGAGATAATTCTTCATTAATTACTGTAGTTGTGGCCTGGGAATAGAATGCCAGAGACTTGTTGTGGTTACCCATGTTTCTGTTATGGCATTGTCAATTAGAATTTGTTCTCATAAATTTAGACTGTTCAGAACAGAATTTGACAAGGTTTTGATTTAATTGGGTTCCATAGCAATATGGGCAGAGAGGCTAACATTTCTTTGTTCCTAGATATCCTTTTGTAGGTGTTAATTATATTCTCGATACACACTGTACATCAGTCCTATTCCTATTCTTCTTATCTTTAAGCTTTACAGAAGAATTTGCTTTTCCTTCTTCCGTTGTCTTTGCACTTGTGAACTTCTTTGAATTGTGATGTTCATGGCCTAATCGGAAGGTTTGACTCACTAACCTGATACAATATGCGTGATATATATTATGGAGCTTGCATGCGTATGAAATAGGAATACTATTGGATCCCATTTACCCTCTTAAAGTCTCACACTCTCACCACGTTCAATCAATTGGTCCTTGTCCATTCAGAATCAAATCCATCTTTGCATTTCAAAAAGTAATCTCTCTTTTTGGAAAGAAAAACAGAAGTCAACATAAAAGGTCCTTATTTAACTCGAATAATTTTTTCCCTAATGACTTACATGATTAGGCAGCATTTTCTGAAAAACAACAATATGCTTCATATATAGCACAACCAAACAAAAAGAGAACGTTTCATTTTTGTATTCATAACTATTTACACCTTAGAAATTATAAAATTTGGAGGTTGAAAGTGATAATTCTATGTAACAGAGTTATTTGGGCTCATAATATATATGAAACTATATAGAATATGTAGGTAGTTTTAATTGATTTTGACTAATATTTCAACTTAGACATACTTCATTGAAATCATTCTACACTTATTGGACTTTTTTTTTTATCATTTATGGTATTAATGGTATTTTGAAGAAACAATACAAAATCCAAGTTGTGATACTTTCTGAACTTGCTACAATGAGCATAACTTGAGCTGTAGGTGTCAAGACCCAATTCTAATCATGACTGGCACATAGGAAGCATGCTCCCTAACTAGCTTTAAGACACAAATTTTTCTAGAAAAATGGATTTTGAATCAAGTGATCTTTTAAAAATTTTCTACACACTTAGCAACAGTTAAAAGGTTTATCAGATATCTCTAAATTTTCAAGAGATGTTCGTATGACAGTTTGTGATTTTTCAAATGAAGATTGTCCAAATATAATATTTATGTGGTGATTTTATTCTTCTAGTGCTATCTTTGACAATTTGAAAACCTAATTATGGTTCAGTTATAGAAGATGAAAACTAGATAAGAGTGAATGCAAAGATAAAAAGATATAGTTAGAAAGTGCAGCAAGAAGCTTTTTATACTAGTTCAACTTCAATGTGAAGTCTATTTCAGTCATCACCAATAATGGTGAGAGTTCCACTAATTTCAGAGTTCCAGTACAAATCGCAACCACAAGGTACAAAGCTTTCTGAAGTTGACCAAAAAATTCACTCAAAAACACAAACTTAGGATCAAAGGACTAATACAGATTACAATAAGACAAGCTCTTCCTTTTAACAAAATATTCTCATAACTTTTTTTTCACTCAAGGAGTGCTTCACAATATGGCTTTTTCAAATATGTTTTTCGTGGCGACAACAGCCTTGGAAACACACTCTCAAGTTAGGGTATGATGATGATACATAGTGTTCTAAATTACGATTGTGGTCGCGGCTACGCTCCGTTGTGGTTGTTGAGTTGCAGCCATTGTGATCAATGCGATGCGCCGTTGCGACGTGATTTTATATTTTTTCACAAAATGCAAAATAAAAAGAACTACAACAATTATGGCACCAAAATAACATGTTTCCAACATATTTGAAACAAATTTATGCCTCCAACATATTCAAATACAAACTTTTCATGTTTCTAGAACAATAGTCATACAATAAAAGTAGAATTTTTAAAAATTTATGATATTTAATTATAGATTTTCAGATAAAATATTATGCATTTATTGTTAAATTTATATTCCTTCAATTTTAAGAAGAAAATCTTAATCAATAATATATTTATTTTCCTTTTCAACTAACTCATCCATTAAATCTAAAAAGAAAAACACACACTAAAAAAAGAAAAATGTATCTCCACATTTTACCTCTTTATTCATTAAAAAAAGTGAAACAATTAATAATAACTCAAAAAAGTGAAAAAAAAATTAAAGTCCTATACATTCCCAAACCCACCCAAACTTCCAAATGAAAAACTAAAACGGTAAACAAGGCCCTTCCATTGCATTGTAGCCCATTCAATAAAACAAAACAGAAAAAAAAAAAAAGATAAAACCACCCACTTACCCCCCACCTTCTACACCCTTCTCCTCCTTCCTCGTTCTTCTCTTCTTCAAGACAAGACCAGGCCCCATGATAAGATGCATTTATGTCACTTATTTACTGCCAAACATTAGTCTTTTTCATGAGTTTTACCAAGTTATTAATGTAATTAATTAGGATTTTGATTTATTCCTTATTGTATAATTTTGGAAAAATTATTGGCTTTTGTACTAATTTTAGAATAATTTGTAATTACACCCTATTGTATTTGACTTGTCTCTTTAAGTATAGTTTTATACACAGAAATTTTGTATTAAGTGCAAAATGTAAAGAACAAGGCTGGGAACTCTTTTCATGGAGCTTGTAGTTGCAATTAATTTGGGAAAATTTGGGAGCAAATAGAAGAGTTCTTGAGCACATTTGCAAAAAGTATTGTAATGGGAAATCATCTCTATAGGAATCAGATTAAGACATAAAGATGTTTTGGAAAGCTCAAGAAGTCATCTAAAACTTTCATTCAACTCAAAACCCAATTCTAAGAGAATCTTAGTGAAAAATGAGTTGCAAGATTAAAGGTTGTTGATGTTCTATGCTGTCCAACTTGACCTCTAGTTAGTATTTTCGCAATATTAGTTACATGTCCATTGAGGTGATTTTGGTGGCATTGGAAAGCTTATTTAAAGGGCTAAATCACCCATTATTTAGTGAAATTATGAAAATACCCTTTCTATGTAAAGGAAATTACCAAACTACCATTGCCTTATTAGTTAATGACAAAGACACCCTTATTCTATAAATAGAATTACAAGAATACCACTGTCATTGTCTAATAGCAAAAATATTCTTGTCTTGGTTAAAAAAATTACTACAATGCTACTACTTTAATAATTACTATAATGTCATTACTTTAATAATTACAAAAATATGGCAACATGTTTGCATAAAACATGGACCATTTTCTCACTCAAAATTAGGCCTACATGTTTGCATGAAATATGGAGCATTTTCTCACCCAAAATTAGACCTACATATTTGCAATAAATATGGAGTATTTTCTTATCCCAAAACTTGGCCAACATGCTTCCATAAATCATGCTCTAAATATTTCTTCTCCAAGTGTTTCATTCTTCTTCCTTCCACTATAAATACTCTTCAAACTTTCTTCCATTCATTCCATTTCTAAGCCACAAAGAGACCTTACCATGCTTTGCAAGAGCTACATCATCTAACTTTTGTAAAATACATACACTTTTGCTAGTCTTCAAGCCTTAGAAACTCCCTACGTGTTCTTTCTCTCTTATTCTTTCTACCATTTCTTCTTATGTTCTTCTCTTCAAAGAATTCTCTTCACTCTATAAAATTCATCCAAACACTTAATTTTAAGCCCAAACTTTCACTAACCATCACAAAAGTTACAATCTTTAACTTTAGTGAAAAATTTTCTCAAGCACTCAAATTCTAGAGCCAAGATACAAGGAGAGTCATCCACTCAAGGACTCTTGCTCAAGCTTAAGGAATGAGAGAAGGACTCTTTTTAGACCCTACTAAGAGGTAGGGATTTCTTTTTATTTGTTCAAGCATTGTTGGTTTCTAACCTTGTCCATGGTTAAAATGCCTCAAGCTTGTGTTATTGACAAGAGTTTTGAATGATTATTTATTAAATATATTTTTATGAATCATTGCATCCACTTATCTGTTAAAATATTTTTATGATGTTTTCATACTCATATATGACTTAAAAACATGGTAGATGACCCTTGTGTTGAAGGAGTAACATCAAACATGAAGCTTTTCTAGTTATTTCTAGTAATAGCTAATTCAAAATATGAAACTCACAAAGTATGAAGCTTTTCGAAATAAAGCTATTTTTGCTACAAACTAGACTCAATAAAGAACACTCTCCAAAAGAATCACTTAAAATAGAGTTCTCTAGCTCAAGATATAAATTTTCAAAGCTAAGCTAAAGACTGAAACTATAAATATGACCTTATAGTAGTAAAATAGGTGTAACACTCTCTATAAAAATGTAAATAGACTGATTTCAACTCTGTTGGAAAACTAAGACACATAGAAACACATCCATGTATGGTATACATAAATCTTTTTACCACAAAAATATTGAATAAGAAATAAATGTGCGGGTCAGTGTGAGAGTCTAAAGGGTGCTTTATTAGGATACTATGACATAATCATAAATGTGTTTTTAATGAAATTACCCTTAATGAAAAGTTTGATGAGTTAGAAATCTAGAAATACCTTTAAGAGACTGAGATATTAAGTATATAGAAAGTTATAAATTTTCATGTAGAAGATATTAGAACTATAAACAAAATATTAAAATCTTATAAAGAGAAAGTTTTAAGAATTTAAGTTGCAATAATCTTTAAGAGGAATATATATATATATATATATATATATATATATAGTCATAGGGAAGCTTAAAAATATATAAAGAATCTGTAATTATATTTTAAAGTGCATTAGCTGAGTCCGGTCCTTGATTTCCAACATACTGGGTAGGAGCATGTTTACTTTTCAATGAGATATTGATGATAACATGCTTATGGATATATGCAATGAATGTGATGTATGCTTATGTGATTAATTACATGATAATTTGTGGCATGTTGTGATTATAAATGATTGATTGAGATGCATGTTTGATATGTTATATGACAGGAATCAAATTTGGGGAAATTCCATTCCTAGCCATTATGTGGTTGGATTTTCACCAAATTTGTGGACTTAGAAAAATTATGGAATTTTGAGCATGAAATGATGAATGATAAGTTATGTTTATATGCTCATGTTTGTATCTCTGAATGACTTGCTAAGATTAATGGTGATATAAGACACATGGAAATGATCCTCTAGACTCCAAGAATTAATGGTTATGAGAAGTGATCGAATAAGGGATCCTTCATACTCCAGAAATTAATGGTTATGGGAGGTGACCCAAAGAGGTGATCCTTTAGACTCTAGGAATTAATGGTTATAAAAGGTGATCCTACCCCTATTCGTACTCTATGAGTCTGGAATTAGCTTATCGAGAGGATAAGTGTAGACTAGTGACGACTAGTTAGGTATGAGCTCATAACCTAGAACTCTTAAGAGGAGAGAGTATTAGGGTGGCACCTTAGAAGAGAACAAGAAAATTAAGTCACCTAAGAAAGTAAAGAGGAAAGATTATATTAAAATGAATTATGTTCCTTATGTTATGATAATTCATTCAAGTCTTGTGGTATGTTGCATAAGCATTGACATGCATTTCATAATATAGTATACGCATTCATGACATTAAGATTCATGATAAAAGATACGGGCCTCGGATAATGGTATTTAAAACTTAATAAATGAATTTTCTTATTATCCACTATTTTTATAATGAAACCGAGGTTCATGCGGATGAAGATGATGACATTTGTTTGGAGGCAAAAGCCCTACTAACTTGTACAAGTTTTTCATTCCCTCTCCTTTTCTTTTCCATCTCATCTTCAGAGGGCAATGGATACGTTAGTGATCTACATTGATGCTCCCACTTGGGAGATGCACTTCGATCCTGCCAACAAGTCTTATCAATTTGAGGGTCGTCTCGCTACTCCTGCCGTTCTTGCTCATGTGCTCAGATACCTTCTCCCCTCTCAAGAGCGTTGTTAGTAGGTGTTGATAGTGGACCTCTTGAAGTAGTTGTGAATATCTCGTTGAAAGGATAACCTTCTTTTGATATTTTGTTAGAAGTTATCTACTCTAGGCATATCCCAGGAGGAGTAGTGGGTGAAGATGTTTTAGTAAGTTAATTTAGTTTCTATCTATATACTATTTATGTCTTTTTCATATGACTATACTTAGTCCAATCTCTGTTGGTGGACATGATACCCTTTTAGTAGTTTATTTTGGTGTGTGATGTTGAACGGTTAATACTTATGCTATTATTATATATGATGATATGATTATATTCATGTGATTGTTGTGTTTGTACTTGTGCATGTTGTGACTTGTTTTTATTTCTCCTTCATATGTACGGGATAGATGATGGGTTTTACTTAGTATGTGATGCTCACGTTTTATTTTCAACCTTCCAAAAAAAAAGAAAAAATACCCATATTTTTACTAATGTATTTTTAGGAGTTAACAATAAAGACTGAAACAAAAGAGAGTAAATTATAATAATTAACTTAAATGTATCCTAAGTATGTTGGGTTAAATATTAGGGTGTTATACATGTATGAAAGTAGGGATACATGGGAACTCATATGATGATTAAACTGCCTCTAGCTTAAGCTTTGAAGGGACGTACATATAATATTAACCATTGAGTAATGGCTACTTAGAACTCAAAACTGATGATTTATAGAATCAACGGGAGTAAGTGCGTGGGGACAGCACAAAGTAAAATTCCTACATAGATATAAACGTGACATTTTATATTTAAGTACATTTATAATAAAGTAAGTAAGGATTAGAATTAAATAAATGTATCCTTAAGTAGAGTTGATGAAGTTTATTATAAGATTTTTCTAATCAGTACCCTCAAGATGCTGGTTAAGAATTCAAGAAGGGTAATTTTCTCGTTGAGAAGTAGTGTGAATATTTTAAGTTTTTAAGATGTGGGGTTTATTATAAAATTTATAAACTTACCTATTTAAAAAAAATCCTTATTATAAATATACTTAAATATAAAAACTTAAATTTGTAACTAATGCATTAATTTCTCGTGCAAGAGTAATATTCCTATTGTCTGCTTTACAAAAAGAGAAAAAGTCGGATTCCAAGTGATAGGCTGGCAGCCCATACCCTTGAAAACCCAACCATATTTAATTATTTATCCGTTCACAGTAAAACCTAATTAGGGATAGATATTATTCCCGTCGATTTTGGTCCTGCGTTGAAGAACAAATTCTAGCTTTTTAATCTATGAACGACTCCAATTTCATTTTGAAATAAGATCTAAATTGGTGTTGACCGGCCAGTGTATATCCAAAGGACGGAGACATGATCATTTTATGTCACTTCATTTAACGTTGCAGGCCGGTGAATTATTTTATCTGGTTATCTACAAGTTGGATTGTATATACTCCAATTTAGACTTTCTTCACTTGCTTGGTAACTTTTGCTTTTTTTCAACCTTTTTAATTTTTTTAACATTTTCTAGATAAGATGTTTGTTTTATCTTTTACAGCTATTTAGATTGATCTCTTAAAATTTCAGATAACAATTCTTTTTCTTTTTTTGCAATTTCTACCATTAAGCACTTGTTTTGGTCTCCAAAGATAAAATTTATGCAAATGATGAAAAGCTAAAAGCTTTATGCTTCTTGTTGCATGTTGCATGTCCTGCTTCTCAAGTTTTGATTTTTTTATTTTTGTGCTTAAAACAATTTCATTATTTTGTTTTCTGTACAAAAAGAAAACTCAAATTTTTGTTATAGTGGTTATTGTTGGGTGATGAAATTTGAAGAAGACAGAGACATGAATATTTGTAGTTCATGTGTAACTTTCTTAGCAGAGACACAGTGGTGGTGTTATTGGTGATGAGATTTGCCGCGATGAACCGAAGAGAGGTTTCCCTGCAGTCGATGGCAGTGATAGTGTCTTCTACGATGGAAATGAAGAAGAGAATATCAAGAAGAAGAAAAAAAAAAGAACTTCTCAGTCTTTGGAGAATGAAAGAATGTCGAGGAAGCGGACATTAAGGGAGGAAGAAGACGGATGAAAACAAATAGATAAATTTTAGGTGTTCGTGGACCAAGATAAAATATTTATTTTCTCTATTTATTGATTGATAAATTAGTTATTATATTAAAAATATAAAAAAAATAAAAGATAATAATAATTTATAAAACTTTATAAATTAATAAAAAGATCAAAATAAATATTTTTTATCACTCTTGATACACCTAAACTTTTCTCAAATAATAAATAAAAGCTTAAGATTTAGAGACCACTGTAGTGACTAAGACATGAAATTAACAAGGCCTGGCTTCACACCCTCCACTTGTCGGACTGTTATTGTGCCAGCAGATAGCTTAATGGATGAATTTTTTATTTTTTTTAAAGCTTCATCTGAGTATGTACTATATTATGGATATAACTTAAATGTGCTAATAATGCAAAACCCTTTACGCTATCATTTAACAATTAAATTAATCACTTTTAAAATAATGGAATAAGAGTTAAACATATTTTATTGATATGATAATAAAATATGTGATTGAATTATTGAATAAAAAATTTTATATATATATATATATATGTGTGTGTGTGTGTGTGTTATATAGGATTGCAAATTTTTACAGTTCCATATCTTTATGTGGAGATTAGTAATATCCATATTTTATTCTGGACTTAAAACCCCTCCTCTCTCTTCATTCAATTTGAAATTTTGGATAATATTATAATTTTATTTAACTCTGGTTTATTACAACTCTTTTATTTTTTCTCTCATCTAATTAATATCCACTCTCCACTATCTTTTTTTTTTCCGCAATGCCACTCTCTACTATTTTCTTCTACATGAATTATTACTAATTTTTTAAAAAATTATCTTATATTATTATATGCTGAATACATATATACCAAACACCTCATACAAAAATTATCATTAACACATCGTTTATTATTGTAATTCTTTTAACAAAATGATAAACAATTAATGTCACGAAAAATTGGTAAAAGTCTCTCATTTTTCCAATATTTGAAAATTATTGTCAACGAAATATCGTAATAGATCTAAAATATTTGAAATTAATAAAATTAATTTTTGTTGATGCGAATGTATAAGTTAATTATTTATCATTTTTAAAATATTAAATAATATTGAATATATGTATTCAAAATATAATAATATAAGACAAATTTAAAAAAAAAGTAGTAATAATTCATGTAGATACAAATAGTGGAGAGCTTACACTAATTAGATGATAGAAAAAATAAATGACTTAATAAATGAGACTTAAAACAAAATTTCAATACTATCCAAAATTTTAAATGGAATGAAAAGAGAGAGGAGGAAGTTTTAAATGTCCCAAACAAAATGTGGAGATTACTAACTTTTACATGAAGGTGTGGAGAATAACAATCAACGTGCTACAATGTGGGAACCCACGCTACAACGTGGGTTGCTATCAGAGTTGTGATCGTTTTACTTAAGTTACGCTTCAACATAGTCATAGCCACACTACAACGTAAGTGCACAAACCTGATTGTTGTTGCTTCTTTTCTTGCTGCAGTTTTATATCCATATGTCCAGTTCTTGTATTTAATTTTTTAAGTGTAGAGGTATTATATCCATATGCCCAGTTTTATATCCATATACTAGTATCAATTAAGGATATACCATATAACATGTGATGATAACAGACATAATATATATTTAATGACTTTCATATTTAATAGAGACTGTCTGGTCATGTGAATTATCAAAAGCTTTTGGCAGGAGATTGAAGGAGAGGTTTGTAAATTCATATTCCACTTCTTTGATAATTGGAGTTCCTTATGGAGATCAATATGAAATGGATGACCCTAACCTCCAAATTTGAAGGAGCTTGATGTTAAAGATTACAGACCTATCAATATGATTGGTCTTTACAAGATTATAGCTAAAATTCTAGCCAACAAGATGCATTCTATGATGCCGGTTCTTGTAGGGAAAACACAATCTGCTTTTATATGTAAAGGATAGACAGATCTTGGATGGTGGCATGGTGCTATAATTGCAAATGAGACAGTGTGGTGGATGAGGATAGCTAAGGAAAAAGTAGTGCTTCTTAAGCTTATTTTCAGAAGGCTTATCACTCTGTAAGATGGTATTTCCAAAAGCATTGCTCCTTAATTTTATTGCTTAAAAATGAAAAAAGAAAAAAGAAAGAATGACGATATTTTTATTTTTTTAGATAAGGACAATGATCACCTCAAGGGGAGATCAAAAGGAGACAAACCCTGTAATGCAAATACATAAAAAATGCACCCATCCTAAGCCATGGAAGACTCTCCTACTTGGAATTCAAAGAACCACACCCATAGCAGGCCAAATCCACAACATTACAAAACCTGTAAAACACTTTGTAGAACCTCCTTCACCGTAGAAACAAAACTAGCATTACATGCCTCCAGAAATATAGGCTTCATTGGAATCTCTCCATCTGACCAAAACCATACTAATCCAACCCCTTCGACATAACCATCAAGGTTTTCATAGCATAGATAGCCTAGAGGAATTCTTCAAGCATAGTCCACCCTATTCCCTCGCAATATCAAGATTGCTACAGCAAATGTTAATAATTCACCAATGGATCACAGCACTTCCAGTCCACAAATACACACGCAAACACAACACACAGCATAGTCACACCCCACATCACGCACGCACACGTAAGACGCACCCACACAGCACACAACACGATATTAGACTGGCTAAGAAGAAAATAGGCCAACGTAAACGCACCACATATATAAATTAGTTTTAATTAGATAAAATAAAAAAAAATAAGCCAATATAATACTCATTACTTAAATCACTTTTCATGAATTCAAATAATTCAAAGAAACATAAATATAGTAATTTCATCCCACAATTACACAAATGGATTTAGAAACCTTTCTTTCTATGTTATGTACATGAAATATAATGTAGTTCCCGACATAAAAACCCGGTGCTTATTCACATTTTTACCAGAAGATTGTCACAAAGCAGCTAATTAATGAAAAGTGAAATATATATATTTGTACCAAAGGAAAATGGTCAATCAATACCTTCGGTTTGATGATATATATCTGGTAAGGAGTATGGAATTATCAAATCATGTCAGCTAAAATTTGTGCCAATTAAGGGAATATCAATCTTTAGTGCCTCACATGAGAAGGAAAGAGCCAAGTGTAGCCAAGAACAACTTGCCGGCTAAAACCCCACACACAAACAAACCTATTAGCCAATAGCCTTTTAATTGATCCATGTAGAAAATGCCGGCAAGTCATTCTTGGCTGCATCTCGCTCTCTTCCTCCTCCTCGTGTGAGGAACAAGGACTAATCTTAAAAAAGTATGCACAATCTATGGATCATTGGCCATGACCTTATTATTAGACATTACTTTTTTGAAGGAAAGTATAGGGAATGCCCTTTCCTTGCTTCCAGTGGACGCATTGTTGGGTTCTTATATAGGCCGGAGGAAACGGATGAGTATCCTCCAAGAGGGCACCCCTACACCTTTAATTTCGCATTATCTCTGCCAGACCAACTTTATTAAAGAGGAAAATGATTCGCCTGGTGACTATAGGCCAATTCATGATGTGCTTGTGCACTAAAAGAATCTTTCTATTTTCGGTAAGATGCTACTTGGACGGTTGGACCAACGCATTCTGTAGACAATTAAAGGAAAGGAATGCCGGTGGCCACTGTCTTCGGATAAATTAAATATTCAAGAGCATGATTTTAAATTGCAGTTGTATGGTTGCATTCCATTCAAGAAAATTGTGAAAAATATTGTTGACAGGGCCACATCTGCTACTTTGATACAATTGCAGCTGGTGTCACAACAGCAATATTGCGACTATAACTATGGTTGGAGACTGCAATTTTAAACCATGTTTCAAAATATCAAGTTGGGGAAATTTGGAAATTGGAAGTTGGAACAGAATATTTCTTGTCTAGAATCAATAGTGTAGGCCAATAGAGATGTGACTATGTGAGTGATTTGTTTGACTACTGGTATAAGTGTATTTCAACAATATTATTTCAACGTATCTCTATCTCAAACACCCTGCTCAAAAATTACTTGGGGCCACTACTTACTTTTTTTCTCAGCTTTTCTCTGTCCATTACTCATCTCTCATGATGATGCTTGTCTACACTAGATGTGGAAAAAGCATTTCCCTACTATATTTTATATATATATATATATATATATCCAACTTTTTTTTTGATAAGTAGTCCAAATACAATCGACTTACTCCCCAACCAGATTCAGGAATGGAGAGGAGCACAGTCCACAAACAAAGTTGAAAATGATTCGCTCGGGAACCACAGCAAAAGGGCCATGGAACTTCAGGCCACTCCATGATGTGCTTGTGCACTAGAAAGACCTTTCTATTTTTGATAGGTACCAGTTACACTCAACTCTCCCAATCAGGAACGGAGTTCTGATAGCGGTAGCGGCTATGGTCTTCACTTTTCCCTTTGATATCTTGATATTTTGTGTCATTTTTACTACTACTATATATATCCAAATGATCCATCGTCCAGGAAATTCATAGTTGATTAGGAATATGTGTTAACCAGTGATATATCTAGAAAGGTTTGATGATGAGACAAAGGTAACATGCAAGCATAATAAAATGTGAAATGAGTTATATTTTATTAATTTGTCTTATTTATAATTAATATGAGGTCAATTTTCATAAAATAATCGGACAAATATATATATTAAAAGATTTCCAAATTCTTGTGGGGACATGAGCCCTACCTTGAGCAATTTAGATCCACTCTTTCTTATTTGGATGATTATTAAAGGAACAAAACAGAAAACTATTAATTATGTTTGAAATGTTGCATAATAAAGGAACAAAATAGAACGATATATTTACTTGACAAATTTTTACTTTCTCTCATTTCACCTAGGGATATAATTAGGTAGGTTAATTAGGATTTGAGAAAAAAATGAATCTGAACCTATCAATTTTGATTTACTCAGTTGGTTTGGGTTCATAGATTTGTTTTGAGCAAACCTAAACTAAACCGAACCGATTAAAATTGGATTGGTTTGGTTTGGCTGATAAGGTTACCCAATTAATATTGTTTTAATTTTTAATTCAATAATTTCATATATATATATATATATATATATATATATATATATATCTTAATAATATCAATAGACATAACTAAAGTATGATTTATTTACTAAATATATTATATATAAAAAATCATATATTATAATATATATGATTAGGTTTATTGGCTTATCAGTTTAAATTTATGAAATCTTATATTGTAGATTATTATTGGGTTGAATTGATTTGTACCCAATGTGACCCAAACAAACTCAACTAATCTAATTGGTTTGGATTGATCGAGTTCATTGGATTGTGTTAATCTGCATACACCCTAATTTCACCCCAATTTTAAGGGGAAAAATAATTAGTTTTTAAAAGAAAGAGGGAGAAATATTCCCCATCTCTTCCCTTTCAACCTATCACCTAAACTCACAAATAAGAAAAGAGGATTCCCTTCTCTCATTATCTGTCATCCAAATACATGGGTAAATAGCGTCTCAAAAAATAGTGTCTCAGAAAGATAATTTTCTCCCATCATATTTTTGGAAATGTATAACAATCAATCCCCGGTTGTCGTCTGTCATCCAATATTGGCGTTGTGATGTCTATCCTCTCATCAATATTACATGATGCTTTTCAGTTTTCATTACCTCCCGTGTGGGTTAACTCAATATTATTATCATGTAGTCAATTTGTAGTTTGATCCATAAAGATATAGCAATTTGTTGATCCAATTTTAACGACAAGACACACCTAAGACATGTGAAGTTAGCCCACCAAGAATTTTGAAAGGAATTAATAATAATTAGGCCTTGCATTACTTGAATCAAAGAATTTTCGCTCAATCACTTCAATCTTTCACTTGATCAATGATCTGGTTCTCATCCTTTGTATGTTATGACCGTTGCCGAAGAGACAAGGTTTTTTTTTTTTTCCCACCAATTCTAGCCCTTGGAGAGGCTGCATATGGAATCATCCTTTGTGTGTTAGTCAGATTGTTTCTTATTTTAACAGTGCCTTCTTGTTTGTCTTTTCACGAAAAAAAAATGAAAAAAATGAAAAACTTAAATGAAGCTTCCCGAAAGTATTTCAGCGTAAGTCTGTAAGATCAAAGGGAAATTGAGAAATGCAAAATGGTATCAAGGCAGAAATTAAAGAAAGAAAGAAAAGAACTTTGAGGAAGAAGACGGCCTCTGAAGAAAATAATTTTGATTCTGATGGAATGATCGAAGTTACACTTTCTGTGCAAGACACAACTATATATATGTACAATGGAGTACACTACTGTAATGTAACTAACGTCAGTATCAATTAATAGCTAACTCGATCAATAGTCAACATAATAACTAATTGACTCTGTTGTGGACATGATGCAGTTGTAAGAAAATATAAGAAAATTAAATAAAGTTACGTAATTGCTAATAATTATATCATTTGGCCTAATGATAAGCCTTACAGACATTTAGTACCCTTCGACCAATGTTCTCTCCTTAATTTTCTAGGCAATGAGGCAGGCAAGAAATGAGTTTAAATTTCATTTCTCATCTATGACTGGGAAAGAAGTCTACGTTGAATTGAGTAAGAATTCTAAAAAACCAAGGCCGTGCTAGCTTCACCAAGAAAAAAGCAACCACTGCAGCTAATTATGCATGTTACGCTTAAAATAGAATTAAATGTGTATAAAGAAGAATGGGCTACAATGACGTTATTATGAAAGAAATAGTTAATAGAATTGGAGGGTTTATTCATAAATATATCAAAAGTTTTATGTGAGAGGAAAAGAGTAAATTAGAAACAGAAAGACTTTGCCGGATGCTTAAGATTCCGGCAAGTCATTCTTAGCTCAAATCTACCCACTCTCTTCGTGCGAGACACTTCGATACAGAAATTGAGCCATACCCATTTATTAGTTTGAGAACAAGCTAGAGTTTCATGTTTCTATATGCACAAGTTAGAGCCATTTCAGATGTCTATATATAAGCTACCTAGTGTACCGATAGAGTGGCCATACACATTGTACAACCAATACTGGGCTCATTATAAAGTGATAATCAGATCAGATATGCTTCATCCCACTTCTCTACCAATGGAATGATTGCTTTGGGTTGTGGGAATAGAATCTCACAGATGGGTCCCGTCTGCGTGTGTGTCAAGGGGAATTTGTTCTTGCAATGAGAGGATAGAGAGAAGCAAGGTTATGGAATCGCAATTAATCGTAAGATTCAGAGGTACTGTGCAAAATTATTTTTTACGATATACTACAAATAAAATGATATCCTAAATTAAGACAAAACTAATGCAATATACCTGTCCACACCTGTAGGCTGTAGCAGCACCAAATTGCGAGGTTATATGACTAAACTATTGCTTGTATATATATATGACTGGTTTCTCAATATTTGTACTAATGCAATATTAATATTGATACTAATGCAATACGAATTCAGTGTTGTGTTTTGGATGCGGGTACTTTTTCAAGACTTCTTTTAGTATTGTAATATTAGGTTAGGTCAAAAGTCTTCGAAGTCTTAAATTTTAAAGAATAAATATTAAAAAGAAATAATATTTTAGTGATTCAACAAAATGTTTCATGTCTTTGGTTATTTAACATATGATAAAAGTATAAGTTTGGTAATGGTTTTATGCTTTTATTTTGTGTAGTTCATCATTTTTTAACCATCAATATCTTTTTTTTTTCGTGATTTGTGCTTTGTTAAATAATTGTAATAGATATTTTTAAATAATAAATTATTTTATAATTCGTTGAATTAATATTTTGGTTTATTATGCGGGTTGTTTTTAATGAGAATATGGATTTTTGCAATTTTATATTATTTTTTTACAAGTTTAACTATACAAAATGGATATGGATCAAAAGCGATTACAATTTGTTGTATAACCTATATTATATTTTCTTTAGATTTTTATATCAATGTTCATTCTCACAAAATATTGAGACAAACAAATCTCTTATAAAATAATTGATTTGATATTTATTATATTCAAAACAAATAACACAAATAAATTAACTCAAAACTAAATAATTTGATGATCAAT
This sequence comes from Dalbergia oliveri, assembly GCA_030441495.1. Classification (NCBI taxonomy): domain Eukaryota; kingdom Viridiplantae; phylum Streptophyta; class Magnoliopsida; order Fabales; family Fabaceae; genus Dalbergia; species Dalbergia oliveri. The sequence goes on from JAMLFY010000009.1 coordinate 16,433,816, forward strand.
TATTTATTTACTAAACCAAATTATAACAAATTTTTTAAAATTTATCATCAAACTTAACTAAATTTTTTTGCTAGTAATTTAATTGAAATGAGTCTTTGATCCTTATTTAATTTACTATTATTACTAATACTAATATAATAATATTCAACAATTGAGGAATTTTCCATTACTCTCATATTTTTCAAGAGTATTGGTACATTGTGAGAATTAATGGCTAAGATTATTAAATCAGATGCACTATTTTCTTGAAAATAAAAATATAAAAAATATATATTTAAAGTAGTTATCATATGGTTAAATGATGACCTCATTAATAATAGATATTAATTAATACCAATAAAACTAGCGCAAGTTCTTAATAATGAGAATTGATAAATTAATTAAACACTAAAATATAAATAACAAATAATATTAAATATTAATTAACTTATTTATAAATTATAAAATTTAATATTTATAAAATAAACTCACGAAAAAGATAAATCCCAATCTATAATGGGCACTAATCTAGTATAATTGCTTGGTGGTTACTCCTTTATAGTTGATGGTCAATGTCATTTGTTGTAGTTGAGATTAACTACATTTTTAAAATGTGGTTAAATGCAATTAAACATGTGGCTAAACAATCACACACATTTTACCATCTCCCTTCTCCCTCCCCTACCTCTACCACCACTCCCCCATCCCTCCCACCACCATCTCCACTACCTCCTCAGTCCTCCCCTACTCCTAATCAAAAAATGGTCTCCATCACCACCACCATCCTTTTTTCATCTTCCCCACACACTACACATACACTTTCTTCAAGATTTCACTCCCTTTCCCACTCCAAATAAAAACAAAACACTCTTTCTCATTCTCTCTGTCTCTTGTTTTTCTTTCTTAGTTTGACAAAACCAAAACCAAATGCACACCAAACCCTACATTCATTAATTTATGGCTCCGTTCACCTTCAAATCTCCCATTCCAGGGTTTTGATTCTCTTCAATTCTTCCAATCATTGCATAATAGAGAGAGAGAGAGAAAAACGAAAAAAAAACCATAAGAGAAAGGAAAGGAAAAAAAGCCATAAGAGAAAATGCTCAGTTTCAACATCACAATCGCCTTCATCCTCCTCCTCCTCTCACTTTGTTGCCACTACAACGTGCCGCCGTGTTCATGTTCACGATGCACCAATGCTTCTTCGAATCCAGTTAGAAAGTGGTTCACCACACCCGGGATCCCTCCCGATGGGTGAGCGGTGGCCAAAAAGGGAACATTTAAGTATTACGCCGAGCTGGCAAACTGTGACCTCTTCCTCCGCGCCGCAAGCTGTTAGAGATGGATGCCGACTTGCCTTCTTCAACGGAAACTCCACATTCCGCATCAGCTCCCTCAGATTGTTTGATCAAACCCTTCTTTGAATGATAACTCAAGTTTCCATTTGGATTTCGTTGTTTTGGGACTAATTCGACTTGTGCTTTTGCTTTGAACCTTGCTATGTTCTTGCTTGTTGGGAATACTTCTGCTTTGACAATGAATGTTGCTGGGGTGTTAAGGATTGGCTCTTGATTGCGTTCTCTTGGTCGATGATTAAGGATACTATGACACTAGTGAATTTGATTGGGTTTGGATTGGTTTTCTGAGTACTAAGGAGGCGTGGTGATAGTGGTGACGAGACGGGGGAGTGATGGTGGAGGTGGGGAGAAAGGAGGGAGAATGTGATAATAGAAAAGTGTGTGTGACTGTTTAACTACATATTTAATTGTATTTAATCACATTTTAAAATTCTGATTAATTTTAAAAATATGATTAATCACAATTACAATAAATGACATTGACCATGAGTATCCACCTAATTGCTTATGTAAATGTATTTAGATTTCCAACATTTGCGATGTAGTGCTGGAGTCGGACAGTGTTTGGCGTATCCAATTGCTCAATTAAAATCTTCCCAGCCTGCTTCCACGTACTTGTAAAGCAGACAGATCAGGAATTTCACGTGCAGCCTTGACAGGAACTAGGAAAGGGGTGATGTGATTAGGGAGCACATTTCCCTAGTTGCTACTTGCTGGCATATGGACGAGGAATACTTTAGGGTTTCTCAAATATATTTAATATGTACTTCAAAAAAATTATAATTATTTAATTTAAAATACTTAAAATTTATATAAATACTAAAAAATACTTAATTGTAAATAATTTTTAAAAAATGTTAAATATACGAGTATGTAAAAATTTCTCCATATGCAGTTAGTATGTCTTTTGCAGTAGAGACATGCTCCTCGGCCGCTAATCAATTGACATATCTGGATGTGATTGTGCCCCTTAATTTCTCGAATGCCATTCAATCTCTGATCAAGAGAAAACTAGAGTTCAAAAGTAAATGAATTCAAGCAAATTAGCGTGAAGCTAGCAATTTTAGTCTGTGTTTGGATTCAGCTTTTGGTGCGTCCAAAATCAATTTTAGGACCCAAGATTGGTTTTCATTTTTTTTCTTGTCTGGTTTGTAGTGATTAAAATCAATTCTTCTAGAATTGATCCTAGGATGTAAAAGTTTATTACTTTTGTCAAAATCATTTTTAAAAAAATTATCATATATAAATTATTTTGATTTAAAATCAATTGTAATTAAGATTAAGTTTGATAATGTTCTTCAGAAGTGCGCTGATATATAAAAAGATTTGGCTGATTTTTGCCAAATGATATACAAAAAATTGAAATAACTCATAAGGTACTTCTCAAAGTTGACTTTTGTTCTCTGAAATTCAAAAGATTAATACCTTATTATAATTAATGACAATAAATATATAAATTATTATTTTTAATACCTATATTCATTATTGTCATTTTAAATTTTTAGATTATATTTATTAAATACTACTATCGTGACTTCTTCCATTATTTTGGATTTTTAGATTAGTATTACTATGATATTTTGAAAGCATCCTTTTGACAACTCAACAATACTATACCAAACCTAAGTCAATTGTGACATAATGATTTCTATATAAAATCAATTTTACAAAATGCATAATCAAATGTCAACTTTGAAAAATCTTTGACCTTAATTATAGGATTTATCTAGCCCGTATAAGGATACTGATTAAGGAGTTAAAAATGATAATTTTATTATTGAAAAGGCGATATTTTATGTTTTCATTTTTCACAGCATGGGTTAACAAAAAAAAATTAAAATTTTTCTTTTTTAATCCTTAAGTTAGAAAAATCCTTAATTAAATTATCTCCAGCACATAAATCCTATCTCTAAGCTAAGGATCTCTCACTAGTCTAACTAATTACTGCCAATAGCACCTTTCCTCACCTGGTCTACGAGCAGAGGCCTAGCCCTCCCTGTATGAACACAATCTCTCTCAAACCTTGCAAATTATTTCTCCTTAATTAAACGCAAACAGTGGAACTGAGTCAACAAATTAATTAATCAGAAATAAATACAGTGGAGATTTTATTTATGCTTTCAGATAAAAATAAATTAGTTAATATATATAGGAAGGAGACGAAATGGCTTACTCAATTCTGAGGCTCTAATTTGACTGAAATTGGCATAACACCAATATTTTCCCCATGAATGGCAATGCTAAAATGCAACTGAATCCAAAGAGGTCCACATAGAGCATCACAGGAGAAGAAGAAAGCGAAATGTAGCCAAGAGAAACTTGCCGGCAAGGGAAGAATCAAGAGGAACTTGAGTAAATCACACACATTCAACTCATTCATGAATCAAAAATCTACTTATAAGATAGTGAGACAAATTTCATCCCAAAAAACGAGTTCATGTAAAAAGAGATGCTTAAGTGCTTATAAAGATTATCATAGCTCTGTCCCGAGCGGATCGATGTAGGACTCAACACATTTTTGAATTAAGTGCCGGCAAATCACCCTTGGCTGCACTCCACTTTCTGCCTCTTGGTGTGAGCTAAGAGAACCATTAACTGCACAAGCAAAGACCAAATTAAGCGCCATGAGATGCAAATGAAAGAACAAGACCCTCCATTCATCTTCACTAGCTTTGTTGCTTGGTGCATAGGCTCAAGTGCACAATACCCTTCATCATGCAATATTATTATATAGCAAAAAGAGGGACACTAGTGGCTCATGCCACGGCTCGTACCCATAATAATAATAATAATATAATATAATGTTTATTTATATTAATGAAATATGTGACACCATATCAACTCATAACCCATTTATTATTGAATTTGAAACCTATTCAACTAAAGTGTACACCCTATTCAATAATAAATAGTATATAAGTCTATACAATATTTCACTTTTCATGAATACAACTATCATTCCTATATAATAATATATATACTATTCTCTCAAGTTGCGTTTTTTTGGTCCCCACACTCTTGTACACTTCAACTCTCATCCTTTCCAAAACGAGTGTTGATGTGAGGGTCTCGAATCCACATATGCTATCACGAGTCCGAGACGTGGCACCATGAAAACTAATTAGAACATTGAAATGTGTATGTCGCGTTTCACCATATTAAAAGCCATGAAAATACTTTAACCTCTCTACTGAATAAACCGTACCAAGCCATGAAAACTAACATATATGTTCTTTTAACTTTTTTACTGAATAAACTATACCAAACCATCAAAATCCCATATACAACAAGGTTGATAGCGGTAACATTTCGTTATGTAAAGTTTACCAAAAACAAAAATAATGAGAATACTTTAACTTTTTATTTACTTAGATTACAAGTTGATGATTTACTTTAGTACTTATAACTATAAATCATTTTAGTTTCAATTTTTTAAATATTTTGGTTTTCGATTTCCTTTTTTAATATTATATTTTGGTTCTTATGAAAAATTATCCAGTGAAGATACTTATAAAAATCAAAAGAAATTTTTAAAATGTTCATAGAATTTAATTTTGATGCAAAAATAGTGTATAAATTTTTTTTACTATTATCTAATTATACATTTTTTATATCAATAAATATAGTTGACTTTCACACTAATATTTAAAAGATTATACAAATAAAATGATTTGATTAGATAATAATATAAAAAAATTATATTATATATATATCAAAATTAGATTATTATTTATAAAGATCAAAAATAAAACTTTTGATATTCATAAGGATTAAATACATATTATAAAATATTTATCAGGACTTAATTAAATTTAGATGGCACAAGGACAAAAGATATAATATAGAAGGGTAAAGCCTCATATATGCCCTCTCACGTTATATCTGGATTTCAATATAATCTCAAAAGTCTATTTTGTTCTTTTTTTTTTTTGGTACAGATATTTTGTTCTATTTATATCCTAATGTTTTAAAAACGTTACAATCTTGTCTTTTCAATAGAAAAAAAATCCAATTTTTTAAAAGAATATTGATGTAAAGACCAAATTTTTAAATTAATTGGTGATGAAACTTTTTTACTGCGAAAATGTATCGAATGGAACCGTGAACAATGGCAATAGCAGCGCTACAGTTATAGCAAGCACAACAATAGAAGGTGAACATGAGTAGAGCAGAAAAAAAAAACTAATAAAAAAGGATTCACAACCAATTAAATAATGAATCATATCTTATATCCTATACATATAAATAATATTTAAAAAAATCGGAGGTTAAAGGTGATAGAGCAGAAGAAGTTTGCAATGTACAGGTAAAGGTACATTAGGAAATAATATATTTAATTAAAAATGATTTGGCAAGTGCAGGCATATGTTAACACGAATGCGCTCTGTCTTAATTTTCAGCCACGTATCTAGGATTCGTCTAACATAGGTGAGCTCGAGCTACTAGCCTAGTACCAACATTCCTCTTCCAAAACAAGGATGGATGGTGAGTGCTTTCAAGCCACATATGGAAAGTGCCACGCTTAACGCTTTCCAGACATCCACGTTCTCTTCATTCATTTTTTTAATGCACACAAAGGTCAAGTTTGATCATGAACCGTACAAATATAGTTGCACAGAATTATATATTGCAGAGCATTGGGGTTAATATTTTATTGATGATTTTTCTGTTTGTGTAAATCATAGACCCCAATCAATTTGATTAAGGCAAAGCTCTTCAAATCATACACCCCTTTTGCAATTTTGTCGCTCATTCTTATCGTCATCGTCATTGACTCATTGTTATCACATATTTTATTCTATATTTCTATGGGATTTAAATCTCTATGGATTTACGAGTTTATTAAAAAAATTTCAAAAACAATAAATTTCTAAACATAATTTAAAATTCAAAACATAAATATCTATAATAATAAATATTACTAACATAACATAATCCAAAATAACAATGAAAATACACAATGCAAATTTAATAAAGATAATTACAAAATAAATGTGTGCTAGAGTCTTATTGATATAATATATATACAAGCAGATATTCAAATTATTTATATAAATGAAGAATTGACAAGTTTTATAGGGGCAAGAACCTCATTTCCTATACCTATCCCGTTTAACAAACAGGAACTCCACCCTATTCCCATAAAAATTAGATCTATCCTCATTACGAGTAATCCCCAGGTACCCACTTCAGCAGTTTTTGTAATCAATAATCATTTACATCTTTTTAGTAAATTAAAATATTTAATTTATAAAAACATAAATATATATTTTCTAATTAATAAAAAATAATGAATAAATTTAACATATGTGATTTAATTTACACATTCTTTCTTGTACATCATTTTAGTAAATTAAAATATCAATTTAAAAATATATGTTATAATTAATATGTTATAATAATTAAAAATATCATAAACAATCCTAATTTATATCATCTCAATTATTGGAGTGTGCATCATTACACAATTATTTTTACTAAAAAGTAATGCAATTATTTTATTTTAAAAAAAATTAATAAATAATTAGTATCATTATCAAAGAAGTGTAAATTATGGAAATAATTTTTTTAAATATTTTAATGTTGAAAAATCGAAGTATTTTTTTCAAAAAAAATTAATATGAAAAAATTATGGAATTGATAAGTTGGAATGTTTAAATTGCAAAATATCAAACATGATGTAGTGCGATGGGCATAGATGTCAAAAAGATGGTCAGCCAAAATTGAATAGGCTAAATTGTTAGCCAAATTATTAGGCCACCTACCAAAAAATTACAAAAAAAAAAGGTTTTTAATAGTTTGATAATTTTTTTTAAAATTTTTTTATTAATTGATGCATACCCAAATTTTCAAAGTTCATAACAACTATGCACCAACTCATTAAATATAATCATTTACATATAGTAGATTATAATTTATTTTATACATGTATGCATTTCTTCCTTTTTTTTTTTGGGTTCAAAAACATATCAAATTTGGTTGAACTTCATCTCATGCCTTTTTGGTTTGGGTTTTTGGGGTTGTAGTAAATTAAAGACCAACAAATTGTAAATTTTTTATTTCGCCAAAACCTGGAAGCTAGCGAGCGGGTTGGAATTTTTAGCGGGCTCAAAAGTTTAGCCCAGCTAGCTAAAAATGATGGTTTTAGCTAACCCAGCAAGTTTTGACATCTCTAGAGATGGGTAGATTTTTTTTTGTTTGACTTTTCAAAGCTCTTGATTTGAACTTAGAAACTTTTGGGAAAGAGGAAGAATTGAAAAATAGATTGTTGATATAACTGTTTAGGAAATAGATAGATTTAAGAGAAAATGTGCACTGATTATGAAAAGAATATGCACGTAAAATTAACTATATGCAAAATGAATGAAGGAATATTCTCTAACATTTAAGCTAAGAAATGAATTTTAAATTTTGGGTTTGATTTATTACTTTTATGGTGGTTTTTGAAAATTATATTTATGCAAAGTTTACATTTTTTTTTCTTCAAATATATGAATGCATTTATTCTGTTATATTTTTTAATTTATTTTTCCTTCTTATTAATAATATTAAATGTTATAATATCTTTCATTTTAATGTCAAATATAAGTTATAAAAAATTTTAATTATAATATTTTAAGGCTTGTAATATGTTGAATGCTTAAAAACTTTGAACTAATGGCATAATATTTAATGTAGAGTATGTGTTAATAGAAGAGAGATACGAAAGTATAATTAGAAAAAATAATTAATAATTGCAATGTAAATTAACATTTAAAAATTTAATTTAAATAGAAATGTATAGAAAATGGTGGGGCATAAATTTCTCAATGAATGATGTAACACCTTACTAAGCTCTAATTCTTTCACCTTAATTTTTAATATTATTATTATTTTAAATAATAGTTAGCTAACATAATATTATTAACCTAATCTGAAATTTTACAAGAATTTTTTTTTAAACTGCTATGATTATTTCTCATTCATAGTCATATACTGGAATAATGTATACCAATTGTAAATCATGCATCTGGTAGATTCCAAGAAAGAGAGGTGGGTTACAATGGACACGCTTAAATACCAAGTCTTTCCTAGCCAGAACCTTTCTAAATTACACTTTCACAATAATATATTTTCTTCCAGCAACCCAAGGGTAATTTTTAAATGACAAATAATATTTCTTTTTAACATATTACTACTATTTGTTAATCAGGAATTTCAGTTTAGACAATCATCATCTATAGAAACATACTTCACTACTAATATCAATTCATAGGGTACAATACATATTATACATTCAAGATACATTAAGAAAAACTTTAATACAACAATATAACATAACCAAAGTCTGGTAAGAGATAGTAAAGATTCTATCTAGCACACATAATAGAATCTGATTATTTAGAAATTAAGTCTAAGGCTACATCCATTTCACTCCTATGACGATCCATGTTATCTGGAAACATCAAAGAAAAGGGGTGAGAGAAGTCTCCCAATAGGATGATATTTTCAAGGGAGTCTCACTTCATCCCAAAAAATACTAAGAATAACGCGGAGAAGGAAGATGCAATCTTTTATATTAACTCAAATTATATTTTACTAATGTCAAGCAAGATAGAAGTGCATAATATTAATCATAATAAAAGTGCATTAAAAGAAGTGAAATAAATAATCATGAGTATACTGTAAACTCTTTTTTATAATGTCATGTTCCTTTCTAATGGTTATAGTCAAGATTTGTTTCATATTGAATCTTTGAGAGCTCTCATTGTGGGTCCCCTAGTTAGATCAATGAATGTCAAGTCCTTGTCCACTGGCATGGCCCAAGGCATCACTACAACATTCACCAAGTCCTTTTCCACTACAAGGCGGACCCAAGATGTTGTTTAGCAACTGAAGACTAAGTGTTCACCAAGTCCTTCTCGTTGTAAGGCGAGCCGAGGTGTCACTTATTTATGTATCCATTTCACATAGTGCATACAATATACATAAAAATGAAAATTATATAAAGTTTCCATGATTTCTTTCATATTTACATATAGACCACAAGATTTTTCATATTTTGCATATAAAGCCCAAATAACATAGGATTCCTAAAATACTCATAAAACTCATATTTCTTGTAATTATCATTGAAGCATCAAATCACACTATTATAATAAATTCATTTCCTTTATAATAAAATATGCTTAACTTAGTTTTTAATCATATAATAATTTAATTTTAAGTAATAATATGTTACTAATTCCATAAGCCTAAATACACCCAAAATTATTTCAAATCTATCTTTAGAAAATATGTAGATAAATTACCTTTACATGTGCAACATAATAAAAAATATTTTTATCTATATAAAGATATAATCAAAGGGTAAATAAAAGAGCAATGAAATCATCAAGAAATATTTAAAAAATAATAATCAAAATTATACCCAAGCTTTAGGAAATCACTTCAAGCAAGAAACTAATTAGTTTACATGTCATGTTCCTAATGGGACCTTAACTTAAATATTTGTAAATAATATTTCTTAATGTTCATTAATATATATATTAAAGTCAAATATTTATAGTTCAAAGTTCATATAGTCCAAGGTCCATAGTTTGAGTCCAAATGTTATGATCATAAATTGTCTCAATCAAGTCAGTAAGTCTTAAAGACTTATAATAGTCCAGATAATATCTATAAATTCATAAGTCCATAACAAAGGTCATGATTAATATAAATATATTTTAGTGTCTTTTTATATCTTATTAAGTCTTAATGGTCCCAAGAGAAATATAACACATAAACTAAGCTAAATATTACATGTCCAAAGGTTTAGAATCCATTCATTATAATGAATTAAATAAAGTACTTTATATGAACAAAAAAATTTTCACAATCAAATATATCATGAGGTCAAAACCAAAATATATCACCTTAAAACTCCACAACTTGTGCACTAAGCTTTATTAAATGAAAATAATTGGTTTAACACATTTACACAAATTTATACAATATTTAAAATATTTGAAGAAAGCATAATCAAATTTTAAAATGATCTTTAATCATAATTTTCAACCATATAAGTAAACAAATAAATATGCATCATATACACATAGATTAAGTATTTTATGTCACCATCTTTAAATCATTCAAAGATATTAAAAACAATGAACATAAGCTTTGAGTATCATATAGCACAACATCATACAAGAAAATCATACATGAAGCTTATAAGTGCAAGAAAATCCCTACTTGTTCTTGGAGCTTTAGAAACTTAGCTACACCAAGGTTAGACTAGTAACTTCTTCAACTTTTCTAAACCTTCTCTAAGGGCTAAAATTCATGTATAAAGGCTGGTAAGTGTTGATGTTAGATGGTGATAAGAAGAGGTGATAATTTGAAGGTGATTTGCTAAAAATTTGTAAGTATTTTTGTGTGAAAATGAAGAAAATAACGAGAGAAATGATGACTATAATTTTTGATAGATTTTGGGCAGAAGAATGAAGTGTGGAGTTGTGTTTAGAGGGGTGCTATTTATAGAAAAAGGCTAGGATTAAAATATTACTAATTTCATAATTTATTTGTCATATTTAAGTAGTTTAATTAGTTAAATATTAAAACTAACACTAAATAATTTAATAAATTCTCAATTATCATTTAAAGACATACTAAAATTTTAATGACATGATTTAAATATATTTAGTAAATTTTAATATATTTTAATATAATTTAATAATTAATTATTCAAAATAAGGTAAATTTACTTAAACTAGTCAATCTTAATTAAGTTAATTAATTAGTAAATGACTTAATTTTTTACTCAAACATCATAATAAGATTATTAGAGATATAATACAAGTATTCATAAAATTTATATAATTTTCTATAATTATTTATATTTTATTTGGTATTTTACACTATTGCTAGTTTTATTAGGAATTAATTAATTAATAATTTATTTAACTATTTTTAAATTATTTTTTTCTTCTTCTTTGGTGGCCTAGAGGTCTAAACCTCATGTCCACTAGTGACAAGTTGTCTTGAATGATTAATATATGAAAATGACAAATTTTGCATATTTATCTTAAAGTTATATATACTAAATAATTCATAAAATAATAATAAAAATTAATTTTCCTTAATCTATTGTCAAAAACATATTTTTACCTTATTTATAAGTTATGTATAATTTTCATGAATTTTTTCTACAATTTTTAGTATTTTTAATATATTTTTATCTTAGTTAGGTCTATTTTGAGTTAATTAAAATAATTAATTATCTATAAATAAAATATATAAAATTTTTGTATCCTCCCATGTAAATTTCAGCTTTCTTAACAAGATAAGGAGATAAGCCCATCTTTGTTGAATTTTTAAGTCAAAAATAATTGGCTTTGGATAATATGTCATATAAAATATATTTCATTTTTTTAATATATATATATATATATATATATATATATATATATATTTTATGAGACTGAACTCTAAACTATTCTAAATTTCATTTAATTGATTTAAGAGTATGAGTGAGATTAATCAAAATTTAGAAAAGTTATCTTAAAGCTTAAGTAGTTAATTAGGTATTTTAAGATTTATTTAAGTTAAAATTAATTAATTAAAGATCAACGTGATTTTTAACACTATCTATAGTCTAATAGAGAGGCCCATTTCATGGTCCTCTTTGTCTAATATCATAACTTGATTAAATTTTTTTTTCAAGACTTAGAGTTATTTTCTAGAATTTTTTAAAATTTATTTTACACTTCACGATAGGTTATTTTTGTACAATTATGCTAATATTATATAAATTTACTAAGTATTAATATTTATTATTAAAATTATATTTTAAGTGTATTTATAATTTTTTCTCACTTTTTTAATAATTTTTTATGTTCTTCAAGCTTTTCTAAGATTTTTATAGGCTTTTTCTGTTACTAATTATGTTGTAAACTTATTTTTTAATATTTACTGGCATATTTATAATTTTAATAAAACCTAAGGAAATGAGCTAAGTTCCAGATTGCACAGCTATTAAGTCTTGTAATATTTTAACTAGACATTTTTTTTATGATTATCCCTAAATATTTATTGTCTAAACAAAATCCTCATACTTTCTAAATAAAAACCTATAATAAAGCAACACTATATGAAAAAAAATTGGGGATGTTACAAATGACACCTGATAAAACTTTCCTTGAAATGAGTTTAAATTATTAGTAGTATAGATTAGCAATAATTATTGCTAAAATTAATCAGAGTAAATTAAAATGAATAACAAAAATAGAATATAGAAATTGAGAAACATGGTATTAAATAATATATATCATATATATTTAAATTGATTTTAAAATTATGGTATTAAACATGATATATATATATATATATTATAAAAATTGATTTAAACATTGTATCATAATCAAATTTATTATCAAATTGATTTAAAAATGTTACTTAATTGATATTAATCAGGAAACTTTTGAACCAGTATCATATTAAATTTTAACTAAAAAAGCTTATTGCAATATAACAATAATGACAAACAATCTCTTTAGAATATAAAATAATAACTTATATCTAATTAATATGATAACAATTAACGATAACATCAAATGATTGATATCAAATAAGAATAATAGACCAATTGATGTCAATTGCAAAATTTGTGCATTAATCAATTATATTTTTTTATTTTATTTATTTTATTAGAAGTCTACTTTGTTTCTATGAAATATTTTTGTTCATTATTTAATTTATATATTGTCAATTTAGAATTTTATATTTCACTTATATTTTGCAAAAATTGTTGGGGCAATTTAATTTTTTTTATCAAGTACACTGCATAAAATATATTAAAACATAATAAAATGAAGAATATATGTTTGTGTAGATTGTAAAAATGTTATTTTGAATCAAATTAAGTCAAATTTTTAGGCAAATAATTATTATTCAATTTTAACATTATAATCTTTTTCCCATTATATTATAGAGCATTATCAATTTGTTCCTGTTTTACATTTTACGTGAAAAGCATTTTATTCCTATATGTAACAGTATAAATGAATATGAATAAATGAGTCTAGTATTATGCAAGACCAAAATATAATTGTAATGATTCATTTATCAATTCATTGCATAATCCAAGATAAAAAAAGAATTAATCACATTGCTCGAAATATGAAAAAATAAAATTTCTAAAAAAATTCTTTAACACTAATTTGAGATATTATCGTATAAAATACATAAAATATAATAAGAATCATATATGAACTATTGTCACAAAAATAAATTTTTTAAAATATATGTTTAATAGTAGTGGTATTTAATTTGAATGGTAATCGAAACCTTATTTTAAAAAGTTAAACCTATACACATAAGAATAATAAGTACAAAATGATCAATGTTAAAAAGTTGTAAAAACAAAAATGATTTTCATTTTAGAAATTAGAATATCCATTTAATTGACAATGAGAAACATAAGAAATAAAAAGTAAAATCGAAATAAAATTATTGCAATAAAAAAATACATTACATATATAAATACAAAAGAAGAATGAAGACAACAAAATAATTATGGAAAAGAGAGGAAGAAGATGAGTGAGAAGAATGAAGAGGATGATGGTAAAAGAAGGAGAGTGTGAAAAAAAAATTTAAAAAAGAGAGAAACAAATATAGTGAATGAGAATATGTGGGTTAGAGGTCCAAAAAGAGGAAAAATAAATATATATTGATTAAAATATTCCAATCATAATTCACAAAGTATACTGATCATATCTCGCATTAAAATAGTTCAATATTTATGAAATTGGAATTAGAATTCAATATTTGATTACAAATATAGAAATTACATTTTTTTAATGCAAATTAGATCAAATAATTATCCTACTTTAGCACATGTGAAGCTGATTCCAGTTATTAAATTAAACAAATATGGAATACAAAAGTTTGAATTGCAAGAAAATATCTGAAAATTTATTCTTTAATTGTAGTGCAATTCTACTATTAAATGCTGATAATTTTTAATGATACTCTAATTATATATAATGATTATGGTCATATATTTTTAAAATTATTAATTGTTAAAGTTATGAAAATTGTGAGTCCTCAATTATTCTAGAAGTGAAATATGTAAAAATTTCCTTGAAATGAGTCTAATTATTGGTAGTATAGATATAGATAAATGTGAAGCTAATTGTAATTACAAAATTAAAAAAATATGGAATGTTAAAGTTTGAATTGAAGGAAATATGTGAAAATTCATTATTTAATTGTTACAATGCAATTCTACTATTAAATGCTAATAATTTTCAGTGATATTGTACTTATATATAATAATTATGGTCATATGTTTTTTTAAATTATCAATTGTTAAAGTTATGAAAATTGTGGGTTCTAAATTACTCTAAAAGTGACATGTTACAAAACTTTTCTTGAAATGAGTCTCAATTATTAGTGTGTATATGTGTGTGTGTGTGTGAAGCTAATTACAATTATGAAATTAAACAAATAAGAAATATTAAATTTTGAATTGCAGGGAAATATATGGGCCATTACATGCTCATAATTTTCAATGATATTTTAATTATATATAATAATTATAGTCATGATTTTTTTTAAAATTATTAATTGTTAAAGTTATGAAAATTGTAGGTCCTAAATTACTCTAAAAGTGATATGTGGCTAAGCTTTCCTTGAAATGAGTCTAAATTATTAGTAGTATAGATAGATTATTAGCAGGATAAATATATGTGAAGCTGATTACAATTATGAAATTAAACAAATATGAAATGTTAAAGTTTGAATTGCAGGGAAATATCTAAAAATTCATTCTTTACTTGTTGAAGTTCAATTCTACTATTAAATGCTGATAATTTTTAATAATATTCTAATTATATATAATAATTACTGTTATAATTCTTTTTAAAATTATTAATTGTTAAAGTTATAAAAATTGCTGGTTCTAAATTACTCTAGAAGTCAAGTGTGGCAAAAATTTTCTTGAAATGAATCTGAATTATTATTATTAGCATATATACATATAGATTAGAATTTCAATTTAATATTTGATCACAAATATAGAAATTGCATTTTTTTGGTATAAAGTAGATCAAATTATTACCCTAATTTAGCACATGTGAAGTTCATTACAATTATAAAATTAAATAAATATGAAATGTTAAAGTATGAATTGCAAGGAAATATCTAAAAATTCATTCTTTAATTGTTATAGTATAATTCTACTATTAAATATTGATAATTTACAATGATATTCTAATTATATGTAATAATTAATGTCATATTTTTTTAAATTATTAATTGTTAAAGTTATGAAAATTGTGAGTTATAAATTACTCTATAATCAACATGTGGCAAAACTTTCCTTGAAAGGAGTTTGAATTATTAGTAGTATATTTATAATTTTTTCCTTGTTTATATTTTTTTGTTAATATTATAATAAACTGAAGGGATTTGGATCCTCTTCATTTTCAAGACTAAAGTGGAAAGTTTCACTCTTAGATCAATAGAATGAAAAGGAACTCACTTATAACTTTATTGATCTAAAAGTAAAATTCTCTCACTTTACTCTCACTTTAAAGAATCCAAATCCAAACTAAGGTTGCAAATCATTTTCCTACTTGCTATAGCGGTTTAGCACCCACAGTATTGGCTTTGAAAATTTTTTAGTGCCGATGACATGACTTATTTTACTGGTTGCAATTGTTTCTATAGGTTAAGTGCTTGTTTGGTTTGCATTTTTAGAGCTCCAAAAGTACTTTTAAAAGAATGAGACTGAGGTTCTGCAATAACTAATGCATTTGGTAAATTTTTTATTCTATTAAAAGTACTTTTCAAGCAATTGAAAATACTTTTGAGGGAAGCATTATTGAAAATAGTTTCATTCTAGAAAAAATACTTTTAAGATAAAATCTTACTATTATTCTCACATTAATAGTTAAAAGTAATTTTACGTTTTCCTATCCAAACAAAAAGTATTCTCTTAAATTTATTTTTAATATACCCAAACTAAACACAAATTAATTCTTTTAAAAGTAATTTCTCTTAAAATAATTTTTTTCAACTTAGTTCTTTTAAAAGTAATTTTACAAGAAGATATAACCTAACCGACCCTAATTCGCTGTGAATTTTGCCACTAGCATTAGACTACAAAGCTTTACTAAGAACAAAATTTTGCTAAAGAATTATAAAAGTCATGGAGAATTGGAGATTGCACGAAATTGCTCCACAAGAATCTGAAATATGCCTCGACAAAAAAAAAAAAAAAATCTAAAATATGCAAGGCGAAGGCATAGAGCATACCAAATACATCACAAGATGGCAGTGTGTATGGAGTGTCACAACGTAACGCAGGCCATGACTGGGGGATAGAGGGCTCGGTCCCCTAGCAAGCCTAACCAAATTTTTTACTGAAAAAGGGACAAAATTTTCCCTAATAACTCAACCATCCCAAATTGCAGAACTCTCTGTTTAACAAATTTATGTCACAATCAAATATAATTCAATCACCACAACACGGGAATTCTCAAAATGCCCTTTAGATTTCAGAGCAGCAGCAATATCAAAGTACGTAAAGGAAGCAAGACTATGCTTATAGCTAATGGAGCATCAATAAAAGGTTATACATTCCAAATTAAACTACTATGGTGTTAGGCCCTCACAAATATGCAATGGGCTCACCAAAGGGAAGAAATGTGGCTCTAGCCAGTTGGAGGATTTGAACTTTCAATATGTAAGCTTCAAGGATTAAATCAAGGGACTTCTAAACACAATAAATCAACGATTCTTTTTCATGTTAAATAGCATAAAAAAGATAGCCTTTGGGCATTTGGGCCTTTTCATGACTACGTGCTTCAGAACTTCAGGTTCCGGGAAAAAGATAACCTTGGTAGTAGGTAGTTGCTCAGCCCAATTCTTCTTCAAAATTTCGGTCAGTGGTTTTTGGTCTTTGTTTGGCACTGTGTAGTTGCCGTCGATGCTTTTTACTTTTTACTTAGCTCAAATTGTTTTTCTTTTTAGCCCATGAACTCTTCTTCACAATATAAATTAAACGTAACGAGGCCCCATTTTGATGGCCTTTTTTTGGGAAGCCCAATATTGCCACACCTTTTCTGTTTTCTGTTAAAACAAACATATGGTTAGATATTAAATTTTACGCGTACTGTTTCAAAAAGTTTGGGCTTTAACTTGATTACGAGTATATAGTGTTATTTTGGATATCAAACAATGATACATTAATCTCTTTTTGATGACATATGCGTATTCCAATACTCACAAGTTCTCATATTAATATATGATGTTTATAAGAAATTTGTATTTCATGAATTTTAAAAATATTTCCCTTTAATTATATGATTAAATTTAAATATATTAACAGTATATATAAAACTTTTTTTTTATAGTTATTCAATTAAGTCTTTTCATGTGTATGGCTTTTAAAATAGTAGGTTGAAAGTCAAACTTATTTTCTGATATGTTAACCTGAGTGGATGATTGTGCAAAAAAAAATGTTACACTAATAGTGCATCAAAATTAAACTTTTAATTATATACTATTATTAACTTTGCTTTCAAATTTCACTTAGAAATAAAATGAGAAGTAAAAAAGTGATGCAATTATAAATGTAACTTTTTTTTCTCTCTTTTTAAACTTTTTGATATGGAACTGGTATGTTTCATACAATTTTATAAACAAAATATTATACTGGAAAATACAATTCAATTTCCAATAATTATTGAAACATGTGTGATCATTTTAATTATATAACCAGATTTTTTTTTTTTTCCATTACTTTCCTCTGTGCCACACGAATATATCTAGGGAAGAAGCCAAGGGTGCTTTATAGGCCATGGCCCCCACCTTCTCAATTAACATTGTGTATTTATTATGGTAATATAGTCTCCCTAATATCATATATAGATATAGTGTTTTATATTAGCCCCCTTTACAAAGGAAAGCAAAATCAAACAAAGCGAGTCAAAAGTGGTAAGTGATAACAACAGAATTAAAGACAAAGTAAAGAAAGACATATATGTTCACATGTATGGTGGACTAAAATGAATATGGTTGTGTTCTAGCTGTACAAGAAGAAAACATTAGTAGAATTCCAACTTCTAATAGGACAGACGACAAATTAAGTAAACATAACGGAGAATATATAATAAGACAAATTGACTAGCACTTCAGTGCTTCTAGCTTTTCACATCGATCTTTCATTTTTATAGTATTGCAGCCAAATCTAATAATTAAACCACTGGTGTGAACTGCTTGTTAACCCTACTTTACTTAGCTAGAAAGAAAATGGCAAAAAAGGGCTGGGTACCATTTTCAAATTTCTCACAAATTGAAATATGTAGTTCTTATGTGTATGTATATTACATTAAGAAAAATAAACCGATGATAAGGAAAAAGTAGAACTTTTTCACCTAGTATTCCTTATTTCATTTTGATTGTTATATATATATATATATATATATATATAATCAATGATCAAACTTCAATGACCACGATGCCGCTACTTATCAAGGACAAAAATCACATATTCTCAACTTATGTCTTATTTTATATTTTATTAATTACTTATTGCCATATAAAATATGAGTAATATATATTTAGTAATTGTGTATTAAAATTTAAAACGTCATTACATGCTCATCTTCTTTGTGTGATAAGAAATGATTGGTTGAACGAAAAAAGACATAATTAGGAGATAGATAATTTTCATTCCTTGATAGTTATTAATATAATTTGCCATTCACATACTGACGGTTTGAAGCTTTATTTGTTGTTGGGAGTTGAGACAAATGAAAGTTAATAACCCTATGAGTTAACGAAATATGGATACTGTGTCTAAACCAAGAGCAATTTGAAAATGACAACAAAAAGAGCAAATGGAAAAAAGGTTATGCGTGTGAGACATGGCGCATAGCTCAAGGTCATTCACTTTGCCACATGCAATTGCTGCTGCAATATAACCTTTGACCCAAGAAGTATCCACTAGAATTTTTCGTCTCCAATGTGTCAGAAAGTTATGACATTCCAATCACCCTGTTCCTTTAATAGTCCTTAATGCATGTTCTAGTAATGATCAAGTTTTCCACCTTTTCTATTCCCTTCCTTCTCTATTCTTTCAATCTTGCATGTATACTATTGAAGTCTCACGTCCATTAAAGATAAAATTTAAAAATATTTATAAATATTGAATAGCCCTTACCATTTAAGTTAACTTTTGGGGTTAAGTATTTTCTATTCGAATGATCAATTGCAAACACTTGAATTTCTGAAAGATTCACTATATATAACCGATCTTTTAGGTACTAAAATGTTAAAATAAAAATATTTCAAGAATTAAAGTATAATTTTACTCTTTTTGTTAAATACTGTGAATATTATTCTTTTAAGATTTTATCTTTATGTTAATTATATATTATTAATGAAGTAACTAATATAAGAATAATTTTATAAAATTAAATCATATGTTATTATTAAAGTACTTTTGTCATTTCTTAACATACGTTCAAACCCTAAAATTCCAAGTATTTCCAAAAAGGAGGAAATATCTTAGATAAGGTAATGTTTAGCATAATTATTATGATAGAGCTAAGTGAAACTAGGACTTGTTTTCACCAATATATACGTTTGTAGATGTAGAACACAAAAAGTGAATAATTTTTTTTAAGACTTTATCTTTATGTCAATTATATATTATTAATCAAGTAACTAATATAAGAATAATTTTATAAATTTAAATCACATGTTGTTATTATTAAAGTACTTTAGTGATTTTCTTAACATACGTTCAAACCCTAAAATTTCAAGTATTTCCAGAAATGAGGAAATATCTTAAATAAGGTAACGTTTTGTAACCAAAAAAATAAAAAAAAGATAAGGTAACGCTTAGCATAATTATTATGATAGAGCTAAGTGAAACTAGGACTTGTTTTCACCAATATACGATCGTAGATGTACAACACAATTTTTCAGATTTTATCTTTATGTTAATTATATATTGTTAATGAAGTACCTAATATAAGAATAATTTTATAAAATTAAATCACATGTTGTTATTATTAAAGTACTGTAGTGATTTTCTTAACATACGTTCAAACCCTAAAAATTCCAAGGTTTTTCCAAAAAGGAGGAAATATCTTAGATAAGGTAATGTTTAGCATAATTATTAGGGATAAATGCATTTTATTCTGAACTTTAGGTCATATACAATTTACGCCTAATTTTTTAAAATCTCATCATACCCTAAGCTTTTCAAACTGCGCAAAACACCTCTCATAATTCTAACAACTAATGAAGGTAAGATTTATGTGCACTTAACTCCCATAATATTTCTAATTCGTGCAAACCTACACCTTGTATATGAATTCTATATGCAATTAACTCCTCTATTTTTTTTATGCAACCCAAGTTTTGCACTTTGAAAAGTTTAACTCATAATGCACGTCTTGAAAAATTGGGTGTAAATTGCACATAACTTAAAATTTAGGGGCGTAAAATGCATTTAATCCTAATTATTATGATAGAGCTAAGTGACACTAGGACCTGTTTTCACCAACATACATTTGTAGATGTAGAACACAAAAAAAGTGATTTTTAAAATTTATGGAGACTAAACTAAATAAACTCATTTTAAAAGTTTAAAATAAAAGTGTGTTATTGTTTGAAATAAAATTAAACATGTATTAAGCCATATTTTCTTTCACATTAAAACATTGACCCTTTACTGAAAAAGTCTACCATATGATTTTATTTATTTCCCCTTTGCTTATATTTAACCGGAGATATCCAAATATAATTAATTACAAAATACTAAAACATTGACCCTTTACTGAAGTAAATTTTGCATTTGATATTTAGAATTTGAGTTTAAAAATAATTATTTTTATACAAAATAGTTCCTAGCCCCTTCACATTATATAAAAGATTGAGTATTATAGAAAAGAATTAGAGATGAAACCAGGATTTAATTTAAGATCAAAAGTATACTTTGATCTCTAAAGGATTTTTGTTTTAATACTTTAATCTTTGAAAGATTAATTACATACACTTGAGTTGTCCAAACATTTACCTTTTTTTTGTTTTAACAATTTAGTCCTCGAAGATCGATTTACACTTGAGCCCACGAAAGATTTGCTATTTAACACTTCACTCCACTATTACAATGTTGGACAATTAAGAAATATTAGAAGGTCAATTTGCATGTTTTTAAAAGTTTGGGGATAAAATGCACAAGGCCTATAATTTAGGGGTAAAGTTTATTTTTTCCTTAATTACATGTGAATATATACAAATGTAATTGTGATTGTGTGCTATAGGGTGCATTATGAGAATACCTAAATCCTTAACTGTTTGTATGTGTATGTTGTTTGACACAAGTGGAGGCTTCTTTCATTTTGCTAATTCAGTAAAATATAAAAGTGGAAACTCTATCTGTTTTTCCTATAAAATCTTGTGTGTAGAGACTCTTTGGAAACGTGTTTGAAATGTTCTAATCTTAGTCTACCTTGGCTCATGACATGTTTTTTGGTTAATGACCAATGTGTTGAGTTCTTACATATGCCTTTAGTTTTTGTAAAATGAACAAATTTTGGTTTTTGGCCTCTTAGGAGAATCACTTTTGTCCAAGCATTTTCAAATCTATTTGATTTTAGTTCCTATAATCAGTTTTGTTGAGTTGGTTAACAAGAAATCATGTTAATTATTCAATCCTATCCGATGGCCGATAGTTTTATATCATGATTTTGTGTGTCAAAATATCAATCACTCAATAATCTGATTAGACCCAACTCGTTAACCTATCTTATCCAACTTAATTAATAACTTTTTTTATAGTAGGTTTTGACACATATGATTATGATATACCACGAATAACTACCAACTAATTGGATAACATGGTTTTCCATTAGCTAGCTAAGCATTTGACATAGATTAATTGCATGAACTAAAACCATACAATTTTGAAAATATTTGGACCAAAATCTTTTTTTTTAGAACTAAAATAAAAAATCGCATATATTTTAGGAACCAAAAATACATTAAAAATTTTTGAGAAACTGATTTGCTTGAAGTTATATCCTAAATTCTTGGTGGTAATTCTAACTAGTGTTTAAAACCAAACAATTTTGAAAATATTTGGACCAAAATCATTTTTTTTTGGAACTAAAATCAAAACTCACTTATTTTTTCAAGACCAAAAATATATTTAAAACTTTTGAGGAAATAATTAGGGTTTCACTTGAAGTTATATCCTAAATTCTTGATAGTTATTCTAGCCATGTTCTTACGGCATTGATTAAGGTTGTCACAATAATAGGTAAGTGTAGAAGTTTTCTATGTATCACACAATTTGAAAACTTAACAATCACAAATTTCAATAGGAGAATTACCCTTTTTGAAACCTTAACCAATACCTAAGGTAGTGTTTGAAATAATTTAAATTAGAAAATGAATTGAATTGATTTGATTTTAAATTATTTAAATTGAGTTTGTTGTAAGTTAAATCTTATATTTGTAATGACTAAATAAAATAAGAAATAAATTGGTTAAGAAATCTACATTTATGTATAGAATACAATAGATTGTGTTTGAGATGATTAAATAGGAAATCAATTGATTTGATTTGTGTGTAATTTTCAAAATCAATTTATTTCAATCCAAATCCTATAAAAAAATCAAAAGATTTGAAAATTAAAAGAACAAAATTAGATGGAATTACAAATCAATTCATTTCTCAATTTTTTTCAACTACAAACATATGATTTGATTTACAAATTAAATCATTTTCCATTTTTTTTCTCATTCTAAACTAACTCTAAGATAGTGTTTGGAACAATTAAAATAAAAAATAATTTGATTTAATTTGAAATGATTTTAATTTATTTTATTTGTAAATTAAATCTTATATTTGGAATTATTAAATAAGAAATTGAATTGAATTGATTTGGAAATCAATTTTTATATTTAAAATACACTAGGTTGTGTTTGAAATGATTAAAAAAAATGAATTTATTTGATTTGTGTTTAAGTTTTAAAATCAATTAATTTTAACTCAAATCCTAATAAAAATTAAAATTAAAATAATGAAATTCCATATAATTACAATTCAATTCATTTTGTAATTTTTTTCAATTTTAAACAAATGATTTGACTTACAAATAAAATCAATTTCATCTTTTTATTATTCCAATCACACTCTAAGCATATATCCTTGCAGAACATATGACATTCCTGGTAAGCATATTGTCCATTTTGTTTGTTGGTGTCAGAAACCATTGAACACCTTTTCTTCTCATGTTCAGTACCTTTCTCTGTGTGGTATAAGTGCTTAAATTGATGGAATCTCTCTGTGTTTGCCATCTAACTAATCCTATTATTTTATGAGCCTGGTGCATGCCCATTTTAGATTTTTTGATAAAAAATTATGGGTGTCATACTTTATGTAATTTGTTTGACTATTTGGTGGTGAGAAATAGAATGATCTTTGAAGGCTTCAAATTGGGAAATGGAAACACAAAATTTGCTAGTCAAACTAGGATACTGTTTTAAAAGGTGAGGAGTTCCTGTTTGATTCACATATTTTCTTCTATCAAAGTTGAAACATGTGAGAGTTTGGCATATATTTGTGAGCTGGGGTGCATCGATACACTTGTCTTATTCATATGGATGGTCACACATTTGTTGGTTTCATAGCTTTAGTTTGCTCATGAAACGACGAAAGCTAGTGTATGGATTCATGTTCATGACTTTGGTATGTGCATAAGGTTATCATGATTTTAGCATGATGGACTTGTGGCATTTGAAGGATATGGAGAAACATATGATATTGGCATGTGCGTTTAGGACATCATGAGTTTGGCACGGTGGACATGTGATGTTTTAATGATATGAAGAAATACATGAATTTTGTGCAAGGTCTATCGCAAATCACAACTGTATTAGGATTTGGACTTTTATGTTTGATAACGAATGTGTTGCTAGTGTTGATCCCATTGATTTTGCATTCGTTTTTTACCTTGATGATAATATCCAAGGGGTTAAGAGTAGTGCATATCATTGGTTTTGTGCTATGATTTTGTTTGTCTGTTTCTTTTATTATTTGGTCTTCTAACTACTTTGTTTGGACTTCTTATATATACTATTTATTCTTTAATAAGTGTCTATATATTTACAAAATATTATTTTTTTACTATTATTTATTCTTTTAAAAATTCTAAATAATATTAATTATTTTTACCTTCATATCCTTATTATGTGTATGAGAAAGAGAATTAGTGAATAGATTAAATATGAAAAAAAATATTTGAGTAGATGATAAGAATAGTGTTATAAAATATACTTAATTTATTTAACTTCAAACTCATCCAGTTATTTTCTTAACATGTGTATATAAAAGAAATTCGGCACTTGTTAGACAATAAAGAGAGTACTTTAATTTTGTCTCACACCCTTTCTGGGTTGGCTTGAGAACTTCTTTTGTCGTATAAAACATGTAACTTCTTGAGTATATTTTTACACGGTTATAAGAAGGACATGTAGTAATCCAAGTGTCCAAATGCCGTCTCTATGTAAATTGACCATAGGCCACTGGCATGAATTGAAGTTCTGTCCAAGTGGGATCCATCGAATCATGTGTGACGCTATAGATTCTTTGTCCTTATGTTCATTGACTCGCTATACTATTAGCTAATTCAAAGAAGGTACCATCTTTGCCATTCTTTGCTAGTGTCAGCCAAAAAATGCCATGTTTTATTTTGTATGTGAATTTTATAATAAAATATGAGATTATAAAAAAAAATTTACTGCTGTTGAGGCATAGCTCAAATGGTAGACCTTTGTATCTCCTATAGCACTGCACCCGGTTCGACACGGTAGAGCTGTGTTCGTGAAACCCACCTCCCCCCTACCCACGACCAAAAAAAATTTACTAAAATATGATGTATGATTAAACCAACCATTAGTGGATTTATTATTAAATTTTTTTCACAAAATTTATTGTTGAAAAATTTATTATTATATTATTTTTTATTAAACTTGCCATTGACAAGTTCATTAAAAAATTATTTTACTTAAATCCCATGAATGACAAGATCCAAATCCTATAATCTTGTAATTTTTTTTTTCAAATATCATAATTTGATACATGAGATACAACTCTCAAATGAAAATAAAGATTTTTTTTTTCAAACATATCACCCAAAAATTTCAGTTACTATTTCTAATTTTCTTTAGCAAATATCAATAATGCATCTTTATCTATGATGTGATATCTTGAATAGTTAGAAGATGCTGGTTCGATAGGACCACGCGAGTAAATGACTATTGAAATATTTGTGCTTAAAAATTATACAATAGATGAATAGTCATTCGATAGATAAATAATTATTTGGTTAAAAATTATAAAAATAGAATATTTTAATATTTCATCTCATTTATTTACTATCAAAAAAGGATATAATAAATTCAATCACTAGAATTGGTAACTAGTAATAAAAACAAGCGAGTGAGTAAAAAAAGATTTTTTTTCATGAAAAACTATAGTATTATTTCACTATATATGTCACTATCTTGGAAAAATAATTTATATATGATATTTTGATAGGTGATTTATACTAATATGAGATAATGGACAAATTTATTTACATATTTTGTTTACAGAATTCACTTGTGGAATAGGTTCTATGTTGTTTTCATTTTAT
Organism: Dalbergia oliveri; assembly: GCA_030441495.1. Taxonomy (NCBI): domain Eukaryota; kingdom Viridiplantae; phylum Streptophyta; class Magnoliopsida; order Fabales; family Fabaceae; genus Dalbergia; species Dalbergia oliveri. The sequence goes on from JAMLFY010000009.1 coordinate 16,459,839, forward strand.
ATTGAATCTGTTTTTGTGGATTCAATGTTAATTTTTTTTTTCTTTCTTTGAATCCTCCTTTGACAAATTCTATATTAAAATATCATATTGTGTGACATTTCTCAAAATACCATATTAATATAAATGTACCACCCAAATTTCATATTAAAAAAAAAGACTCACATTGCTTTTCATCCTTTCTTTTGAAAAATATTATAACCCCAATTTAATTCCTCAGATTTGAAAAATCTCATTTCCTCAAATATCATAAATGGGGACAAGTCTCTCTATAAAATTGTTGTATGAGCTATGTCTTATTAACTTACTTATGTGTACTATTAACTTATTTACATATGCTGTTAATTTTCATAGTCTTGCCAACTCCTCTCAAACGAAGTCGTTAGACTTTCTTTTTTATTTTTCTCTCATTATAGCTCTCTGCTGAAAGAAAGATTTGGACTTTAAGTTGTTATTCATTCTACACAGAGAGGAGTAAGAAAAGTTATGACCACTGAGAAAATTAACAGTACATGTAAATAAGTTAACAAAATACGTAGATATTTCTAGTAATAGTTCAAGTGATAATTTGATGGAGAGACTAACTTGTTTCCATTTGTAAAATTTGAGAGACTAATATGAGATTTTTTATATTTTAGGGACTAATTTATCCACTATTATAAATCTGGCTTTTTCACCAAAATAAAATAAGAAAAATGTTTATTTACAGATGTACAACCAAACTGATGTTATTTACCAATATGCACTAAATATAAATCAACTAACAGTGCAACATTTACTTTATGTAAATCGGCTAGATGTCCAACGATTTACAGCTATTGCTTCAACTGGCAGTGACCAATTTATGTCCCGAGTTTAATAAATAGACCCTCAGCACTCGTGAGAAGCAAATTAGAGGGAAATTTTTTTCTCTTTGTAGAGTGGGTGACTAAAAAATGACCGAGAGACTTTTTATGGTTGTTCATTACAAATGTGAGATGATTCAAAACTCACAAGATGAGTCAAGTTTTGCTCTAAAAATCCACCACTTATTAGTGTTCGTTATCTATGACGCTTTTGAGCTTTATGTCAAAATTCTTCACAAGTTACGCTCAAGAAACAAGGAAATAATTCAAATGGTGTATCACCTACCTATGTTGATTGGTCAAGGTGCACTTCGATATGGAGTTGCAGGATTGAAAGTGGTGATGACTTGAGGATGGTGTTTGATTGTCATAATCAATTTTCGAAACTTCATGTTATGGAGGTATTCATAGTTTTAGGAGAGTTGCAAAGAAGATCTATGGAACACTCCGTTCAAGCATTTGATGAATTGTCTTTAGCTTAACCTTCCCAAATTATTTCGATGCCAAGTCCAGTGGTCTATGAAAACCACGAGGAAGTAAATGCAGATATATGATGAGTGGCCCAGCTTTAGAGAACCCAGTGAGATTGGTAGAGAGGTTCAACTTGATGGTTCAATTGCCGAGTATGAGCCTTATAATGAGCTGGTTTCTGAAAGGAGCCGAATGACGGTAACATTTTATTTTCAATGTTATTTGTTAATTATTTTTTGGAACTTATGTGATTAAGATTTTAATATTGCCTAAGGTTTGAATTTTTTATTAGCTTGTGATAAAATATGTTAGTACTCGCTTCCATTATTAATTGTGAATTAATTTGTTATATTTTGCAATTTTTTTGTTGGCATGCTAATATTTAATATTGTGTAAATCGTTAACTATGAGGTAGAGCAATTTTTTTTTCAATGTTAATAAAATAATTTAAATTCATATTCAGTTATTTTTTATTAGTTATTTAAGTTATGGTATTTTGATAATACTTGAAACTCATTGTCATCATCATGCGGCACTAACGAGTTTCAAGTATTATCGAAATACCATAATGTAAATAACTAATAAATAATAACTAAATACAAATTTAAATTATTTTATTAACCACGGAAAAAATTGTTCTATCTCATAGTTAACGATTTACACAATATTGAATATTAGCATGCCATAAATGAATGAACACTAATAAGTGATGAATTTTCAGAGCAAAACTTGACTCTATCTTGTGAGTTTTGAATCACCTCACAGTTGTAATTAACAACCATAAAAAGTCTCCCTATTATTTTTTTTTCGTCACCCACTCTATAAAGAGAAAAAAAATTTCCCTCTAATTTGCTTCTCACAGAGTGTTAGGATCTATTTATTCAGCTCACAGGACATAAATCGGCTAGCTATCAGCTGAAGCAATAGTTGTAAATTGTTGGATAGCTAGCCGATTTACATAAAGTAAATCGTTGCACTGTTGAGTGCATATAAGTAAATAACATCAGTCCAATTGTACATCCATAAATAAACATTCTTCTTATTTTATTTTGGTGAAAAAGCCATTATAAATATGAAAAACTTAATTGGAAATTTAGTCATTAAACAAAATTGGGCGCAGTAAATGTGTGTAACACGTTAATTTTAAGACACTTCGACATCCTAAAAAACATCACTTAGTCAAAACATGATTTTTTTTTCATGTTATTTGCTGCTAGAAAAATAGAATGAAAGATACATGAAATGTACTTGAGAAAAAAAAAAGACAATAAAACAAATTTAAAAAGGTGTACACGGCACCTTAAAAAATTATGATAAGCATATACATGTGGGTCGTTTTTTTTAATATGACATTTGAGTGTTAGATGTACAATAATATTATATTTGTGAAAAAATTACAATAATATGGGTTTCTAGAAATCTCATACAAATCGAGATTCATAAAACAAATTTTCAATTTTTAGTAACCATAAACTAGCACAAAGTGAGATATTGAAAATAAAATAAAATATTTAACAAAAACATATTAGAAAAAGCAAGATTTTCAAAAAAAAAAAACGACTAACAATCTCGCACAATACGAGATTTTGAAAAAAATTCTTAAAATATTTAAAAGACATACTGCACAGTGTGAGATTTTGTCAAAAATATTAAAATATTATAACTCTCTTTATATAAACCATATGTCCTTCTCTTCCTCGTTGTTCCATCAGTTTGGCTTTGCATTGTGGATCCAAATTTTAAAAGAAAGTGATCTATGTGTCGAAAAAAAAGGATACATAGGAGGAAAAAAAGAGAGTGGTTTTGTGTCAAAAAAAAGAAAAGAAAGTGAAGTAGGGAAAAAAAGATAAAAACAGATAACAATACAAATATAATAGTATATTTCAACAACAATATTGTTTGTAACAGTTTTTTTATAATGTTTATATATAAACAGATTATTTTGATTACTCATAATTTAGTATATAAATTTACTTATTTTATCTTTATTCCGATGCTAGATATTTTTTTTTTTTTGTTTTTATTATTTCATATTGTGTATTGCAGGTGTTACTATTGTAGATAGTGAATTATGTTTGGAATGCAATTTAGTGATAAAAAGACTACTACACAAGCAATTAAGAAGTACAACATACTTGAAGTGGATTATAAAATGTATGAGTCACAAGCAATGATATTTTATACTAAATACACACACTATTGGGCATGTTATAGAAATCAAGAAATACAATGGCCCACACACTTATATTAGTGAAAGAATTACCCAGTATCACATAAAATTATATTCAAACACAATTACAGAACTTATAAATTCCATGGTAAAATCTAATCCATATTTTAACATTAAATATATGATTGGATTTTTTAGGTGTAGCTTTTCAATTTTTGAAACGACATAAAAGGTTAAACACAAAATAAAGAGAGCAAAACACAAAGCCTAACTTAAGTCATGCCCCACGAGAAGCCCAAGCTGGGCATTACGTGTAGCTTTTCAGTTTAAAAAAATTGCACTCAAATCTTGGATTGTGCGAGATTTTTCAAACCACAATGTTGTAATTTTGTGCCAAAACCCATATTTTTTATTATCTTTCACCCAAAACCCACAATAAAAATAATTTCCGTATATATGTTTAATGAATTTAGTTGAATGATTAAATGATTTTTATGATGTTAAAATTCTAAACTCACGACAAATCACTTATGATGTCATTTGATCAAAGAAGTAGATTTTCACTGTTTTCAAAATGTAGAGAGAAACTTTGCCTTCTCTTTAGGTTCCACCATCTCCTTTCCCAACCTTTCCTCTTCCACCTCCCTCTACCCACTTCCACATTCTTTTTAGATTTCATTTTGTGAACCCTCCCATATTTCGTCTATTTTTGCTATTCACTTCCTTCATTTGTAGGAAGGCCCAATTTTTTAGTTTCGTTTTGGCCACTCTTTGTTCCCATTTTGCCTTAATTACCCTCTTACCTCTTGTTTTCAGACGTTGTGTAAGTGTGGTTGATCAGATCTAGGTCCACAACAGTTATGGCATTCAATGCACTTTGCTAACGTATTGTGTTTGCTCCTTGCAAAAGCCTAGCAACATTTGTTTGCAAAAGGGAGATTGTGACAATTGTGGATGTGTGACCTGCACCGGAGGATTCGATGATAGAGCCAAAAATGAGTCAAACCAGCCCGTGAGCTATTTTGACTCTATTCATAAATAGTTTAATAGATTGAGCAAGTGAGCCAACTTGAGCTACGGATTTAAACTCATTAATTAAATGAGCCGAACTGAAGTTTCACTATGTTTGATTAATTGACTTGTGAGTTAGTTTGGTGTGTGTATATGTTATCTTTATACACACGCACACACATATTATGTATTATATATTTCTATTTATTATTATATTATAGCATTGAGTATGATGGTGTGTCGGTTATGATCAATGAATATGACTTAATATTTTGTTAGTATCATTTTATGGTATGTAAATTATATTAAAAATATGCTATGTACTTATGGCAAAATATCCTAGCTTAAAGATAAAAAACCTCAATTCATATATAAATCAAATCATTTCACCAAGCTAAAGTCAGCTCGTGCACTTTTAGCGAGTTGAGCTTGAGCCTAAATTTTAGGCTCATTTGTTAATGAGTTTGATCCTAAGCCGCACTTGATGCTATCGAGTTATTAAACTTAAGCTTTGTCCAACTCGACTAACTTCCAGCCCTAGTTGGCAATCTTAAGATATGTCATTAATGAGATTGTCAGGAAGTGGTCGATGCCCTTCAGAGTCATTAACTAGCATGCTCTTCTTATGAGGTTAAGTTGCAGCAAGTGATCCTTGATGTCGTGTGGCAGTGTAAATAGTGACCTTGACTTGGTGGGAATTCATGCAAATGTAGTAGTGAAGCTTGACTTTCATTCTTCTATTCCGGGACGATGTTGAAACTTTTGGGTTTTTTCTCAAGCTCAAAGTGTCCTTTCGAGTGTTGTGAATTTGAGTTCATGTTCGTGTTAGTTTCTTTTTCATGTTGTCTTCGTGATTTGGTCTAGCCAACGTCTCTTCACTTTCACCATTTAGTGACTCAGGTGGCATTCAAAGGAGTTTTTTACATATATAAAATTAAAATAAGGTGATATTATATATCTTCCAGATTGAAAAGAATTACTCAAATGTCATCATTTGTATTATATGGAAATTGAGTTAAACCGATTTTTGTGTAAAAGATTAAACATTGAAAATTAAAATGCACAAATCGAGTTAAACCGATTTGATAACTGCTGCATTTCTGAGCAACCAAATAAAGTCAAACGATTTGGGATTGGGCTTATCAGATCGTGTGGATAATCGATTCAAATCGATTATTGAGAAGAGGAAATTGGTTTAAGCCGATTGCAGAAGTTGTGTCAAGATACAAGTGCATAATAATGGAAGAAGAGAAAAAAAAAGTAAAGGAGACAACATATAAAATTTAATGTTGTTTGATCTTCAACAACATCCATGACCCCTATAAGGTGTTCCAAAATCTTTCACTATCTATAACTTGTGTGGTTAAAATTGTAAACCATTTTTATGAAATTTTATATTATATTAACAACTCTTAAAACTACCCATACAACATATCACTCCTACTCTTGGAATATATATAAACCAAACAACCAAAAGCCTTATTTATAGATCAAATCTCCAATGAGACTTATACTCTTTCTTGATGTGGGGCTTTCAGTTAAAAACAACAAATCCTCTCTTGAGCTAAAGCCCTACCAAAAGCTAGCTGCAACAAACTATCTCCATAGGCATTCTTCGTGAAATATTCTTGTATTTAAAGAGTATTCAATGATATTAACAAGAGTCATACTTGCTTTATTCACTTATACTGACTCTACATATGAAACATGCCACACCTAGCATCCATATTGCCAAGAAGATTACATAAGTTGTCTTTACTTATACTGTCGTTGTTCACAAAAACATTGTTAGGAAGACTTTTCACACAAAGGACCTCACATGGGTCCTAAACTACCATTCTCTTCAGTATGGGAACTACACCAATTAACCTATACCATTACTCTGACACCACTTTTTGGGTAGTAAAAGCATAAGAAATACAATTAACAAGCTCTCACACACTAGAGGCAATAACGATACAAAATAAAGTAAATGGCATACAAAATTTAATGTGGTTTAGTTCATTTGACTTGCATCTATGATCCCTAGCTATATGGAGTTCCAAAATCTTTCACTATCTACAATTTTTATATGCATGACTAAAGTTACAAACTATCTTTGCAAAATATTAGATTATACGAACAACTTGTAAAAACTACTTCCATAACGAATCACTTCCACTCTTGGAAGATATATAAACCAAACAACCGAAAGCCTTATTTATAGGCCAAACCTCCTACTAGAGCTCTAGTCTTTCTCAATACAGAACTTTGGGCTAAATGCAATTGTCAATAGGTGAACATTCTATTGTTGTGGTAAGCTTGTGCATATCTATTCCATGCATGCTTGTTGGTTATTAAATCATTTTGGTGTAAACGTTTGGAACAAGGGGTAGTAAAATCTTTAGATGTAGTGGCTTGTTCAATTTTCTTTATTTGTCATATGGAAATACTTTTTCATTGTTAGGATATATGTGTTGGGAAGGGGAACCCAACAATGATAGATTCAAACAATGAACTAAGTGGAAAAAAAAAAAAAACATGCAAGTGTGCTCAATGCATTGGCGGAACTTGATTCATTTTTGGGGGGCAACTCCCCCTCCAAAAAAAAAACCATATATATCTCAAAAAAATATATATTTATATGATTAAGACTATTAGCAAATTAATATGTCTTGTTATATGAGAGAAAAAAATCCAATAATATATAAGAAGTTGAAGACCTTTTTGTTCTCTAATTATGAAGAAAAAAAAACACAAAAACTTTTTCTATATATTCTCTTTGTTGTTATCAAGATATTTATTTGTATATTAGTCTTTTAAAATTTATTTGATTAATATTGTTGCCTAGATTGTGAGTGTAATATAAAATTAGGAGAAATGACGGTTAGAAAAATATATTATTACTCTCTGTTGGTCCCTCTAATTTTCTAGTTATCTTGTACCTTTGGTCAGAGACATCTTGATGGTACAATGCTCATATGAGTTTCTAAGAGAGAGAGAGAGAGAGATTTTGATGGTATAATACTCATATCACTTTTAATAATAATAAAAAAAGTGTTCATCATTTGATATGCATTACTAGATTTTAAAATGATTTAAAACTTAAGTAATTGCATAAAAAATAATAATTGATACTTTTAAAAAGATTTTATAGTCTTAACAATATCGAAATTAAACTTTATATAGTATGCATAGTGACAAAGTTCATATATATCACATGGCAACATATTGAAATCATATCAACCTACAATATCTTATTTTAAAATCCATAATCAAATTTCATTACATATCAAACAAAGACATATTAGGGATTGGATTATCTTTAGATCCATCCAGGTGTTTGTTAACATGTCAACATCAATATTGAAATGTTTACATGTAGCGTCTTTGAATAAAATTTGAAGTAAACGTTAAAAAATTTAAAATATCTATCAGCGTTGAAGTATGATTTTCTAATATGACTGTGTAACTAGTATCTACGCAGTTGGGTAACTTTGGATGATGATAACGTCTCAAATATTTGTTTCAAGAAAATTTGAGGACCAAATATTTTATATATATATATATACCAACCATATTAAATAATGAAAGACTAATTATGTTGTCATTTTTTCTCATAATAATTACAGAACAATGGAAGAGCAAATCAAGATATAAAGGCACAGGCGGCACAAGTCCAGCACATACTATAAATTGATTAGATTAATGTGGTCAATTTATGTTATATATTATATCGCACCTATTCCTCACTTAAATATTGTTTTGTGTCATTATTTACTTCTAATTTCATGTCCCTGCGATCATTGTCACGATATCCGCCCATACTCCATGTTTCCTTCAAATATTACATGTTCAACCAATTAACGAAAGATGTTTGGTTCAAAATCTTAATTCCCTAGCACCCAAGCTTAAATAATTAAAATCAAATTAAATATGAAAAAAATTATAAAAAAGCGATACAGAAAAAACACACGTTCACTTTTGTTAAAAAGGTTACATCGAAGAATGAAAATTACACACTAAGTTAGTGCATGTGTGTTTAAAAACATGAATTATTACAAGTAAAAGTTCACTTTGGTCCCTGAAATTATATATGTAATTCATTTTAGTTTTAAAATTAAGAAAATATCACTTTAGTCCCTGAAATTATATATTTGAATCACTTTTTAAAATTTCAGGGACTAAGTGATATTTTCTTAATTTTAGGATTAAAGTGAATCGCATATACAATTTCAAGGACCAAATTAACCTTTACTCGTTTAGACTTCAACACATTACTGCATGTTAATTAATCCACTAATATTTGTGAATTTTTAATCACTTGATTTTTATATTTCAATTTAATCTCTATGCACTGATAATACACGTCATTCAATCAAATTATTCCATTTATTTAACTTTTTTAGTAAAGTGTGTGAGACTTAACTACTTTTGTTGGTATGGTAAGACATGATTGAATGATGGTGTAACAAAGATTTATACTATCAATGTATAGAAATTAAACTCTTTAAATTTTTCATGGACTAATATATATATATATATATATATATATATATATATATATATCCATCCACTACAATTTTCAATTATAAGGATGTGTTTCGTTGGAGAGTAAAAATATATGGTAAAAATTACCTAAATAAGTTTCATGTATTAAATAACATATAAAACTTATCTAGGTAATTTTTACTCTCATTTTTACTTTTCAACTAAACACCCCCTAAATTTAAGAGTTTACAAAAAAATGAGAAAGATGTAAGAAGACGGTTTATATTGTGTAAGAGGATTCATGTGAAAATTACCCATGATATAGTTATATGCACACTTTAATAACTGATTTTTATTATTTAAAAAAATTGATTTTCTTTATTTTTTTTAGCATGACCTAACTAATAAAGATGTATAAGTGACCAAATTATATACAATTTTGTGTATAAGAGAACCTTCTTCCATGGACAGGTGGAGCAACCAGTACGATCGAGTTAATACATAAGATTTTATCCACACAAAAAAAAAAAAAAAATTAATGCATAAGATCGAATAAGTCGAATATCGAATATATGCCTAGAGAATGTAATAATAAAAAAGTTGAATACCTGTTGAATGAGAATTCATATTTATTGGCATGTCAAAGTCATGATCTGTTACAGCTAGCTGTGTTGACTTGTGGTAACCGGGGACATTGGACAAATTAACAGTTTAAGAATCTTACAATTAAGAATCTTACAATACAAGCACAAACTCTTTCAGGAAGAAAAGGTAGCCTCACTAAATATAATAAAATCTAGAAAATGAGATATATATTGTGAGGATAAAGATTTGGCAATATTTATATCAAATTCACCTTTAGACTATGTTTAATTTAAGGATAAAAATAAAAGTATATTATTTATAAGTTTATATGTAAATTTACACATAAAACTCAATAATAAAAAATTTACCTCATTTTCACTCCCTTAGGATGTGTTTAGTAGGAAGATAAAAACATAGAGTAAATTTTCATAGATAAACTTTATATTAAAATTATGCATGAAACTCATCATCCATAAAAAATTTCTTCCTATTTTTGCTCTTACCAAACATATCCTTATTGTTAAATTTTTCTTGATAGAAATCTATATTTTTCAAAAGAAAAAGAAATAAAAGAATCCAACAGTTTATCATAAACTTTCAACTTGGTATGTTTGGTTGGATACATAAAGTTTAATCTTAAAAAATTTACTTTTATTTTTAACCCTTCAACTAAACTTTCCCTTAACATGATTTAACATTGTGAAAACTAGAAATGCACATCAATTAACATTATGTTCTACATATATGGTAGATCAATATCAACCCAATACATTGAATTCCCAAATCTAAAATTGGGAAAAGGAATTGAACTTTCATCCCAAAGGGATAGGAATGGTGGTGAGGGCAATGCTGCTGGTCCCGGTGGAGGAAAGACGGAAAATGATAATATAATAGGAACATTTCTCTGATTTATGATGAACACCAAGGCATCCACGGATCTCTCTTTCCTTTATTGCCGACTTGCTTTTCTGCTTTCCTAAATTCTTCTCTTATTTTCCTTTTCTCATCTTTCATGCACACCCTCAAAAGTTAGAATTGGAACCAAAAAAGAACACTTGGTGTGATGAAAGTTCCAACTTCTCCTTGTATCCACTACAAATTACAATTGAAACCAAACTTAATTTAGCTGAGTGGCATATGGTGCGCTGTAAAAGTGACAAGAGTATGACCCCATGAATTGTGGGGGCCCTTAAACATAAATCACCCATATTATCCGGTCACAAACCATCAAAAAGTCTCTTAACTCATAAGGTACTAATTTCTGTTTCACCTAGAGGAGTGTGTGTGTGGTGGGGTGCCTAATTGTATTTTTGTCTTTGTTTCATTCATGCCACATGGTTTAAGTTGTCTTCATGTAATAACTAGTATGCTTCATTCAGTTAGGAACTCTTGGGAGCAACATAAAACTCTCATCCCTCATTTGGGCAACCTTTAAAGATAGATGGTGTCATAATATCAACAAAAGAGAAATTATTTTATTTTTGTTAACTTTTATATGTTGTGTGTTTCAATTTAATAGAAAGCTACTCTTTTAAGTTTTAACTCACACATTGGACGGATAGTTGTTTGTATATTTACATTTTCTTTAGCCTTTTAAAAACTCAATTTATACAATTAAAGTCATAGAACACGTATTTTTGGAGAAATTTTTAATATATATATATATATATATATATATATGATTGTGTGTGTATATATATATAATTAGAATAAAAGAATTTAACATAATGTTTACTTGAAAGGCCTTTTTTTTGGTAATTACTTGAAAGGCTTTTATTGGGAAACCTTAATATATAATATATTATAAATGTTATTGCAAAAAATATATATTATCTTATTATGCATTATAATGCCATAAAAAATTTTCAAATCTTACAACAATCATTAAATTTACATACTATATACAATGAAAAATATATTAAAATTAAATTAACTTTTTTAAAGTACTAAAAGAATTATTAAGATAATAAGAATCCTAATGATTGATCAATAGTCGCATTACGCCCGTGACATTATAGTTCCACTGGCCAAAAAATAAAATAAAATACTAAATGATGAGAAGTAGTACTATTTGGTAGTTGCCAAATTATTACTGCAAACTTCTAAGAAGAGTAAATAGTACTAAGCAAAACTTGTTAATTCAGTGCAGTGGACTGCTTTTACTACGAGTTGGTAAAATGTCAACTTTGCAAATTGAGTAACAAATTTCCCGTGATTTAAACGATTTAATTAACTATAAATATATTTTAAAAATAAAAATAAATAAATACTGAACTATAACTTTTTCAATTTATTCATATTATAATTTGTAAAGGAAATTGTTTTCATCCGATCGTATTTTTATTCTTATTAAAATATAATATTTATTTTGAAAAATAAATATAAAGGATAAAATAATATATTAATCAACTTGGAAAAAAGACAAAATATTAACCCTTTAAATAATTGGCAAAAAGACAAAAGGGTTTAACTATAATGTATGTATGTATGTATGTATGGGCATTGGAGAATCTCAATGTGTTAATAATAAGTGCTAAACTCAATTTTAATTATTATAAATATCTAAAAATAATAGTATGAATCAATAAATTGAAATTTTCAACTTTTAAAATGAACTAGTTGAACTCATCATCTAAATTGTCTAATCACATGTTGAGAGAAAAATAAATTAGTGACTGAGTTAGCTTAATTTTTATTGATCCTACTCTTAGCACGAGTTATGATTAATATCTAAAAACTGATCCATTCTTTGCTTGAGTTAGGATTAATAGCATATTTAATTTAGGTTTTAGAACCCAAAAGAATATAGTTTAAGTAAAAGTTATAGGAGAAAATTTTGCCTAAACCATAGTTTGAAACTTTTAAAAGTTAAACCACATGCTATAAATTAAACTATGAGCCGAGAACATAATTTCCTATCTTTTTGTCAAACCTAGCCAAAATGATTAACTCTTATTAAGGCACCTTGATTTACCCTTTACTTAGACATTTACTAAATTTTAAAAGAAATATAATATTTAATATGAGTTTAATTTTAATACATTAATAATATAAAAGAGTTTTATATTATTATCTAATTATAAATTTTTATTTATAAATTTTCTAAAACAGTGGATAATGGACTCAAATAGTTTTATTTATGTGATAATAAATATTTTTACACTAATCATATACCAAAATTAAATTCATCTTATAGTTAAACACGCATATAATAATCAAATTGATATAACCTAAAAGTAAATAATCAAATATGCAATCATCACTCAACCATCACACTTCCTCAGTAACATCAATTGCCCTATGATAGTTGGGGCCCCATAAATGACATATTTTGACCAGTCCTTTTCACAAGAAATTTCCCAACCAAAAAAGAAAAACAGGAAAAACAAAAATGGAGCAAAATGGGCAAGCCGTGGCAGTCTCGAAATTTAGTGCAACATGAAGGGCAGTCCTAAGCACTTGTCATATTCTCATCCTCTTGTTCTTATTCCTTTATTAGCTGCCCAACCTGAAACTGAAACTGAAGCCTCTTCATTTTTGTCTCTTTTTTATTTTTATTTTTTCTTCTTTCCCTTGTATTTCCTTAATAGAGTTATGTTATTGCTCGCTTGGCACGATGCATATAAGGTAATATAAATATAAGGAGATTTACTTACTATCTTGTAAAATTTATAGGCATCAATATTATTTAGATTATTTATAATTAAAAATTTATTATGTATCTTACTAATTAAATTTATTAATATTTTAAATATTTATAATTAAATTATAATTCTTAAATTTAAAAAAATACTGATATTGTTGGATATCAAAATAAAAACCTAAATATAGATAACAAATTTTCTTCCTTAATATCTGTTGTTTTCTTCCTTAGTTGTTGTGTCTTGACCGTTGCTTTTTTCTCTGTTCATCACACACACACACACGCGCACTCAGAAACTCTGTTTCTCTCTCACTGATTCCCTTCTTCTCTATGGTCACAAGCTCTCCCTCTTTTGTTACTGCCACCCCATTCTCAGGTATGTTACTTTTCTCCATTCTAAACTTCACCCTTCATGGTTATTCTTCTTAACCAAACATGAACTTACGTTGCCATGTGCTTAACATTTCTTTCTTTCTTTCTTCATTTTCTGCTTCTTTTATGTAACAAATATATGTGTACACTTTGTTTAGCTTTGAAAGCCAAGAAATTGAGTTAAGGGTTTGTTGGAGTTGGAAATCTTTTCATCTTACTGAAAATGGGTCCTCTGTGTTTATTTTTTTATGGTTATCAGCCTTTTGTGCATTTTTTATTTATTTTATTTTGTCATTTTTCCCCTTTGAGCTTCTTCATCTTTTTTTTTTTTCTTTATTGCTATTTTCGCAGTCTTTCTCTTTTCTTTAATTTGTTTCTGTAAGAATTTTCCTGATATATGTGTTTATGTATTTTACATATTCTTGACAATTTATCCCTTGATATGTGGTTTTTTTTCATTTTTTCTAGTTTGTGATTACTGACCTTCCTCTTCTGCTAGCTAATTCAGCTACTTAGCTTGGTGACAGTTTTAGTGTCTTTCTTATGTCATCTTCACTTAGAAAATGGTTTATCTTGGAAACTTTAGCTGCTTCTTCTCCTCCTATTTTTTTTTAACCTTTTTTAACCTCAGCAAAAAGGAAAATTCCCTGATGAAAAGCCTCACGCTTTCTTCATGCATTCTGGTAAAACGTAGTTTGGTTTCCTGGAAATCATAGAGGGAAGGGTTTGAAGGATCTCCATGACTTGCTTTTGTCAACTGTTAAGCATGCCTGAATTTTAACCACCCTTCTTCTGCCTTTGAAATATAGAAAAGCTTCTAACTTCATTAACATTGTTAGTTTCATTTGGTTGAAGAAAATATATAATAATTGATTTTTCATCTTTATTTTTTTTTGGGTTTAATTTTTACTCATCTTTGATGTAATGTTAGTATATGTTGAACTTCTATGTGTCTGATGACAGATTTATGATTTCTTTATGAATCTGGTGGGCATACAAAGTAAGATTCTCCTTTGATTTTGACTTCAATGCAAGCCTGAGACTTTCATAGATTAGTATAAGAGATGGGCTGTTCTCAATCAAGGCTGGAAGATGAAGAGGCAGTTCAGCTTTGTAAAGACAGAAAGAAATTCATCAAGCAGGCAGTTGAGCAAAGAACTCGATTCGCCACCGGGCACATAGCTTATATCCAGTCTCTTAAAAGGGTCTCCGCGGCTCTTCGCGAATACATCGAAGGAGATGAGCCTCGCGAGTTCTCATTGGACTCGGTCATCGCCCCGCCGCCTTTCACGCCTGTGAAGAAAACTGGCCCTGGCTTCATTCCCATTACATCAAAATCATTCACACCAACAGCAATTGAGTTTGGTGTTGGACCAAATTCCACTTTGAAAGTGAATTACCTAAGGCCAGGTGGTAATCCAGCAGTTTCTGTTGTTGAGGAAAGGCCTCAATCTCCGGAAATGATCCGGGTTGAAACATATTCTCCAATGCACCACCACCAGTATGGCAATGATGGTTTCTTTGGCATGCAATACTCACCCATGAATCCTTCAACAGTTCAATCTTTCCTTACTCTCCTAATAACAGGCCTAATATCCCTTCCCCTTCACCTCAAGCTTCCCAATGGGACTTCTTTTGGAACCCATTTTCATCACTAGACAGCTATGGTTATCCTTCCCGGAGTAGCCTTGACCAGACTATCATGGATGATGACTATAGAGGACTGAGGCAGGTCCGAGAAGAAGAGGGAATACCGGACCTGGAAGAAGATGAAACTGAACAAGAAGATTATGTTGGGAGGAGAAATGTTGCAGAAGAAAGAACCAGAAATGATGTGAGCTCTTCCAAAGAAGAAGTCTTGGTTGAAGATTGTGATGAGGATGATGATGATGATGAGGACGAGGAGGAGCAAGAGGAAGAGGAAGGAACAGACACAGAAACTGAAACTGAAGTTGTGCATGACGTCAAAGACTCGCAAGCCAATGGCAGTGCAAGCCTTGAAGTATCAAAATCTCAAGCTTCAGGTCATATTGAATCCAGCCATCGCGAAATGGCAATTGGTAAGCAAGAAGCTAAGGAAGAAACACCAGGTTTTACTGTTTATGTAAACCGAAGGCCAACGAGTATGGCGGAAGTGATCAATGATCTTGAAGATCAGTTCACAATCGTCTGCAATGCAGCCAACGATGTCTCAGCGTTGTTAGAGGCCAAGAGATCTCAGTATTTACCAACATCTAATGAACTCTCAGGTATGATGTAAACATATGATTTATATTTTCATTTTGTTGCAAGTGTGCTTTCATGTCCGCATGTTCTTATTAGTCAGAATTATATGATATGATAACTCCTTAAGTATTTATGAAATAAAAGAATGAATTAACAGCCACAAGTTTGAGAATAAACTCCATTCTGAAAATTCTTATTTATGGAGGAGATCACCCTACACAAAATGCGCTTGTTATGTATCCTGAAATCATCTTTCTTTTTCCCAATTCCTCATTTGGTTCTTACAAATCTTTTTTCTTTCACTCATACTTATCTGTAAATTTTCAGGAATATAAATTTGAATTATATTTCATTTGCAGCATCAAAATTGTTAAACCCGGTAGCGCTGTTCCGTTCAGCTTCTTCACGCACTTCCTCATCAAGATTTTTGATCAATTATTCAAGCACTAAAGAAGAAGGTTATGAGGGCACTAAGGATCTCCCTGAGGAACAATGTATGATTTCCGGCAGTCATCATTCAACATTGGACAGGTTAAATGCCTGGGAGAAGAAGCTCTTTGAGGAAGTTAAGGTATATTACTGAACTTCTTCCCATGAGGAAGTTGAGGCTTTCTAAAATGATTTCAATATTTATATACTTCTCTCTTGTTCCGTGCTTACATACAGATAATTGCTATTTGAAATGTAGCCTAATAAAATGGAGCTTATCAGTTATAGCTCATCATTCTTGTCATCAGTTCAAAACTTTCAAAGTCCTTAATCCTTCAGATTTATGTATTACTCTGAAGAGAAGAACAAAATCAATCATTCACTAATGTTATGGATCCATCAATGGCAAATACAATGCTTAGTGCTTATGGCTATTACTGGCTAATACAATAATTTTTTCATAGAAATTGTGTATGAGTAATCAAGACAAAGGTTCTGCTTCAACATAATGTGAAAATTTACACTGCCTCTAACTAACGAGTATAAACCTGTCTATTAGATGTTTAACAAGATTAGGAAAAAGTCACAACCAGAGGTGAACGTCAACCTTTTAAATTATTAGTCAGTAATTTTTCTTTTGATCTCTTCTCTTTTAAAATTTTATTAGATTACTTATTATTTAGAGGCTGGTTTATGATAGGACACAATGACATTGTTTGGTTTATGTAGCTGATCCCATCTTGTGGAAAAAGGCTAAGTTGTTATTGTATTTATTATTACTTCTCATCATGATTATGATTACATACAGCTTTAATATTAGGAAAGTCATCAGTTACTCTGCCCACTTTCTTCAACAGGCTGGAGAACGTGTTCGAATTGCATATGAGAAAAAATGCAAGCAACTCAGGAACCAAGATGTGAAAGGAGAGGACCCCTTTTGTAAGGATAAAACAAGGGCAGCCATCAGAGATCTAGATACCCAGATAACCGTTTCAATACACTCAGTTGAAGCTATTTCCAGGAGAATTGAAACTCTAAGGGATGAAGAGTTGCATCCTCAACTTCTTGAATTGGTGCAAGGGTATGTGTGAAATCAGTATCTCCTTACATCTTGTTTGCCAAGATAAAGTATAAGACCTTTTTCTTTGAAAATTGAAGTATTTTCAGACTTCAAAGATACTGCTGATATTTCATTTCGTCCTGTAAGGTTCCTCTTCTACATAAACTAACTTTCTTAAAACTAAAAGAAAACTAGGACTGCTAGACTTTGTTTGATGCTAAGTAATTGAATTTTCCTTTGCTGTGTAAAACCTGGTGGAGCCATCAAATTTGCCAGGCATCTACATAAGATTTGAAATTTATTTTGGTACAGAACTACTTAATCTTGGTGCAGAACTCTTGGCTTTTTTTTTCCTACATGGGCAGCATTGTATGTTCTAAAGGAAGACATTCTACAATCTACATTCACATATATCACTGCAGATATATCACACTAGCACAGCATTTAATCACACAATATTTTGCTCACTGATTGTTCAATCACACAATGACAGGCTGGCAAGGATGTGGAAAGTGATGGCAGAATGTCATCAGACACAGAAGAGAACCTTAGATGAAGCCAAGATTCTTCTAGCTGGCACTTCTAAATTACACTCCAGAAAACATTCTTCCATGTCAGTGACTGATCCAACTAGGCTAGCACGTCTGGCTTCTAATCTTGAAACTGAGATAAGGAATTGGCGAAACACCTTTGAGTCATGGATCACTTCACAAAGGTCCTATGTCCATGCACTCGCCGGATGGCTTCTCCGGTGTGTGAGGTCTGAGTCTGACGTGTCAAAGTTACCATGCTCACCTCAAAGGTCAAGTGGCACTCATCCATTGTTTGGACTCTGTGTTCAGTGGTCGAGGCGCTAGATGCGATGCATGAAACAGCAGTGCTCAATGGCCTAGACTTTTTGGAAGCTGGCATGGGGTCTGTCTATGCACAACAGCTGAGAGAGGATTCAATGCAAAACTCATTTGCATCAGGGCAAACCAATGGTGGTAACATGGAAATGGTGGAAGTTGGTCAGGTAGAAGAGGTGATGACAACAGAAAAACTGGCTGAGGTTGCTATCAAGGTGCTTTGTGCTGGATTGTCTGTTGCTATAAGCTCATTGGCAGAGTTTGCTTTTGATTCTGCTGAGGGATACAATGAAGTTGTTAAGCAATGGGAGAATGTGAAGTGTCAGCATACTTCTAGTGAGACTAGAACATAGATGTCTCACATTTTGTGGGCTCAGTTACTTAATTAGTTTAGGGTTGTTTAGCTATTGGTGGTAGTTAATGTAATTATGTATTTAAGTAATCAATATGAGGTAGAATAGCAAGGTTACATTTTGAGTTTCCATTGCACTCAGTGTTGTCCAAATGCTGAAGGAAAATTCCCACCCTTGTTGCTAATTGTTGGGCAGGCACACATATATTATTGATATATAAAATAATTAAAAAGTTGATTGCTTTAGTTCAACATGAAAATTGAGAAATTCTTATTTGTTAGAGTAATATTACGTATCTAGAAAAATATTTACAGATTTTTCAATAGAAATTATGATAGTTGTTGGATAAAATAAAATGATATAACTTATTGATTTATCAAATGACTAACAATTATAACATATCATTATGAATATAAAATTCTGATGATCTAGCATTTTCCTATATTTGACACACTGATTATTATATTAAAAATGTTAAAAATTTGAAAGATAATAATGTCCTATAAAATTGATACGGTGATATACAAGATAAAACTATATTTTAGATACTGCTTGCAATTTCTTTTGCGCACTAAGATCAAAGTTAATTTCTCTACCCAAAAGTCTGACCTACCTCACCAAACTAAATCTAGCCTTGACTATTTTAAGAAAGGAAGCAGAGTTTACCATTTACTAGATTTTGACGTGTGCAATGCATACAGTTGGATTATGCTGCACAATAATCAATACTTTTTTTATAGTGAAAATGAAAGAACATATTTAAATCAGATTGGATTGAATACTAGTTGAATTACAACATCAATTTCTTATGGGATGAATTTTAATACAGTATATTGGTCATAATTAATCAAGTGAAAGAGCAATCATTAAAAAGCTTTTTATCTAAAGATGGGGACTATGGTGCATTACTTTCTTTGTTGCACCAATGCAACATATGGGACCGTTGGATCATTTTGTGAAATTTGCTTTGTGATCTGGCAAGATTGGAACTGGATGTTGATTCCATGGTTATTAGAATCATCGTTTCAATCTTTTTTAAATCGTCTTCACTTGATCATTTTTACACATTTGCATATTTATCATCATAAAATGAGTAGTGTTATTTATATTTATAATGTGTGAAATGTTGTGCCAATACACTCCTATCTACCTTGAATGAGATGTGGGATTCAAACTAAGACGGATACTAGGATACAGTTGATGATCAATGCCTATCCTGAGTTGCTTTGGTGGAAGCACAAGGGCAAGCCACATTTCATGACTGTGGGTGCTTTTAGCCACGTTTTGCAAATGTGGCTAAACGGTTTGAAACATGTAGCTAAACACCATTGTAGTCTCCACCCTCCTCTCTGGCTCCACCCTCACTCCCCCCACCTCCGCCACACCCCTCCCCTTCCCAAATGTCTCTACTATTTTATGAGCTAAACCCCAACTCAAATAACCAACAAATCAAACAATCAAAGCCTCACAATTAGATTTTTTTTTTAAAAAAGGGATTAAATGCATTTTACCCCCTAATTTTAGGCCATGTGCAATTTACCCCACTTTTCAAAAGTTATATCGCGATACTCTTAACTTTTCAAACTGTGAAAAACCCCCTAATTTTCAAATAGTGCATTATGACACTATGAACTTTTCAAACTGGACAAAAAACTCCCCAAAAATTTGTCATAGGGTGTTAGGTTGCACACAATAAAAAAATCAGGGGGTTAATTGCAATAGTATTCATTACAGGTGTTGGGTTGCACAAATTAGAAACTTCAGGGGTTAAATGCACATAATCTTACTTTTATTAGCTACTAAAATTATACTGAAGGTGTTTTGTAGGATGAAAAGTTCAGGGTGTCGCGATGCAACTTTTGAAAAGTTAGGGGGTAAATTGCACATGACCTAAAATTCAGGGGGTAAAATGAATTTATCCCAAAAAAAAAAAACAAACAACAACAATTACAACACAATCATTCACCACCATGGAAGCCACACCACTCAAAGTGTAGTCGCCATCGCGCTGCACCGTTCCCGTCCGCTGAGCTGCACTGCAGCCATCCACAAGCTTAACGAAGCGCTACACCATCGACCTTCACGCGCCGCCTAAGAGCTTGTGTTTTGCTTCCACCATCGGAACTGCGCCCTTCTCCTCCATCGTTCCCGTCGTCCGTTGTGGTTGCGCCCTTTCCCATCATTGCCTTCGAAGTGAAAGTGAAAGAGGCGTTCGTTGAAGAACACTATGAGCTCACAACAGAGCTTCTCACTGAGGCCAATGACCCAACCAAGGAGAGCTCTATGCCGATCGTCCACAAGCAAACATCTAACTCGCAACTATTCATTGGTTCTTTCTCTATTTTTGTTGTGATTTTCTTATTTTCGTTTATGTTTTTTGGAGACCCTTTTACCTATTTTGTTTGAATAGACAAATTTCCTTTGGGACTTGAACCGTTTTCAATCGGGTCATCTTTGTGAAAATAGAATCTACCAGGATGATGTCTGGGATGGGAGAGGTTGTCCGAGGATGGAGGGTGTGGAGAGGTGGCGGAGTGAGGGAGACCAATGGAAGTAGAAGAGAGAACCAGGAAGGAGGGTGGAGACTATAATGGCGTTTGGCTACATGTTTAAAACCGTTTAGTCACATTTTCAAAACGTGGCTAAAAGCACCCGCAGTCATGAAACGTGGCGCACCCATGTGCTTCCATCAAAGCAACTACATCATAGGTATTGACCCTCAACTATATCCTAGTATCCACCTCAAACTAAATGAGATTCATATACTATTCAAGAATAGATAGGAATGTGTCCTTGTCACACAAATTGTGAGTATAAATAATATTTCTTTTGTAAAATACAATGATTCCACCCTAAATATTTATGTAAAATTTTTAAGAACAGTGATTATGCAAATATGTAAAAACTACAAAAGAATACAAGTGAAATGTGTAATTATTAAGTGTCGTAAAAACACCATAAAAAATGAATGGAGTATTGTACGTTAACTCTCACAAATTAAAAAAAAAAAAAGGTTTTTACTTTTTTTTGGACATATAAGAATTGAACTTGACTAATCTATAATATTAATATTCAAGACTCATTCTAAAAAAAGTTTTATAGGTGCCGTTCATAGGGCAACTTATAGCCCACAATTTTTATAATCTTGATTATTAATTATTTTTTATAAAAATTACCTTCATATTTCTTTCATTAATACAACATGAATATTTCACATTAAATATTAGATTTCAAACCATTATAATATTTAATTAAATTATACAAATGATCAAAATATTTTAATCTAAATTATTTAAGATTAAAAATGGACATTCACATTATCCATATCTTTTTCTATTTTCTTTATAATCTCATTTTTATTTTTTTGATTAAACATTTTTTTCATAATTAATTACAAAATTTTAAATTTTCAATTCACCTTAATTTTTTAAATTTTGGATTCAATAGACTAATTAATTTTTATTCTCACAGTAAACTAGAATCCAATCAGATTAATGCAAAAATAAAAAATGGAAACAAAAATTATTGCTACCAAGAAAGGTTCCCTTTGATCAAAATATAAACCTCTTAAATTACTCATAGAATATGCAACATATTCATTGCTACAAAAGATGACCGCTTATACTAATCAAAATAAAAACTCTTAATTTCTCTTAGAATATGCAGGATCAATTTGTTACTAATATCTCTACCGCTAAATCTTTAGTGTGAAATGTTAACACCTCATTTCATGTCTCCTCTATACTTCCATACTTTTCTTTTGTCTTTCATTCTTTCTCTCATATTTTCATGTTTTTCATTTCTCTTTATTCATTATCTATTATGGGGTGTTTGTTTCAAAGTTTGAAATTAGATTCCTAGAAATCACATTCCTGGTAATGATATTCCTAGAATATGATTCTCTGTATCTTTGAAAAATTATTTGTTTAATATTAAATATTCCTGGATTATTTGTTAAGATTCCTGAAATATATGTCATAATTTCCAAAATACCCCTAACACAATCATAAAAAGAGAAAAAGTTAAATAATTGAGAGATGTTTTAGTAATTGTACTTAATAATTATGATTCTTAAGTTATGGGAATTTTTTTTCCCACCCTTTAACTTAGGAATGACATTTCACTAAATTATAGTTCCATGGAATAATTAATACCCAGGAAAAATTTTGTAAAACTTGTAACAAACGTAGAAACGCATCATTCTCAAATAACTATTCCTGGAATAATTAAATATTCCCCGAAACAAATGCCCCATTAGTTCTCAAAATCTATAATCTATAATACGAATATTCAAGACTCATTCTAAGAAAACTTTTATAGGTGTCGTCATAGAGCAACCTATGACCCACGATTTTTATATCCTTGATTATTAATTATTTTTTCATAAAAATTACCTTTATATCTCTTTCATTAATACAATATAAATATTTCACATTAAATATTGGATTTCAAACCATTACAATTCTTAATTTAAATGATTCAACTGATCAAAATATGTCAATCTAAATTATTTGATATTAAAAATGGATATTCATGTGATGTATATATTTTTCTATTTTCATTATAATCTTTTTTTTGAGTAAACACGTGTTTTTCCATAATTAATATATAATCTATCTATAACATTAATATCCAAGACTCATACGAGGGAAAATTTTACAAGTTTCACTCACATAGCATCTTATGACCTATAATTTTTATAACATTGATTATTAATTATTTTTTTATAAAAATTACCTTTATATTTCTTTTATTGATACAACATAAATATTTCACATTAAATATTGAATTTCAAACTATTACAATTTTTAATTTAAATGATACAGCTGATCAAAATATTTCAATCTAAATTATTTAACAGTAAAAATAGATATTCATGTGATGCATATCTTTTTATTTTCTTTATAATATTTTTTTTATTTTTTAAAATTAAACACATATTTTTTCATAATTAATCACAAAATTTTAAATTTATACTTATATAGGTGTTTACAATTATTTGCACCTTTTTGATTTATTATAATCCCTCAATGTTATATCAAAATATTATTTAATACAATGATTGTATGATAAAAGAACCTTATGTTAAAGTCAAGTTGTCAAAATTATGTGACATGTTATTGACTTATAGATGAATTGTCACGACCAACTTGGAATTAACCCACGTGAGGAATTTCATCCCCATGTAAGCCTCTGGATTGCTTGCGTACTATATGTACATTTTATTCATAAAATCCGTTTAAATAAAACGTCATTTCATTTCTAATATAAATCTTTCTCTTAGAATAAAATCTAAACTTAGCTGGGATATATAATTCAACTGAGTTGCTAATTTACAAATAAATTCATGAAAGTTATATCAAATTTGAATACAAAATAAATCATTAAACTCAAAATGCAAAATATGAATCTATGGTCCTGGACTCCCGTCACATCACTTGGAGCACTCTAAAAAAAAAACCAAACTTCACATCAATGTGAAGCTCACCAAGCTGGAAAATCCTAGTGCTACTGAGGAAGAGGAAGAGGAGGATCCTGAGCTATACTTGTATCTGAGAAAAGGAAGAAAAGAGGGGTGAGTTTTGTTTCAAAACTCAGCTTAAGTGAAATCTTACTCGAACACCTTTCATGGGGCAACAACCAAAATGCATAAAATCATAATAATACTAATAACAATAATAATAACACTTATAAAATAAATTCTAAAACTCTTACTAATAATCCCATATGTAACATATAAAACAAAGCTCTAAACTCCTCTAAGTTGTAGTCAACAATGCTCTGAACTTGATAAAAATAATAATAAAAATAATAATAATAGCTGTCATTGAATTTCCTTATTCCTGTGGTTCCTCGTGAACAAACTTGGGCACCTAACTAGGCCCCGTTTTTTGAAATTGCCACCATGACGTTACTGCTAGTGCCTCCATGGCGTTTCATAATATTTGCCTCCATAGCTTATTTATACTGTTGCCTCCATGGATAATTACTACTATTGCCTCCATGGCTATTTCATAATATTTACCTCCACGACTTATTTATATTGTTGCCTCCATGGCGTCTACTAATATATTCATCATACAAAACTTAACCGAAATAAAATAAAAAAGAAAACAACAATGTGGAAAGGTGGATACTATGTTCCTGCGAAATAGAGCCACTAAATTCTTAGAACATAGAGTTCTGAACTCAAACAATTCTAACAATCTAACTTTAGCATAAATGTGGCTGAAAAACGTGCCCAAGGGATTATCCGCTGTAGGTATCCGATTTCAAACCCACAGAATATGTATCTGGTTGCTATGAATCATTCTAATTTCACACTTCTCTGGACCATATGCTAAAGTTCTAAGTTCAAAACTTAAACTAACATATCTTTTCATATACTTAATAACTCTAAATCATAGTTAAAAAACACTGGGTTTATAATCATAGCACTTAAAAATCATATAACATATTTATTCAAAATCTAAATCATACCTTGCTCAATATATATTCCTTTTCTCTAAATACTCTGCTAAGTTCTTTTCTGATCTTAAACCATATCATATATGCATACTCCGACACTCTTGAAATCATAATCTCATAAGCTTAACAAAATCATCACAACTCTCAAATCTTTTCTCAAGTCATATGATTCACGATAGTTGGAACCACAATTTCACAAACTTGGCATAACCCATAATAATTCATAATTTATTTAAAATCATCTGCAAATCATGCAATAATGTCACAATCCAATAAATAGCTATAATCTACTTAGAGGCTACAGGATTTAAACTCACTCACCTGAGGGGTGGAACGCTAGGGAACAATTCTGGAGAGCTTGGAAAAGAGGGATGACACCAATATCTGTTATTTCAACCATTAAACTCATAAATACTCTATGGGTATCTCTAGATTATTCTAAATATACACTAACAACTTTGGGGGAGCACATCCACTTGACAACAATGAGAGAAATAACAAATCCTAACTCAAGATCATGAAAGAACGAAGAGAAAGAGACATAAACTAACAACATTTACATACCTTGAAGCTTGGGGATGATGGATTGATCTTGGATCGGAAGAAGAAGAAGGAAAAATGGAGAGAAAAGGGAAAATCTTCGGTTTGGGAAGGGGAAGCCCAATTTGGGGTTTTAAAAGAGGCCAAAAATGAAACTTGTTGTTTCTAGGGTATTGATCACACTCCAGGAGCGGTCCCTGACCACTATAGCAGCTCAGCCGTACGGACCCCCCACTGTACTTATGACTCTATAGTGGTCCTCAAACCACTGAAACGTGAAGCCACATTCCTGACATTCCCTTGACCGCCATAGCGGTCCTCAAACCACTGAAACTATGAAGTCACATTCCTGTGACCACTATAACGTGATAGCAATCCCCATATCAGCTAGGTTTCAGTATCTGGCATTCAAGTTGCCTCAATACTCATTTATTTAATGTAAATAAGGAAATACCCCCCATTTGGATTCAAATAAAATATAAAAAAAAAATCAAAATCTCAACCATTCAAAATCCAAATTTTGGGTTTTAGTTCAAATCGAAAGTTTTAGATTTTCTAAACTTGAGGGCTCAAAATGAAACATTTAAAGGTATCATAAAATTCATTAAAAATCACTCTTCAACTCATTTTCCCTCTAAACAAATACCTGACTTTTGATCCCAAGAATGTCACTCTAACATATAGCCCTCCAATGAGGTGTATGGTCCAGACTTACAACTCAGGACCGGGTGGTTTGAGAGACCTGAAGCTTTAGAACTTATCTACTGACACGTGTACACCAGGTATTACATGAATACAATGACCCTACTTATTCATTTCATCCAACACTTTTCATAATTTCTGTTAAAAATTTTGGCAAGATTATTGTAACTAAGTAGCATTTCTTTTTGTTATAAATTTCAATATCTTAAATCGTGATGTGAAATATGTATATTATATATACAAGTTAATTGTTGTTACAAAAAAAAAAAAAAACAAGCTAAGTGTTACTACTATTAAATTTATATATAAACTCTCTTAGTTAATTGAATGTATTTCAATGACATATATTTAACTATATCTATAATTATTTGCTTACCATTATTATATGAAATAAAATACAATTTATACCCCCACAACTTTAATTTCTGATCTTTTTTATTTAATTTAATATAATAAACAAGAGTAATAATTATACAATAAATCTTCTTAAATGATCACTATTCAATTTATATTTAATATAATAAATAGTCAATTTCTCTCTAAATATGCACTTTCTACAATTTCATTAATCTATAATCAATAATATATCTATATTACTAATAAACAATACTTATTTTTTCATGTGTTGCTCATAGAGCAATTTTTTTCAAGTATAAGAAATAAAAAAAAATTAGAATTTCTTAAAGCAATTTTTTGAGGGTAATTGTTTTGAAATTTCTTTGAGATATCTTTGTGAAGAATTTGGGAAATTTTGCACGTAAGAAATCTTAGAAGTAAGGTTTCAAAAAGTGATTAATGGCCTAGGAATTTTGCATTATTGTCTAAGTTATAAAATGAATGAGGTTGAAATGTAAAATCAATATATGTTATACTTTTGTGCCTTCTAACATATAATATATGTTTTTTATATTCTATATAGACAATATCTGAGTAATATGAGAAATCTATTTTATATATAATTAAGATTACTCATATTTGTTATTAATTATTAAAATAGCATAAATTCATGATAGTTATGATTTTTGTTATTTATAACATTGCTTTTAAATTAGGAAAAATTAGGAAAGTGGATGCAACTAGATGACGTAAATTAAGATTGTTCTTGATTTTTTTACTAATTAAAACTTACATTTTAAAATTGATATTTTAATTTACTAAAAAGATGTAAATGGCTCATGATATAGTAAAATTATCCACTTATTCCCTTTCATTTTTCAATAGTTTCATCTACCAAAATGTGCAAAAATTTTATAAAATAAAGTCTTTATTGTCAGTTAAATGTTGTCTACTAAGATTTTCTCAATATTATAAATATAATATTCAAAATAAAATATAAAATAGAATAAATTATTTCAAGTACATAGTCTTTCATATTTTGTTTATTTATTTAACTATTAATTTATTTTCAAAATAAATTTATATATTCAATTTTCTATAAGGTATATCTAATTAAATTATTGTTTCTTTTTAATAATATTCAAAGATAATGTTACAAAATAGAAGGGTGCTGAGTGTGATTACACTAAACCTCAAGGAAGGTTAATATAGTTTTCTCTTTATATTTTGTTTATTTATTTAATTATTTAACTATTAACTTATTTTTAAAATAAATTTATATACTAAATTTTCTATATGATATATTTAAATAAATTGTTATCTATTTTCATAATGGTCAATATAAGCTACTTTTTATTATTATCCTTGTATTACATTAGTCAAACGATTAGTGTATTATAGATGAGAAAAGTAATATCTTTATTTTAGGCGATATTGATTTCATTTAGATCAAATTTAATTTTGTTTTTTACATTGCCAAACAATTGAATAGCATGTAAAGGATATCTCATCACCCATTCTTCTACCACTTCCAAATAGTAACAACTCATTATGATGCCTAACATCAACATTTTGGGCATGAACTCAAATGGATCCAGCCAAACTTGTCATCAGTATGACACGCTAACCACCTAGAGGGCAATCCTGATTTGACCCCAAAAACAAATGAATAAAAGGGTTTGTTGAGGACCTTTGAATATTTTATAGTGAGTGAAATAAAATAAAATGTAATGAAATAGTATAGAGTGAAATGAAATTGAAGAAATGTTTGGTTTTATTGTTTGATTGATATTGAGTGAAATAAAATAAACTTCATCAAGTATTATTCCATTTCATCTAATTTTAAATTATTCAAACAATGAAACCCAATATCATTTATTCCCTTTCAACCCCATTTCACAACTTACCACCAATTCAAAACATCTTATTGACATTCTGAATCAACTGCATGTTATTTGAACTTCAATTTACTTTACTTTATCTATTCTATCACTATTCAGTATTCACTACTCCGAGACAATTATCAATCAACTGAAATCAACTCATGTATAGTAAAATGGATCCTATAGTAGAAAATTTGGTATGGATGGTAATTTTCCATAGTTTTTCAACTTGAATCTTACAAAATAAAAGAATGCTCATCTTCAATAGGCAGTCAACAATGGCATTGTTATGGAGAAGATGAACAAATGAATGCATTTTCATTCGTCATAACCATAGCCTGCATCGTCATCGTCTACCTCCACGTCAGCGTCCCCATATCCAGACATGATACTGAGGAAAAGAACAACAGCAACCAGCTGTGCTACCACAAAATATTTGGCCCTTCTTCTAAAGGTTTTCTCCTCCTTTGTTTCCTCTCTTTTGCCTTTGGTTTTGGTCTTGGGCTTTGAACCTAATAGAAAAAATGACAAATCAAGGTCCATTAAGAATGACAAAATATAAGAGCTAAGAGCTGTTTGCTTTACTGAATAACTTTCAGTTTTCCATATTTGAAAGAAAAAACTAAAAAAACTGAAAACTCAAAATTTCAGTTTTCAGTTTTTTCAGTTTTTCCTTCACAAATCTGAAATCTAAAACTGTTTTCAGCAATAAACAGCCCCTAAAATAGCAAATAAAACATTTTTCACACAATTAGTATACATAATAGCATTACAAATATTTATTATACAAAAATCTAAAAAAAGGCATCGTAGAATAGAAACTAATTCATAATGAAGCATTTTAGCCTGAAACCTCATATACTGTCCTATATTTTTAATTGCACATCATCAGAAGGTTGAATGGTTCTATTATCTTTGAGACAGCTTACAAAGGCCCGTCAAGGCATAGAAGGCAACTACCATGAGCACTTGTTTTTAGTAAAGCACATGACATCAAGCACCAGTGGGTTGGTGGTAGAATAGTACCCTGCCACGGTAGAGACCCGGGTTTTGATTCCTAGCTGGTTCAACTGTCTTTTTCCCTGAGGGTGTGCTTGGTTGAGGGGTAAAAATTATGAAGAAATTTTTCATAGATGTTGTACATGTGTAAAATTACATACGGAGCTCATCCATGTAAAATTTCTCCATTTTTTTTTTCCTCCTAACTAAACATACCCCAAGTAGAACAAGGGTTGGTTGTCGGTTGGTTGTCGTTGATGCCAAGAACAAGATCAATGAACAAGATCACAAAGGAACCATGAATCAAGATCACATCTTGATCATTCCACAAATACGAAAACTAAGCCTTTGATCATTAATTTATTACTACAAGCAACTCAAACCAAAAAAAAAAAGAGAGAGGGAGAGCGGGAGGGGTTTCATGTAAGTTATCTAAACTAAAATAGAAATAAAGCAATGGTTTATCCCATCAAATAGAACTGATACATTAGGAAAGTAATCATTTATAAAATCCAGTGAACATCTTACTTGATGTTGGACGACCTCTGGAAGCCGATGGCGATGCATCTGCATAAAAAGATGGATCATAGGAAGGAGATGTACCAGCTTCTATAAGTTCTGTCTTATGTTGTTGCACATATCTCACTAAATTAGTGTGTTCCGAAAACTTTATCTGCAGTGTTGACGATTCCTAGTTGTACATGAATGCAGGAACAATTTTTCCACAAAATGATAATTAGCATCGCTTCATGAAAGCAATAGATGCTTCACAAACAGAATAAATTAAGCTCAAGTGCAGATTGCAGAAGCTAGGAATCTCAAGGAAAGAAGAGAGCAAAAACAACTAAGTGCAGAGGATTACAACACTTGTATGCCAGAGTTAAACAGCATTTGTATACTCAATAAAAAGTATTGCACAATATCCCTTTTCCACATCATCTCAGCACTAGCAGTCTAAGTTGCAAGTTTTACTAGCATTGCTCACGTTAGAATTTTTCTTTTGGTTCTGGTGACATTTTCATGCATGCTCATATATTTCCTTTACCAAAGGCAAGTATCCAAGTGCAAAAAACCTCCAAATGGAGCTTATGAGTTATGACAGCCCAAAACAAGTATCAAGACACTAGTCTAGCATGTTATAATTATTGCATCAAGCAAAGAATGGTGAAATCAAGGTTGTCAAACAGACTGACAGTTTATTGCTCAGTCTCTAACTGATTTTTCAGATTAGTTTCTTTCATTTAGATATGAACTTTTTAATGTCAACTTTAATTCCTACAGAATAAATAATGTTCCTTCTTTGCATGTAGAAATTTGGCAGCAAAGTTCTTAGAAACACACTTCACATATAGACACTCTCTAGATGGATTCCTTAACACAATCCCTTTTCTGCAAGTGTATCTTTCATCTAATTATGGACAAATAGCATTTTCTTTTGTGCCAATGGTTCACTTTTTGTCCACACCTTTCTAACGAGTTTGCATTAAGTAGGAATGAGGAGCACGTGGAATGCACATTCAGCAAAAAGTAGGTTAGCAATGTTTTCAGGTGAAAATTGAAAAACACATTATAAAATAAGTTGCACAGTTTTGAGTATCTTCAATCTATCTTACAAAGTGATAACCGGATGAAATGAAGACATGCTTAGGCCATACTTGTGATTGCAGGGTTCCTATCAAACTTAAAGAAAATTTCTACTAAACTAGTAAATAGAGTATTATGGTAATGAATGTTGGGTAGTAAAGTGCCAAAAATGCACCACCAACACAAAAGATAGTCCAATTAAAAGGGGCGAGTATAAAACAAGAGAAAATAAAACTGGGTAGGAGTTCATCTTTCAGCACTGGTGCAAGCCATCAAATTAGACCTCACTGTGATACTTCCAGCACTGGTTAGGAGTTCATATATTATCACACTCAAAGTATCTGTATTTTTTGCTCAACTGTAGATAAATTTACTCAGTTCTGTTTTAAGATTTGAAGCCAATAACTCCATGGTCCCAACAATACCAGTTACAGCTAATTACATATCTTCCCAGCATTAAAACAAATTATCATTCACATAAATGCTGGCACCTATAAATTCCTTTTCACTTATACCTCCATGTCCAGATTCATCATCTAATTCTTTTTGCCAAGTATAACCCAAGTTTTCATCAGTCAATACTCATTAGTGTATGGCCGTATCCACAGTTATCTTAGAACAAATATCAGAAGCATGGTATAATTGATAAATGATAATATAACTCACAGGTAAGGCATGAAGAACGACTAATGCATGTGCAAGAAAAATAGCATCCAAGCTTGATGGCCTGCATAAACAGAATACAAGCATATGAATCGCTGGGAGGTCAAAGTCAAAACTTTCTCAGGAAAAAAAAAAGAAAAGAAAAAGAGACCAAAATTTCCACACACATTTACACTAACAAAAGATAATTTCACATCTAACACAGAGCCAGAGGAGTCACCTGTTTTGAAATAAGTAGTTTTCATCCCCTAACCAAGTTGACAAAGCATCATATGCAGAGCTTGCTCTCCCATAAATCTGTTGATCAACAACAGCAGCATTTGAATACCAAAATGAAAGAGAAAACATTTACCGCAAGTAAGCATTTGGATAGGATTTTTTGGCTTGAAAATCACTCTTTTCACTCCAAAAAAATCACTTTTAGTATCTTTGGATAATTCTTAAAGAATAATCAGAATATCTAAAAAAATCAGATTTTAGCTTTTTCAGTTATATATAAAATTTAAGTTTCATAATATTTTTTTTTAAGAATCCGAAACAAATGCATCCTTAACAAATTAAGCAAAGAACTTTTCATAGTCTCGAGTCCTACTCAGAGCAAGTATCAAGAGGAACTGACCTCATCTTCCTTCACCTCAATATTGTCTTTAGTTATCCCATGTTTCTGTTT
The DNA here is from genome assembly GCA_030441495.1 of Dalbergia oliveri. Taxonomy (NCBI): domain Eukaryota; kingdom Viridiplantae; phylum Streptophyta; class Magnoliopsida; order Fabales; family Fabaceae; genus Dalbergia; species Dalbergia oliveri. The sequence continues at coordinate 16,492,164 of JAMLFY010000009.1, forward strand.
CACCCAGTGAGCTTTCTTCCAAAAGAGGACCTTCCCTATAGGCCATGGAAGATCAGAATAATAGATGCTATAGGCAGCTGAAGCATCACACCCCACCCACAGCTCATACTCAAGTGCATCAGCAAGCCAAGTGGTGAGCATCACTTTGGTTGGTATCCACTCAGGGAGTGAAGAAACACCAGCATCTAAGTCACCCACTCTTTCATCCTTCTTCAAGCTCTCAATTATCCCACCCTTCACATCATTATACACCACACAATCACCAGCCTCAAAGTAAGGAATTTGATCTAAACAAAACACCACAGAAACCACAACCAAAATGAAAATCATTGAAAAAACAAAAATAAAATCAGACACCCATAAAAAAAAGCACAAAAATGTCAAAACTTAATCAAATGGGGTTGAATGTAATATAACAGAGGAGGCTCAAACATAATCAACAATGTAAAAAGATTAAAACTTTGGAATAAAAAAATAAAGGGTCTATCATAATACATGATAAATAACAATTTTTATTTTCTGTGTGTGTGTTTTTGAGAATGAAAATAAGATGTACCAGAATCAGGGTAGTTGAGGTGGAATTGCAAGTGGAAGGGAAGATGATAGAGTTTGAGATAGATGTAAGCAGACAAGCATTGAGGGCAACCGGTTGGGAGGCCAAAACATGGCTTCCTCACCACAAGGGTCTGATTTGTTATTATGCTATCATTATTGTCTTCCGTTGCCATTAACAAGACAAGAAGAACAAAAACTGTGATGGGTCAATAGTGAACACTGAACAAGGTAACGGTGAAGGTTCTTTTTCTGTTATACGAGATGCTGGAACCGGTAGGGGCAATGGGTTATGGAATCATGGCTCTCGTTATGTGGTCGATGGGGGAAGAAGTTACAAGAATACGGAAAAATGAAGGTTCCTGTGTTTGGGAGAATGGGCCTGCCCTCATTGGATCCCAAAAGCCTTTGTCCTGTATGGGCCAACGGGCCACTAATCCACTCCTAATGTTTAGAGACTAGTATCTTAGCTAGGATGATCTGAATCTCCCAATTTTCTATCTCTTTCCCCGTCCCTATTTATATATCGACAAATATATCTATAAGGAAGTAATGCAGTACAAGTTACTTGGGGTGTAGATATATCACAAAGTAGCTCTTGTCATCCTCTCTTGGTTGTGAGATTACGTTGGAATAGGAGATGGGGTACCTACAAGCACTCCACTAAAAGAATTAGTGTGTGTTTAGGGATTTCAAGTGTGTTGGAAGGAATGAACATACCTTGCTTAGTTTTGAACTTTCCCTTAAATAAGAAAGCAATTTCATCTGTTACCACTTGCAGTTATTGCGAAAGGTCGCTTAGTGGACTTTGCCACATTCTATTATGCACGTGGATCATGGTAAACGGAATTGCCCCATGTTACATGGGTTGGACCATTGTTCATCCGCACCTAACCTGGTGTGTTTCGAGGTTAGACCCAAGTCTAGCATTTGGGCTTGTTTCTCAAATTCTGACATTGGGCCTATAATGGCATCAGGATTAGATTGGGTTTATAAAGTTGTGGATCCATACTTTTAGGTCGTAACAATACCCCCAACTCAATACATAGTGTGATTGCACCGAATGCCGAGTTTAGAAACTACCTCTTCTTGAGGGTGCATCTCACCCAAGATGTGGCGAGGTTCTGATAGCACTATTGCCGACTTCATATGATTCAAGTTCTTTCTGACAATATTAATGTTTTCCGATTTCTTCAAACGTCTCATGGTTTCTGCAGAGACACGTCTCTCTTTGACTTATTTTTCAAGATGCGTAATGAATGTCGAGGAGTGGAATTTACTCAAATGTCCCTAGAATAGGGTGTGAAAAGGTGCAAGTGCCCCTTAGTGAAATGTTTTCTTTCTCGCGCGTCCAATTTTTTCATATTTCTTCTTCTTATTCCATCATTTTCTCATTTCCTTTCTACACCCATTCTTTCCCACATAAATAGTTCTCTCCACTGTTGCCATCCATAATTGGGGATTCATGTTTGTTCCAATCTCAGGTAACCTTATTCTCTTCTTATAATTTTGTTGCTTTGATCATTTTTGAGTTGTTCATCAATGGGGTCTTTGTTCTTCCTTTCTTCTTTTTCCATGGCAACTTTCATTTTCTACGACATCGTCTTTTTACCTTTTGGGGAAACGCCGCCACACTTTCCCAACTTCTTGGGTGGTTTGACCTCTTATTCCATCGTGGCTACGAATGGGCTTGCTTAGGTTTCTTGTGTATTGGCCTTCTTTTCCTTAGGCATTTATGGTTATTATTGCCATCAAAAATCTCCTTTTAGGGTGAGGGAAACTACCATAGGGCGCTTAATATTTTTATTATTATCTTTTCATTTGGTTTCCAAGCTCAGGTTTGTGGTAGTTTCCCCTTTGTAGGAGATGGAAAAAGGCGAGCAGGTGAAGATTCCCAAGGTTTTCCGTCCTCCAAGCATGTTGACGATTGACTACTTGTTCTGTTTCTTCAAGGAGGTTCTCTGACTCCTTCCTTATCTACAATGAGTTTTCAACTATTTTTCGAATAGAAAACAACGTATGCTTGGCTATCGATGATGAGCCTCATTATTCCCTTGAAGTAGGGGTCCTTACAAAGGGTCTACAACCGCCCTAAGAGGACGATTTTCAATATATGTGGATGTATGTCATCTTCTTCATGAAGTTGGGTGTCCGGATTCCGTGTACGAGTTCCAAATTACCATACCTTACAAGATTAATGTTGCTTCGTCGTAATTGCATCCAAAATAGCTAGGCTATGATTCGTAGCTTTGAGATAATTTGTGACTTTCTAAGTGCCTGCCTTCCCTAAGCCTTTCTTTACTTGCTTATTTTTACTAAACCTTCTAGTAGTTCATAGATTCTTTTCGGAGTCATATAAAGCAAAAAGTTTTTATGTCTATGAGGAATTCGTTCATCATTTCAAAGAGTTTTACTTCAAAGTCTAGGTAGTTCCTCATCACTAGCCTTTTTTTGTGGGTTGTGCTAAAGGTTCTAAGTTCCCATACTTTTGGGCAGTTGCTCCTTAAGCTTCAAAGATCTCTAAGACCTTACTTAATCCTTTCAAGTGTACTGTCATGAAAATTTTATTAAGTCATGGAAATCGAACCGTATCAAGCCAAAAAGATTTTTCATTCCAAGCCCGAAATGTGCCAACTTACTTAGGTATAGGGTTTATATTATCCGATTTTCAAGGTTATATTCTATTTTTATTTGTATAATGGGCTAACCGACTTTTTGCTTTTCAGGTGACATGGCTTTTCACGACGATATGAAGTCTTCAGGCTAAAGTTTTGAAGAAGAATATAGAGGAGATGCTTGTTGCCGTGTCGAAGAGTCAAAGCCCTGCACCTTGGGTTCCTCTACTCCCCTTGTAGGTGACACCGAGCAACCTAAATTGAAAAAGTACAAGATAGAGCAAGAGTGAGATAAATCCTCACTAGATAAAGGGAGAAATCCTTTAGGTTGAAGTCTACATCCTCTCTTAATATTGAGGTTCAAAGCTCAAACATCGAGGCTGAAGGAGATTGTATCACAGAAAGCTAAGTAACTTGGCCTATTTTTTGACACTTCTCGATCTTCAAGCTTATCGATGAACACCTCTTGTCCCCTCACCCATCATTAGCTTTGTGTACCCAATCTCCGTGTTCAACTTCAATGGAGGAAGAGATTTCTTTTTAGCTGGATTTTCTCCATCACAGTGAGGGCTTGGCTACTGAACTAAAGGCCTCCAAGAAAGAAAAGAAAGAGTTGAAGTCCAAGCTTGAAGGGGAAAATGAGCATCTGGAAAAAATTTAGGAGACCACGAAGGAATATATGAATGATATTACAAATCTCTAAACTTGAGAAGGACCCAAGATGAGTTGAAGTTGAAGAAGGCAGACTTGGAAAATGAGAACCTTTGTATTCTCTGGAGGTTCCCTTTAACAAATAAAGTGGAACTCACCCAAGAAGTTTCCAAGCTAAAAGCAGATACCATCAAGATCTTAGCTAACTAAAAGAAAAGGTCTAAAGAGATATTTGAAAGTACATTAGCCCAAGTGAAGTTCTTGTTCCTGATAATTGATTTTTTATCACACTTTATTTTTGCAATTGAATAATGATCTTAGGGCAATTTCGTGTGTAAATATTGGTTTTTGGTCTAAATTGGATTTTGGGCTTGTAAATGGAATTAATTATAACTTTTGTTTCAAGTTCTCGATTAAAGGCCAAATTCTGACAAGAAGGCAGTCATGAAATGCCCGAGCAAAGCTTAGTTAATTAAGTGTCCAAATTGCAAGGAACCAAAGCATTAGTTTTCGATTTTTGTTTGGTCCCTTGTCCTTTGAACCCTTATTTTATTTTGGTTTTGTAAGAGCTAGAAAACAGGGAGCCTGACTCTTGAGCTGGCTTGTATCTTTTCTTTCAGAGATTGCAATTTTTCTTTTTTTTTTTTGGTTCATTCTGTCAACTTCTCCTCTTCTCTATTCTATTTTCATTTTTTTGTTTCTGCCATGGTTGGCTAAGGCACTAATCGATCAACCCATGAATTGAGTTTCCGCCGTTAATCTAGAGGACATTTTTGCCTCATACTGAGTTCGTTTTTCCTTTCCCTTCTGGATTTCCATTTGGAGAACGTAAGGGAAGGGGTGTTGAATTTTAGATTTAACATTTAGGTTGATTAATCGAAAGGGCTTAAAATCAAAACGGGTTTAAGTGGGCACTTGACGTTGAATGAGTGAACATATTAGTTTCTTATAAAATGCTAGGTGTTCACCTAGTAGCTTCGTTTTCTAAATGAATGCAGGGATTTTGAATTTGTTTAGGATCAACAACGAATTCAGTGAGTAATTGTCTAATGACGGATTTTCAGGAACTTAAGTTGGGTTGGTTGCTTTTTAATTGTTAATTTTGTGAATCAATTATCTATTGCTATTGAAATTGAACAACCCTCCTTTAGTTTTCGTTTCGTTGCTAATTCTGGATTGTGCCGTTTTCAATTGAGTGAATTGGTTCATTGTGAATTCCTTGGGAAACGATTCAGGTTACTCTATATTACAAGTTTATAGCCTGATTAATTTGAGTGAGCTCGACCTCCACGTCAGCTCCCAATGAGATTTGTCTAAGGTGGGTCTATTAAACATAGTTAAAGATGGGAGGATTATGGATATGCATGATTGACGCTTCTATTGGCCCTGTGTGGCCATTTTATCTTTTGTACATCTTTCCTTTTGTTCCAACCTTGCAAGATCATAAATTTGTAATAGTTTAGTACAATGTGCCTTTCATCATAGTAGGTATATCTTTGGCTAGGCATTATTTGCAAATTTTTTGCTTTACTCAATATGCATGTTTGTCGAGTTTCGACTTTAAATGTCTATCACTACCTAAGCTTTAAATTTTATTTTTAAGCTTTAAGTCATGTATGGGTTTGAATGAATTGAGGGATTCGGGCTTTCATTATCAAATGCTTTTTCCTAATTTATGAGTCCAACCTAATGGATCTGGATTTCCTTCCTAGGTTTAAACTACCTGAGTTTTAATCACCTTAGGGGTTACGACTTTTGCGCTTAAATAATGTACCTGGCTTTGACCTAATGGATTTTATTTCCTTCTTAGATTTAAAATGTACCCAAGTTTAAATTATTTATGCCGTACGACCTCCATGCTTAATTTGTACCCTATTTGTTTAGTTTTAATATTATCCAGGATACGTGGGCTTTGTTTTTCCTAAGGGATTAACAAGAACTCGTTGTTTTTCGCACTTAGACTTGATATCTAAGGGATTAATAACAATCATTTTCTATGCTTAGTTTATCCACTTAGAATCTAAGGGGTTAATATGAATCGCTTTTTTGCACTTAGAATTAGTCTCTAAGGGGTTAACGAGTACGTTTTTTGTGCTATAAATTGATAGGCAAAAATACAGAAAGAATGCTTTTATTGCATTGAAGGAGAGCAAAGCGAGTGGCTTTTTGTCCATCTCGGCCCATGCTTCATCCAGCCTCGTTAAAACCTCCTCAAAAAATCTAGTGGAAAAAACCCAAGGTAGGAAAAGAGTACCGACCTTAGTACGATATGTATAACAGATCTTCTATACATAATATCTCTTGAGGTTAGTGACATTCCATGAGCTTAGAATTTCATTTTCTTCTATTGTGACGATCTTGTATGCTCCTTTATCTAACACCTCGAAGACCTTGTACGCCCTTCCCGCTTGTCGTGAGCTTTCCTTATCCCAAGGTAGGTGGTTCGATGTTAGTACGATGGAAGACTAGTCCTCTTTGCTGAAGTGTCTGGAACACCCCTTTATTATATCTTTTGGTAACCCTTATCTTAAGCTTCATTTCTTGAATGTGGGCTTTCAACCTTATCCCCTCAATTAGGTCTAGCTATTCCTTTCTTTGGTTGATATTCATGTCTTCTGAGTAGGTCAATATCCTCTGGGCTTGACTCTCCGATCTCCACCGGGATAACAACATCAGTCCATACACCAATAATCGAAAAAACGTTTCTTGTACTGAGGAGTAAGGGTAGTGTGGTAAGCCCATAGGACACTTTTGAGCTCATTCCCCCATGCTCCTTTGCTTTCTCTAATCTTTTCTTCAACCCTTAGTAGATGACTTTGTTTCCAGCCTTTACTTTTCTGTTAGCTCTGGGTGTCCCACTGAGATGAAGTGTTGGGTGATCTTCAACTCTTCAAGGTTTTGAACTTCCAATCTGTGAACTAAGTCCCATTGTTTGTTACCATGGAATTTGGTAACCCAAAACTAGTGATAATATTCTTCCATACAAAATTTTTGCATTAGGTTGCTGGATAGTGGAGAAAGGTTCTGCCTCGATCTACTTGTAATGTAATCCACGGCTACAATGAGATACTTGACTTGTCTTGGGGCAAGGATAGTTCAAGTAGATATATGCCCCACTTGTCAAAAGGCCATTATGCTATTATAGCTATCATTTCCTTAATGGAACCGACGTGGAAGTAGGTGTGCTCTTGGCATTTTTGACAACTCTTGATGAACTCCATGGCTTCCGTTGTCAAAGTTAGCTAGTAATAAGCATCTTATGAAATATTCAAAGCCATAGCTTGACCTCCAAAATGGTGACTTGCAATCCTCTTATGAATTTATCGTAGCATGTATTCAGCATGTTACTTGTCCAAGCATTTCAACAAGGGTTGGGAGAGGCTCTACTTGTATAGTTAGTCGTTGATTATGGTATAGTATGAGGCTTGATAAGCCGTTTTCCTTATTCCTAGGGTTCGTTGGGCAGCGTTTCGAGTCTCAAATTCTCAAGGATGTTAATTGCCCATCTAGAATGGGTAATGCTTCTAACTTCATTGGCTTTAGACACGTGGGCCTTCTAAGTTTTTTTAAGATTATACTTCTATTATCCCCTCCTAACTTTGTGCTCACCAGTTCTGACAGGAAGTTAGCTCTATTTTATTCTCATGGAATATGCTTCAACTGACCTTGAGAAAGTCAGAGCACAACGCTTAACTTTCACAAGGTAACATCAGAGATTTGGGTCACGAGCATGATATGCCTCTTCAATCTAGAAGATGACAATTTACGAGTTGTTGCACACTTCCAACTCTTTACCCCCATGTCCTTTGCCAAGTTCAACCCTATTATGATTGCCTCATATTCGGCCGAATTGTTAGAGGTTGCAAATTCAAAGTTAACCAACATCTCAATGCTAGTCTCATCATTTTTTTTTCCAATATTACTTCCTTCACTACCATGGAGGTTGGAAGAGTTATCAACATAGACGGTCCATTTTTCCTCTCTTCTTTCCTTATCATCCATGAATTCGCTAACAAAATCTGCCTAGACTTAAGCCTTAATAGTTGTTCTTAGCTCATTCCAGATGTCAAATTCCACATCAACCATGTGATCATCTGATCCTGTGAGGTTTGGCTTCTACAAAATTTGTCAAATGTACTGACTCGTTCTTTCGAGAATTGGATAAGCCTGAATGCAACTTTTTCTATCTTTTAGTACTTGAGCTAGATCCTTGCAAGGCTTTCCTCATAAAGTAACCCTTCTTATTTCCGTCTTCATCCCTGATGAGTACTATGCCAACAATAGCCTCCTCGACTAACAAATATAATAGTAGCACTTCCTCTTACTCTGTTTCAAAATGTCGAAAGGGTGGCCAAATACCGTTTGAAGTATTAGAAGGCTTGTTCACACTACTCTATCCAGTCAAAGCTTTTTTCCTTTTTTCAATAGTTGAAATACGGAGAGCAATTTCCAAACTGAGAGTGAAAGAAACCTAGAAGTGAGGCTCACCTACCTTGAGCTTTTTCACTTCTTTCATACAACCTAGGCTTTTCATTTCTAAAACTACCCGACACTTGTCTGGGTTCCCTTTGATGCCACGATGCTTAAGTATGAACCCAAAAATATTTCTCGACGTTATCGAAATGCGCATTTGGTTATGTTTAGTCTCATTTGGTTATGTCTACGTGGTCAAGTATTACCAACCTCTAGTGTTTTAACCAACATGTCATCTATATAAACTCTCATCTTTTTTTTGAGGTACGACTCAAAAACCCTGTTCATTAACCTTTAATAGGTGGATCCTACATTCTTTAACCCTAATAGCATCACTCTATAACAATAGTTAGCCAATGGTGTAATAAATGCTATTTTTTCTTCATCATCTGGCTTCCTTGGGATTTGATTATATCCTGAATACACATCTATAAATTGCAAGAATCAAAAACTGGAGGTGGAATCCACAAGGGTATCAATACATGTCAACGAATAAGGGTCCTTAGGGCAAGCCTTATTTAAGTCAGTGTAGTCGATGCACATACGGAGTTTTCCATTGGCTTTTGGGACTAGCATAACATTTGATAGCTATGTCAGGAGAAAACTTCCCTAATGAACCTTACCTTTAGCAACTCAAAAGCTTGTTCCATCGCCATCTTTGCTTTGTCATCCGCCACCTGCCTTATTTTTAAGCTACCAGTTAGAACTAGGTATGGTTCCTAACATGTCAACAGTGACTCATTATCTTAGGTTTGATTCCTAACATGTCAACAGTGAGCCATGTAAAGAGGTTTGCATTAGTCTTTAGAAATTGTACCAATAGTTTTTTCTCGTGCTAGAAGATTTTTATTTATCTTTGTCATTTTGCTCAGGTCCTTTTTTATTTGGATTTCTTCTAGGTCCCCCTTGGGCTCAGTTCTGTGATGCGCTTTTTGGCTTCGCATATCCAGGTTCACTATCATCACATTTTTAGCCCCCAGATCTTTTCCTAGTTGTGCCTTATCTTGCTTCTGATTTCCAAGTCGGCATTATAACACGTGTCGCCACTGATTGGTTTCCTTTTATTGTCATTACCTAACTATCATCTGATGGAAATATCATTACTAGATAGGGTGTTGACAGGATTGCTCTGAGCTTGTTAATAGCCAGGGCCTTGATTGCATTATAGGCTAAGGGACAGTCAACGACTAGGAAATCCATTGCTACAATTTTTGTCATTGGCTTAGCACCGATGGTGACGTGAAGCATGTTGTATCTTTCTGGCTTGTTTTTGGCCCTCAAGAAGCTAACTAACTCGTCTAGATAAGCTTAGAGCTTCACTTTCCTTTAGCCGAACTTGTCAAAAGCAATCTTGAACATTAAATTGGAGAACTTCTCTAGTCTACCAAGATCCTCTTTACTTTAAGATTCATCATGATTCCCAAAATCACCATAGGGTCATTACGCTCCAGCATAATTTCGGGCTTATCCTTCCCAAGAAAACAAGGTCAGAGGATGTCTTTATCTTTTGCGCCTATCCTCAAAGCTAGTGTCCACCCTCATTACTTTTTTTAATACCCTCTTCTGGGCTAACATAGAGCATACTTCTCTAGAAAAAATCACTTGGTATAGTATAAATTGTCCTTGCCACTATGTCTCCTAATCGTCCTTTATTGCTCATGTGCTTCTTATCTCCGATCTCAGTTTCCATTTTCTTTATCCCGAGTCAAGGGTTGTCTTCTTCTTCTCTGCTTCTTTGTGTGGCCATATACTTGGCCAGATTTCCTACCTTAATAAATTCTTTGACTTGCATCCCAGAGGTCATAACAGTCCTTCATCTTGTGGCTAAAATTGCCATGAAATAAACAATATTCTGACTTGTTAGTGTTAACTCTTAGTCGAATAGGTCTAGGTATTTTCAGCCATTCTGTGTTTTGGATTTCTTTGTACATCTCACTCAAAGACACATTCAAGGAAGTGTAATCGATAAACCTCCATCTCCCTATCCAACCTTCTTTCCTCGGGAACCTTTTCTCTCTCTTAGGGCGTTTTCTTTTTCTATCCTCATTCATTTTCCATTTTGGCTTGCATTATTTCCTCCTTGTTTATGTGTATTTTCACTCTTCTTTGAAGCTCATTAATAAGTATGCATTTATATATATATATATATATATATATATATATATATATATATATATATGTATGTATGTATGTATACACCATATTCTTAGTGTCTTGGCTCTCTTTTATGCTTAATTGCATGCATTTGCATCATGTTTGAGTTTGGACATTGAATTAAGCATTAATGAGAATTTTCTGCATAATTGTAACTCTAGTATTGTTTTGTATTTTGCACTTAACTATAGTTGTAGACTTCTAAAACTTATGCTCTTTAGCTTGTAGGAAAGCTAAGAGGATTATCTACAACTTTCATACGGATCTCAAAAGCCAGATTAAAAGTATAGCTAGTCAAAATAAGCCCGAAAATCATAACTGAGGTGTTAAATTTTCAAATTAGGCATGCTTCAATTATCAAGGTATATCTCACTCATCTGAAGTCCAAATGAGGCAAATAAGGTATCCATTTTGAATAGGCAAAAAAGATCTATAATTTCATGAAGACACTAAGAGCTAATTTGATCGTTTCATGGGTCAAAAATCAAGAAAACTCGCTGCTTAGAACAAAAAGACACGACCCTTTAGCTTAAAATAGCTTAAATTAGGTTAGGTTAAGCTCTCCTTCTCACTCCCTCTTTTCACATCTCCTTTTTCTTCCTCCACCCTCCTTTTTCCTCTTATTCACCCATCTTCTTCCACCCACTCTCTTCTTCTCTTAGGTTAGGTTTTATTTTCTATTTTTATTGTAGTTTTTCCACGAGAAGTGAGTTTGTAACAAGTATCAAGGATTCTCCAAGTCCCAAGGGTTTGTCTTGAGGCTTGCATATTCAATGAATACTTGGTTTGATTTCTTAACTTTCTTTCTCTTATATTCCTTTCATTTCTCATGTGTTTATATTGATTAATTGATTGATTATGATATGTGAATATGCGAGTATGTGGTTAGAATGAATCCTAATTTTGTATGCTAATTTATGATTGTGAGTTGGATGCATAATTAGAATTATTGACTAGGCATGAATTGTTGATTAATTAATGAATGCTTGGTTAGCTTAGGAAATTGGAATTAATTCTTGATTGAAGTTAGGCTAATGTAATTGGTGCTCAAGTTAGTGTATGCATTTAGGGATTGAGATCTCAATTACTTAGGTGCTGGATGCCAGCCAAATGCATGGTGATTAATTGATTGCTACATGAATTATGGTGCCAAGGTTGTATGATTGTATGATTCTAGGCACAGGTTAGTCACCTACCATGTGTTTGATGAAATGTGTGTGTCTAGAATAGATGGATTCTAGGCCTAGGAAATCCTTGTGTTAGTGCGTTGGTTAATTGTTAATTATTTCCTTATTTTAGTTTATATTCTACTTTTGCTTGATGCACTCAATGAAAAACCCCCTTGTTGCGTAGTTTATTAGTTTACCAATATCATTGGGTGACGACTTGAGTTGCGCACCATTGTACTACATTTTATTGCAATTCAATTTTAAATAAATTTATTAATTTGTTAGAGCTAAAGATGCAACACTCTAGTCCCTACACTCATTTATGCTCCTTAGCTCAGTCTTGGACAACGACTAGGAAACCTCAACCCTAATAAAGGCTACCGACTGCGTTTATAGGTTCAAGGTGACTATCTCTAGTGTAGCCTTGCTAAACCGGCCAGCGTATTTATGAAGATTTTCATTTGACCCCGCTCGAATCCTATAAGGCTGGTTACTAACTTAGGCCTACTCCGATTGGTGGAGAATTGAGCCAAGGACTTACCGGCCAAGACGGAAAACCTATGGATTAGTCTCTGGTAGCCGATTAAACCATTAGAGGGCAACTTTCTCTAAGGTAACCATGAAGGTCCTGCACTTAACCGAATTGGGGAGCCTTATCCAAGTACATCTTGGATCAGAATATATCTAGATGGTTTTGTAGATCAATGGATCCGTCATAAAGCAGAATGTCACTTAAGGGTTTGAACCCTTATGGGATTCAATAGTCTATAATTTCTTCCAAGAAAGAGACCATAGATCCCTTTCTAATGCATGCTGAAATTCTAATTGCTAAGATTATTCTTTATTACTATTGGTTATTGTGTGGAGGAACTTCTAGTCCAATGTCCTTAGGGGTTTAGCCCTTTCTCCTCCTACCCGGTGACACGTTTTCTCGCACTCGAGTAGTGTCTCTTAGCTTTTTCCTTCTGAGTAGGGCTCTGGTCATCTTTCTAGAGGTTGAGAGGTGTTATGGCATGAGTTTTTCCTCCAAGGAGACCCTTAGGCTCATCCATGTCCTTTAGGGCTTTGAGGTGGTCTTCTTGTCTCCTTATTCACTCTTCTTCTCACTAAGTCAAGCCTCTGCCTCCCATGCTTGAGCTTGTCCCCTTTGGACCTTTCATAATCCTGACGCCTTCGCTCGAGGTCACATTCCAAAGCTTGAACTTGGATGGCCTAATCCTTCATCATGTGGAAAACATCTAGCATTTGAGGGTTACTGCGGGGCCTCCATTCGAAGCCCTTCTAAGCTTTTGATTTCCTAATGGCATGACCTGTTGAGGTTCTGAATTGTAAAGGTGGCTAAGCATCCTGCTACGAGAGTGGCATTGGTGGATTGCTGGCATTGTTGGACTTCCTGTCCATGACTATTAGTTTGGAATAGAGATTCTAATGACATGGTCCTTTCGTCCTGCATTTCTAGGGGTTCACAGGAGCACTACCTTAAGGAATAACTCTTCTTGTGGTCTTAGTTTTGGCCATGATCGCTCTCCTTGAGTAAACAAGAGAGAAAAGTGAAAAGCTATCATGTCCCCAACAGTGCCAATATAACGAAGTAATGTAGTACAAGTTACCTGGGGTGTAGATAGATCACGAAGTAGCTCTTGTCATCCTTTCTTAGTTGTGAACACATTAGGATGGAGGTGGGGTACCTACAAGCACTCCACTGAGAGAATCAATATATGTTTCAAAGATTTCAGGTGTGTTAGAAAGAATGAACATTCCTTGCTTAGTTTTGAACTTCCTCTTAAATAGGAAAACAATTTTGCCTATTACCACTTCCAGTTATTATGGAAGGTGGCTTAGTAGGCTTTGCCACATTCTATTGTGCATGTGGATCATGGTAAATAGATTACCCCATGTAACATGAGGTCGGACCACAAGTCCATCTGCACTTGACCTGGTGTGTTTCGAGGCTGGATCTAAGTCAAGCATTTAGGCCTACTTCTTGAATTTCGGCATTGGGCCTATAGAGTTATGGATCCATGCTTTTAGGTCGTAACAATATCATTATATAATATAAGATCACTTTTCTTTGATTAACAATATAATATCGCTTTTAATTTTTGCAAAACCAACTTTTAATAACTACGCATAACTTATACATATTTTTTTATTGGTAGATAGGAAAAGAGACTCAAATTAGGGATAGAAGATTTCTTTCCAAAATAATTATGCTATTGACAATGATAGATCGACAACCACTTTTAGAGGATATTGGTTTGGGACTTTTTTTTAGAGGTAGTAGGCATCTTTCTACAATATATGGTTGTCTTCAAAAGCACTGTTAACCTAATGTGTATCATGGGACGAGCTATTGGGATATAGATTTGGCTACCACTATGTTTGATAAACTCGAATGTCGTCATATTCAACGTTCAATCCTAGTTAACTTTCTATAAAATAATTCTTTTGCTTAAGCATAGTTATACCACCTAATAACTTTCTATAAAATAATTCTTCTATTGATGCATCCATTAAATTACAATAACCTATTATAAAGATTATTTGCCCCAAATTTTTCAAAAATTAACCATCAATAAGAATGTAATTATGTAGTCATTACTTTTGTTCATTTTAAGTATATAGTATGTTGATTTTGATGTACATAAAAATTATGGAAAATAATTTTAGATTAATCTGAAATTTTACAAACATGATTCACATGATGTGGATTTCTAATACAACTATGAGTTTTGTTAAAAATTAATTTGACAAAAAGTTATTCAATAACACAACAATTACTTAAAGTTACATCGATGTAACTTAATCCTAACCCTATATATGCATCCTTTGATTAAGAGTAAACCCCCCAAAGGGTCTTTGACAAAAAGAAATTACCTAGTTGGTCCCTGACAATGTCAAACGTCTTACACTTGTTAGTCCCTAATGCTAAGTTTAATGGAGCACCTCAAATTAGTCCCTAAAAATAACCCACTCACCTAAGTCAGTCCTTCACCCTTACCCCACCACCCCCTTCACCCCTATCTTCACTCTACTTCCCTTTAGAATAGGTTCAACACCATTATTTTCTGCTGTGATTATCCATTTGGCCAAACAAAAGAATAAAGGGCCAATTGAATCATGACTAAACAAAGGAGACTTCCACGAAACAACAGAAATACCATCAAATAAGAAGAACCCACCATTTTTGCCATGAAAATATGCTTGGAACAAAATTCATTACAACATCACAGACCTTACCATCAATAATTGCAAACTAAAATAAACAATATATATATATATATATATATATATATATATATATATTTATTTATTTATTTATATAAAACAAGCCTCCCCACCGTCCACAACACCACTACAACTCAACCGTCAAAAACCTAGTCATGTTGTGAGCTCTCCACCATGTTGTTCCCTTTCGAGATAGTTGCTGTATATCTGTCCTCCCCATGTCACCATTGTCTCTGCTTGAGTGGCATCAATCCATTTGCCGTGTGCTCATCACCCTAGCATTGTGTGGTTGTGATGTGCTGTCACGAACTTCCCTAATTGTTGGCACCTTCTCCTTTATCCTTTGGAGTGTTGATTTTGAAAAACCTATTGTTTTCCTTTTCTTATTTTTCAATTATAGTTATCTGAGAATTTTTTTTTTATTTGAAACACCTTTAGTTTAAAATAGTGGCATTAGGGTGTTGAAGTCTTTTATTTCCATTTTAGATGGTTTTCCAAGCTCTAGAGCGTAGATACATCCCCTTATTTTTGTTTGTTGGTTTTGTGGTTGAGAGTTTTGGATTTGGCTATGAGGTTTGTGGGATCTCTTATTGGTGTTGGAGATTGGACTACATATGGGGTCGGGATGAAGTGAGGGTGAAGATGAAGATGGTGATGGTGTGGTGGTGAGGGACTAACTTGGGTGAGTGAGTGATTATTAGGGACTAATTTGGGGTGTGACTATATAGTTTGTTAAACTTAACATCAAGAACCAACAAGTGTCTAACGTTTGACATTGTCATGACCAACTAGGTAATTTTTTTTGGTTAGGGATCAAGTTGCTTGGCGACGAAATTGTTATGGATCAGTTAAGGATTTACTCTTTGATTAAAGACAATCTTATTTGAGTATTTTAGATATCATGGAGGACACATAACTCATCGGATATCGATTATCTACAAGACGCAGAACTCTAATCCAAAATAATGAAAGAGTATATGAGACTTGGTCGTGTCTCCACTCCACAATAATAGAGAGTGTGTGTGTGTACATCTGTATATGTAGGAATTGTGCACTTCTTTAAAATTTGAATTAGCCATAACGGACCACAACAATATCATATATACGAATATGAATAAATATGAAGAGTAAATATTCAAATTGTTCCCTTAAAATTTACTCGAAGACAAATTAGTTCCGTAAAATTTGAAAGTCTTAAATTAATCTCTCACATTAAAAAAAGAGGACAAATTCATCCCTCGGTATATATATGGTCGTTTCATATATTGTACGAAGAGACTAATTTATTCTTTTTTTAAATATGAAAAATAATTTGAGACTTTTAAATTTTAAAAAATTAATTTAGGGATAAATGCATTTTACCCCTCTGAATTTTAGGTCATGTGGAATTTACCCCTTAACTTTTCAAACGCGCATCGCGACATCTAAACTTTTCAAACGAAACACCTCAGGATAATTTTGGAACTAATAAAGATAAGATTATGTGCACTTAACCCCCTGAAGTTTCTAATTTGTGAACCCGACATTTGTCCGTGAATATCATGCCAATTAACCTCCCTGATTTTTTATTATGCGCAACCCATACCCTGCTATGACTTAAATTTTTGGATTTTTTACACAGTTTGAAAGTTTAACTATGTCATAATGCACATTTTAAAGTTGTTTTAAATTATATATGACCTATAATTCAGGAAGAAAATGTATTTAACCCATTAATTTATCTTCTAATAGATTTCTGTTATTCGATTTTGCGTATTTTGTCAAATATGAATTGTGTACTAGAACTAGTATTGTATGCGCATTATTATTTTGGCCACTTTCCACGTTTGTCCCATTCTGCCTCGCATCTCACAGACCGAACCAAACGCAAACAAGAATTAGCCAAAAGCGCCCTGTGTCTCTCTAATAAGCGCTTTTTCCTCCCCATTCCCTTTTATCCATTTCCAGACGCAGCTTTTTTCAAAATAATCCATTCTCTCTCTCTCTCTCTCTTTCTCTCATTGTATTTGCACACTGCAACTCGTCACCCCAAAACTTACCCATCAGAAAATTTACAGAGAGAGAAAGAGAGAGAGAGAGACTCAAGAAACCAAGAAAAAAAAAAAAACACAGCCCCATCACGCTCCTTCTCTCTCTACCACCCATCCCCGCAAAGAATCTAGGGTTTTGGAACAGTGAATCTTCTCACATAAGAATCTCCACCCTAAGGTTTTCCTTTTTTTCTTTTTTTTTTTTAATTCCAAAGCAAGGCTGTGTTGTTTTTCTTCGTGCTTCAACCTCTCCGTTTTGATTTCCATGTTTTATTCTCTCTCTCTATTTATGTTCATGCGTCAAATTTTCATGAGCTTTTATTGTTTTCGTTCGTTGTTATTGATATTTTGTGGGGAATTTTGATGAATGATATGTGGTGCTTCATGTTCTGATGATGATGATGATTTACTGATTTTGTTACTGTGATACATGAACAGGAAGAGGTAGTAGTTTGACCAGTCAACTAGGCATGTTTCTTAGGGTTGTTTCCGTTTTTTTTTGGAAAACAAGGAAATTTGGGTGAGAGGTATTAGTTTCTATTGTAATAAATGTGTGTTTTTGGATTATAATCGGAAGTTTTTTTTTTTTGGAAGTTTTTTAATTAGCTCTGATACTATTCTTGAGCTGAATACGGTATTGTGATTTTTTTTTATATTCATTTATCCACCCTTTTGGATATTGATGATAGTGTGGTTTTCCCATTTTTTCATCTTATGTTTTTGTATATGTGTTCAATTGGAATATGGGTGGTTGGGGTTGGTTTTGATGTTTTTTAGTGCCTTAAGAGTGTTGTGTCTGTGTAATTTATAGTTTAGTATTACTCAAGATGGTAGTTGGTAGTTGTCCGTGAAAGGTGGGTGGCTATGGATATGCCTGACATCACATTCAAACCTTCAATTTAGTGTGATATCAGTGCCTTCACATTTCCTTTGTATATTTACTATGAATTTAAGGGATATGACATCATCTTCATTTAAATTTATGTATATTGGCGTGGGCAAAATTGAATGATTACATTAAAACTCCTGCCAATTCATGCGACATGTCCGATTAAATATCTTTTTGTCACTACTTGATGTAATTGACTGGATTTGTAGTTTTTTGTACTGTAATGGTTTACTTCCTAGCATTAAGTTTATTTCTCATTTGACTTTGTCTATACTGATCCTACAATTTTGGGTGCACTTTAGTAGGCAATGTGAGATTTCTGATCTCCATTACAAAAGAAGGGGCAAACTAATCTGCAAGTAGTATGGCAACTGAGAGTCCAATTAGAATTTCAGAAGCTGGGGTTAAATGGCCCTCTCTTAAGGAAGCTGCGACTTTTGGTTCACCAGCTCGTAACATGGCGACAGAAGATTTGGGTATACTTTTAAAGGGGCATAGGTTCCATGGTGGTGGAAAGGATGTGGCACCGAATCGAAGTGGAAGTGCACCTCCCAGCATGGAAGGCTCATTTCTTGCTATAGAAAACCTATTATCCCAGCAGAACCCCACCCAGAATGCAAGCTTGGGCTTGGCAACGCTAAACAGAGCTATGCAAAAGTGCGAGTCTGAAGAACAATTACGAGCTGATCCTGCTTATTTGGCGTATTACAGTTCCAATGTCAACCTAAACCCTAGACTTCCTCCCCGCTTATCTCCCGAGAAAATCGCCATCAAATTGGTAGTTTTAGGAATAAATGGGGATTTTCTTCTGCAGATGATAGCAGTAAAAGTTCTTTACATTTGTCACAAGGGACTCTTGCAACGCACAGGGAAGAGTCTGAGGATGATTCACCCCAACAGCCATATGATAATGAGTTAGTTAAGACCAATGAAACATGGACTGGACTGGATACAGCTGCTTCATTACCAATGCAGCACAAAAATGTGGTTGACTTAATTCAGGTGATTACTGTGATATAATCTTCTCAATTTTGTGATATCTAGTTAGAAAGAATATAGATACAATTCTTGTTTATATCTCACATTTGTAGTTTATCCATCATATTTTTCCATTTCTCCCATTTTTTCTTTAGTTTAATATTTTCGTTTTTGCCTTTTGCTTGCTGCCATTGGTAGTAATCCGACAATTGTGTTATTTTTTCCCTTTTGCATCTTTTTTTACTTGACTCTTGGTTGCTTCATCCTGAGTCAAGTTGTGATTGTGCGTGCATAATTTATTTGTTCAAAATTCAAACTTTCAGGAAGATTTTCCCCGTACCATGTCACCTGTATATAATATGTCTCATTCTGTAAGTCATGGACTGGTGGATGAACCAATTGACTTAGATGCTGGTTCCAGTACTTCTCATGACCCTCCTGTCACTACAGTAGAGGTTGCTAAACCTACTGTAGGTGCAGATGATATAAGGGTGTCATCGACTGTTGGTATCCATGCCCCTCTTGCAAGCTTATCATCTCTTGAATCCACAGGCAGCATAGGTTTTAGTGATTTAGATGTTTCAACTGTTGAGTCTCAACTAAAGGCTCTTAGTGTATCTAATCCACCAAATTCAGAAATTCTAAGTTATCAGAATAATTTAATTCAACACCAGATATTCCAGCAACAAAACAATCCACGTGAAGTTCCCAATGCCAATCCTCAAAGTGTAAATTCTGCCTATGCTGGTAGGGAACAGTTTCCTCATAATTCTAGCAAGTACTCCTCTGATGTCCAGCCTCTACTGCAGTCATCTGGGTTTACACCTCCACTATATGCCTCGGCAGCAGCCTATATGACCTCAGCAAATCCATTTTACACTAATTTGCAGGGCTCAGGCATATATACTCCACAATATGTTGGTGGATACCCTTTAAATCCCACAGTTGTTCCTTCATACATTACTGCATACCCTCCTCATGGTGCTATACCATTTGTTGTCGATGGGGCTTCTAGTTCTAGTTATGCTCCGTTAACACCAGGGCCTTCTACTGGGGGAAGCATTTCGCATGGAGCCGAAATGACACATGCAAACAAGTTCCCTGGGCAATATGGATTTCCTCTGCAGCCGTCTTTTGGTGATCCTATGTTTATGCAATACCATCAACCACCTTTTGTTGAGGGATATGGTGTTTCTGGTCATTTTGATCCACTGGCGCCCAGAGCAAGTGGCGTTAACCAAATTAATCCTTTTGATTCACAAAAGAGGCCCACTAGTGGTGCTTATTTGGGTGATAAAAAGTTACATGATCAGAGAACCGGTGCTAATATGAACTCAAGAAGAGGCGGATTAGTGATTCCTAGTTATTATGGACACCCGCCAAACATGGGTTTTGTAATGCAGTATCCAAGCTCACCCCTTCCAAGTCCAGATCTGTCAGGATACCCAGAAGGAAGTCCTGGCCTTCCAGGTGGAAGGAATGAGATGAAACTTTCCCCAGCTTCTGGTAGAAATGGAGGGGTATTATCTGGATGGCAAGGTCAGAGGTCCTTTGACAGTTCTCATGACCCCAAAATTGTTAATTTTCTTGAAGAGTTGAAATCCGGCAAAGGTCGCAGATTTGAGCTATCTGATATAATTGGACACATTGTTGAATTTAGGCAAGTAGTCTTTTGAGTTCTCTTTCCACCTATCTAACTGACCAATTTCTTCGCTTTGGAAATAAAGTTTACCATGATTTTTGACTCCAGCGCTGATCAGCATGGGAGTCGATTTATACAGCAGAAGTTGGAAAGCTGTGGTGTTGAAGAAAAGGCATTGGTGTTCAAAGAAGTTCTTCCACATGCTTCCAAATTAATGACTGATGTATTTGGTAACTATGTCATACAGAAGGTGTGTTCGTGATGTAATGTACATTGTCATTAACTTCATGATTGACTTATTGTTTTCTGGAATTTGTTCGGGTCT
The DNA here is from genome assembly GCA_030441495.1 of Dalbergia oliveri. NCBI lineage: Eukaryota > Viridiplantae > Streptophyta > Magnoliopsida > Fabales > Fabaceae > Dalbergia > Dalbergia oliveri. Next base: position 16,512,870 of record JAMLFY010000009.1, read on the forward strand.
AACTAGTCCTTTTTCCCTGCTAGTTTTTTGAGTATGGAAGCCCTGAGCAGAGGAGGGAACTTGCTAATCGACTGGCTGGTCAGATATTGCCTTTAAGTCTGCAGATGTATGGCTGCCGTGTAATCCAAAAGGTATGTAATTCATATTGGTTCATTTAGTTCTATGACATAAGTTACATTTGTTTCAGTGGCATGTCTCAACCAGTCACACTTATTGCAATCTGGTTTGGAATTTTGAGTATGGATTTTAGTCTCTATGATTTTGTCTGTCATTGAGTCATAGCATCTGTAAGTTAGATATGTTAATGCTCTGTGTATATCCAGATCCTACTTAGGCATTGACTGAGCTTTAGGTTTTTACAACTTGCATCCTTTAAATGGGTTGTCTAACATTGTTTGCCTTTTGTTGAACCCACCAGCACATGTGGGGAGGAGTCTAGAAATCTGGCTTGCATTTAGTAACCAGTTAACTATCTTGTAAATTTGTTTTTCCTCTGTAGCCCAGGTGTAGTTTCCAAGTAATAACAAAACCATTGTGTTTACGTTGTCATAGACACCAAAATTGTATATTAAATGTAGGTGTTAGTGTTTGTGAACATAGTAGAATGAAGCACTGTTGGTTTTTTAGAAGTAAGAATATCAATTTATTAGGGGGTTTAATTGTGGAAAGCAGAAGATAAAGAGATGGAATGAAGTCTAGATTAAAGAAAAGAAAATTTCCATTAAGACTGCAATTGTTCATAAAATAAAATAATCAAGAAAATTTCCATTAAGACTGCAATTGTTCATAAAATAAAAGAATCACAGAGGCAAAGTATGTTGACACTAATAAACATGTTTCTTCAGTGGGGTCGGTTCACCCGCAAACACATAATCTGACCCAAAACAACCCACAAGTGTGTTAGTTTTGGTCTGTGGGTTGTTTAGGGCCTGAAATCACCCAACTGGCGTAAACTGGCCCAATAAATCACTTCTTTTTCGCCTTTTTGTTCCTTTTGAAAGTATGGTGTCATTCCACTCGACTGTTCTTAACAAGTTAAAACCAACACACACTCGCATCTTGTTTCTTCTATCTACAGGAGTAATGTCATTCCACCTACTGAAATTGAAAAAAGAACAGGTGGATTAAGTGGAATAGCATTATTCCCTTATGAAAAACAAAATCTTAGTTTTAATTGGAACAACATTGTTTCACTTATTAAAAAAATTAACGTTAACATATTGAAGCTGGAGATCCACGTCGTTTTTTGCTGCCGCTGGTAGGACTTCAGGTCGAGGTTGTTTTATTTTAGAATAATATTTCTCTAATTTAGAATAGGATAAATGTACATGTCATTCTCTTTATCTTTGATTTGTTGGGAATATTTTGTAAGAGGGTTGTAAATACCCCCTCTTGTGAGAACTTTGATACACATTATTGAATAGAGTATTAAGTACATTTTGATACACATTATTGATTAGAGTATTAAGTACATTACTTTTCGTAGGACTGAGTCTCTGTCACTGAGTGCTTCGCTGTGAGAGGAATCCTGAGGGTTCAATTGTTTCTTCTTCCCTATTCTTTCTCCCCTTCATGATACATCAGAGAGGAAGGAAAAATATGTCTGTTCAAGCTTCATATGTACTTTTCTGCCTTTTAGAAATTATATAGGTCCATATATTTTTCTAGAAAATCTCATTTTACTTACTGGATCATTTGGCCTTGAAATCAGTCCAATTTGTTGATGTCAAATAAGGATCAGGTAGTGCTGTGCCCTCTCTGTCTCTCCTTATGCCCTAGGTGCTGTCTTTGAAGAATTGTGTGGGATGGGATGGGCTTTGTGCTTGTATAGTAGGCATATTATATTTAAACGGTTCAATTATCCTACGTTATGGGAAGCTCTATTGTTGACCTAAGTGCTCTAGTGACAAGTATGTTTACTTGATTAATCTTCATACTCAGTTTTATTTACCTTCAAGCTGTACAAGAATTTTGAAGCAGATTGGGTTACCCCAAGCTTGGAATGTGTTAAGTTATTTTTATTCTATATTTGAGATAATGTTGTCATGCATATTTTATGTTCATGCAGGCACTTGAGGTTATTGAGCTTGAACAGAGAGCTCAGCTTGTTCGTGAGCTAGATGGAAATGTTATGAGATGTGTACGTGACCAAAATGGGAATCATGTAATACAGAAATGCATTGAATCTATTCCAACCAAAAAGATTGGCTTTATAATATCTGCATTTCGCGGTCAAGTTGCTAATCTGTCAATGCATCCCTATGGCTGTCGAGTCATACAGGTAAAATCATAAATTTGTTATTTTGCCTTTCCCTTAATAAATTGCTTTTTGTTTGCCCGTGTATTTAGTCCCATGATGATGCTCCTTGCAGAGAGTTCTAGAGCATTGCACAGATGAGACACAATGTCAGTTTATTGTTGATGAAATCTTGGAGTCAGTTTATGCTCTCGCTCAGGACCAGTATGGTAATTATGTAACCCAGGTTAGTCATTCTATCTCCTTCTATGACTATATCATGATCTTAATTATTAGCTTCTGGTGTCTATGGTGCATAGTATAAAAACTGTCTCAAGTTGGATGTAGTTAGATGCATGCCCCTTCTATAATCTATAATGTATACTAATTTAAATAACAGCATCTACGTTCGGAGTTAGCCAGGGTTGTGGCTACAAGCCCCCATACACTATCAATACATCTATATTAGTCTTGCCATGGCTGTATAATAACATGATTTGTGTCGGTCTCGGCAAGGGCCACATTAATATTTCACTCAATTTTTCTTTTCTACGTCCTTTCTATTCTAATTTCTATTTACTTATGTTTCTAAGTCCTCTTGATTTTTTAGTTTGACAAACCACTTTTTGAGATTTTTATTTAATCATGAGGCTTCCATATTCCTTTTCTAGTTGGGTGCAAACCATTGGATTTAAGCTGGGGATGCAAAACAGTGTTTCAGGTGTTACTTGAGATAAAAGACTACCACCCAACATTATGGGAAAATTTAACTGTTCAGCTTCAAGACTGGCAATCTTGTATGGGATTGAATGTTGGATGGTGAAAGGCTAACAAGTAAATAAACTTCACATTGTAGAGATGAGGATGTTGCATTGGATATTGGACACCCTAGGCAAAGATGGGATCAGGATGAATATATTAGAGAAATATTAGGGTAGCGCCTATTTTGGAAAAGATAGTAGAGTTTCATGTTTAATGGTTTGGGCATGTGTGGAGAAGACTTGTAAAAGGCCCGGTAAAGATAGTGGATCAGATGAAGGGTGGTCTAACAACTAGAGGTAGAGGAAGACCTAAATATACCACAGGTGAACCTATTTAAAGAGATCTAGATTTTAATGGCTTGAATGTAAACATAATTTGTGACTGGACGCTATGGCATCATCTTATCTATGTAACTAACCTCACCTAGTGGGATAAGACTTTTGTCCTTTTGTTTTTTTGTCTGTGCAGTTTTCGGATCATATTCTCGTGTGTATTATTATGTATGAGGAGTTTCTAGTGAGAATATTGTTAGGTAAGAGAATTAAACCATGTAATTGACAATGGACGACATGAGATGGCATGTGATGAGTTTGGCCTGAGAATAAAATTTGGTGTATGAATTTGTGGGATGACCTTCATATCATTACTCCAAATTATTGTCTTTCAAAATATTAAGTGGTGGACGGGTACATTCGGTAATCAAGCAGTAGCATTAAATAAACAAATTTCAGGTTTTTGTCTTAGATCAGAGGTTGCTATGTTAACAAATGCCTTCAAGTTGTTTGTTGTGTGTGTACAATAAGAGAAAACTTACTGTGTATGTGTGTTCTATTTAAGGTTGATAATGTACTTTAATTCTGGGATTCACATGGCTTACATTAGCAATTGTTTCTATAAGAAGAAAAATCTTAGCAATTTTAGACACTGGATATTGTTATGTTTGCTTCCCTTTCTGATGTTTATTTTGTTTTAACATCTCGAGTCATAATGGTTTCCTTGTGTCATTACAGCATGTATTGGAGAGAGGAAAGCCTCAGGAAAGGAGCAAAATTATTAGCAAGCTATCAGGACATATTGTTCAATTAAGCCAGCATAAGTTTGCTTCAAATGTTGTTGAGAAGTGTTTAGAGTATGGTGATGCCACTGAACGGGAATTGTTAATTGCCGAGATTATTGGGCATGATGGACAAAATGATAATTTATTGGTAAGTGTAAACTTAGCAAGGCTAATTGCACTCTAATTGTTCTTCGGAATTTCCAGTTGTTCCATGCAAGGAAAGTGCTCTTCATTCACTGGCTTGTCTCAAGCCTTGAAATATGATTAAATAATAAATTTATTAGGATTAAGAAGAATGTTTAATCCTTCAAAGATCTTCGTTTTGAAAATCACATTTACTAGGAGTATAGCAGTCATGCATTGTCATACATTGGAGATTATGTTTCTGAACTGCCACCGAAGAAATTTTGCTACCTATATAGTTATTATGACAGTAGTCATATTGTAGTTTTGCTCGCTATTTTCTTTTCTTTTTTTTTGAGTAAACCTCTATTTGATCCTTGAAAGAGTTTTGAGACATCAATTTAGTCCTCGAAAGAGTTATAATATCAATTTGGTCATTGAAAGATTTGGGACATCAATTTGGTCCTCGAAAGATTAAAATTTATTTTAAATTAGTCTAAAATATTAAAAATATTTGGATTAATTTGAAACAAATTTTAATTTTTTAAAGACCAAATTGATGTTAAAATCTTTTGAGGACCAAGCTGATGTCCCACAACTGTTTCAAAGACCAGATTGATATCACATATCTTTCTAGGACCAAATTGATGTCCTATAACTTTTTGGAGTCCTTTATCCAGGGTTTCTGCAATATATTTTTTTTAAAGTTTGTGATCTCAATTTATAATTTCTTTACAGCTCCCCACTTCTTTTCTCTTAAAACATAATAGGTGATTTGTCTAGATCACTGGCACTGCCCCGTACACACAAGGTCAGCACGTACATCTTGCTGAAACATATGAATTGAGATGCCTAAGATCTAGTTTTTAGCTCGCTTGAGAGCTTTGGTGCCAGCGCCAGATCTAAAAGACCAAAAAAAAACTCCTCCTACATAAGGTTTTTGGGTTTTTTTTCTTTTTGTTTTTTTTTTTTGGGAGGGTGGGGGGGTTCTGAAAGTTGGCTCTTTAAATGTGTTGTATATGGTTTGTTATACTCTAACCTGCCTTCCAAATTGTTAGAAATATTTAGTAATATCTCTAATATAGCTTATAATATTATACAATATTTCATATCATATCTTAGATAATCTCTTAGGATTGGTTTCCATATTTACTTTTATTTCTTGATTTGTTTCCTTATTTAATCAGGATTAGGATTCTAATATTATTAGAAATAGGGATTGGTTCTTTGTATTTTGTATCACATTACATCACATAACATCAAAATATATCGTATCAATATATTTTCATATATTGAGAGTTGTTATTTGTTCTTTTCTTCCTTCTCTATCTAGAACCCACAATTTCAACACAAATATATATATATATATAGTAAGCCCCAGTCCATATCGCTAGGCGGTAAACTATTATGATTTAATTTCGATACTCTGATGGTGTCATCCAATCATGTATTGATACATATTAAACATAGTTGACTTTCACATCCACTACTTGAGTGATCATATGTGGAAATATTTGATTAGATTTTACACTGTCAGAGTATCAAAGTTAAACTCAAAACTATTAATTGTCTAATATATTCTGGTCAATTAGTTCAGTCCTGTGCCTGAATGCTTTGAATGAGGTACATAATTGTAATTGCTGAATCCTTTGCTAACTGGACTTGTCAATGGATGTATCTCAACTTAACGTGGGAGAATGTTACCTATAGAATTCGAGCGTCCTATTAGTATTTTCTTTGGCCTTCCCTTTATCTTGTTTACAGATATATTCTACTTCTCGTATTTTCTGTGAAGCTTGTCTGTATCTTTTGGCAGTATTATCCTCCACTATGCCTTCACGGATAGCTTGCATCCAATACAGATTCATTGTGATCAAAATCTATATTTTTTGGTAAATAGATGCTGCTTTTTAAATGTGCGCTTCCGGATCTATAAAAGTTAAGGTTAAAATAAGGGCATTTTGTACAAATCAATGTTTATTGTCTCTAGAGCTGGTAGAATAACCATGTCAGGAACCTTTTATGGATAGTGTATCCAATGATGCCTTCATGGATAGCTTGCAGCCACATACAGATTCAATGTGCCGAGATGATGAGATCTTTATATTTTGTTAAATAGATGCTGGTTTTTAAATGCGTGTTTCTAGGTTAAAAGAAGGGGCTTCTGTATCCATTAGAGTTTGTTGTCTTTTCTTTTATTATTAGAAAAAATAAGTTTTTGTTGTCTCTAGAATTGGTAGTGTAACCATGGCAGGAGTCCTTTATGGCTTCTTTTATTTGAAAAATTTTAATCTCGAGTGTTTATTTTTAACTTGGTTTTTTTATTGTCACTCCATTTTTTACAGTAATTATATGTTGGTATCATTGATTCTTCCATGTTTTATGAATGTTCTAATAATTACAAGGATTGAAATTTCTTAGTATCAAATGTAATGTTAATAATGCTAACCAGCAGGATCATTTTATAACTGGTGAGAGGCATGAAATTGGGCTACTCTTGCTTACTAGATTGTATTTTGATTTTCATTGTAGACCATGATGAAAGACCAATTTGCAAATTATGTGGTCCAGAAGGTTATTGATATCTGTTCTGAAAATCAGCGGGCAATGTTGCTCTCTCAGATAAGACTTCATGCCCATGCTTTGAAGAAATACACTTATGGAAAACACATTGTGGCTCGGTTGGAACAGCAATTCGGAGGTGTGTACTATTATAGCAAATTAGAATTCATGTGATATATGGGTAGGTAGGGTAAAATATTCTTGTTTATTATATGTTGAGAAATTGAATGTGTTTTGCTAACTATGCCTATGTCATGTAATTGGTCGTATGGACAAACTAAACTAGTCTAGAAGGGTGGGGCAGACTGATTCTTTTTGGCTCTGTTGCCAGTCTCTACCTCTCAGCTGAATGAGATTAAGCTGGTATTTAATGGCAGATGTTGGTTTCATCTTCACGAGTTGAAGTAGAGTTACAAAATCAAATGATTTGTTGCCCAATGTGTATTGAGCACAACTCTCCTTACAAGTTGAAGTTGAGTCTGTGTTGGGGAACTGAATCAAAGACCTTCCTAGCCCCACTCTGCCCTAACCCATTTCAGCTTTACCCAAGTGGCTTTGACTGTTTGTGGTATATATGGAAGAGTGTTCGATTAAATTGTGGGATAAAAGAATTTTTAATCTTGGTTGGAGTTCAGATAATATGGTAGGAGCACTAGGGAGCTTTTGGATTAGATCTGTTACATTGATATACACAGAAAATACATCGTCAAAGCCTTTTGGGGGACCACTGACAGTTAAATTCTCTTTTGCCAAGAAACTAGCCTTCGGAGCATTTTGAAAATGGCTGCATGGGATTTCTATTCACCTCAAATATAAATCATACTAGATTAACATGATATGCTGCTATGTGGATACCCTAAAAATCTGGTGAGTAACATGGTTGAATCAGTGGAGAGTAAGGAGGAAATTTTATATGCAACCTACTACACCCTTTGTCGGGACAACAAAAATGAGGTTGAAGTAAAATTCAATTCATTTTCCCCTTGTTTGAAAAATATCTTCAACCTATTCTCTATTTCCCACCTTCTCACTTTCCTCCTGCTCAAGAAAGAACACCCTAGAAGTCCTTAGAGAACAATAGTTTTCCTGTGTTCCATACTTTCTTGATAAATTTTGGTTGGCATTACCTCTTGGATTAGTTTTATGGCCAGGAAATTTTTTCAAGGAAGCTAATTATATCAGCCAAATTGAGCAAACATGCCACTGCTTATAGTTATGAAATGAGGAGACTTGGTGTGCCTGAAAACAAAATCAAGCGTGTCTCCAAAATAAAAATATATTGAAAAAAGAATGTTGTATGTATCAAGACCATAGTATGAAAACCGGCTCGGACCGGCCGGTTTGCCGAAACCGGTGAACCATTCATGAAACCGATTCGAGCCACTATTTGGATCGGTCTTGCATCGAAACCGGTGCGACCCGTTCGACTTGGTCAGGTTTGTATCAAAACCGATGACTCGGTGAGTTTAACCGGTCCAGGTCGGTCTTTTTTTTTTTCTTTTTTTGCTAAATAATGTCATTTTTAAAAACTTTAAAAAAAATTTCTAATCTAACTTATAGAAAAATGCAATAATTTTGTTTGTATTATTATGACTTGTTTGTGATGTAAAACTTTATGAGTTTGTTTGTGTAATTATGTTTTAAACTTGTCAATTATGATTCGTGATTGTGAAATGTGAACAATATTTAGGAATTTGTTATTTATTTATATGTTTGTATTTGGACCCCTTAAAGAATGTCAAATTGTTAATTAATTGTCGTTTTATTGAATTTTATTTAATTTTTTTTATATATTTTTTATAAATCCCTTTCAACCGGTGACCCACCAGTTGAATTAATGACCTAGTGACCTAGTGTCTTGACCAAATTGATTACCGGTCTGGGTTTTGAAACTATGATCAAGACCACCTTATCCCATATTTTATGTTTTCGTGCAGAGGATCAAACACCCAGATTGGGATGACTATATAAAGGAAACAAACGGTTCTTCAGCACTGCTGCTGTGGCATGCAAATCCCACAGCTTCAATACATTCTGTTCTGTTGCTGATCACAGGAAATAGCTTAGGCATTGATCTCTGGGCCCGCTGATGAATGAGCTGTTGTTGTTGCTCCAGTGACTTCAGATCTGCACCTTGTTGGCCTCTAAACTGATAGCTTTAGAATACATTAGTATATATACATGTATACTTAAAACTTGATGTAATTATGCCATTCAAATATTTGTTCCGAAAAGTTGTTTGAGTATAATTATTTGGAGGGAAACTCTTCCTGATGTAAAAACTGGATCTTCTATGGTTAGTGTGTGGTTTTCTTGGATATATAGATAGGATTCTTCAACTCAGTTAGTACTTGTTGCTTCAATGCCTACTCCCTAGTCCTTGTGGTTGCATGTCTTTCAGATTGGTCAAGTTAAATGCCGTTGGGTTGTTACTAAACCTGTCCACTCCAACCTGAATTAAGATCTGATAATTCGGAGTAGGCTTGACATGCACTCCTGCATTCTGATGTTTGAAATACTTGTGCAATATTAATTTGTCTTTGTTTTTTTCTTTGCATCAAATAGGTCTCTGAAAGGTCAAATATGGCATTATATTGGCCACTAAATAAGTCATTAAGACTATGATTAGAGGGTAAAACAGATGAAAATTTTCAAAGATAAATTTTACATGTAAAATTATATTTGAAGTTCATTTATAAAAATTTCCATCTTATTTTCGCCCAAAACCAAACACTTTTAGAAGTTAAAATGTAATATTATATAAATCTCTGAAATTCAAAATGTGATATTTAGTGTTTTTAAGTGTTTTCAGAGACAAGTCTAATGTTATGAATATCTTCTAGAGATTAAAGTGAGTTCACCTTTTATTTTTTCAAAGACATTTGATGTTAAATAACTTTAAAGGATTTGATGCTAAATGATGTTAAAAAAAAAGTTACAGCTAAACGTTAAACAGATCTCTCAAGAATATTTGATGTCCCCAATGGTTTCATTCATTGCAAGTTTGTTCTTTGGGCCTATGCCCCGTATTTCATTAAAAACAATATATGTAGCCATTATCATTGTGTAAAACACATCATCTTTTAATCAGTCTATTTGACAAGACTTATATCATTCAACCATCTTTTTCTCCTTCCATTTGACCTTTCTTTTCTATGGTTCCTTTCTTGATAATGACCAACCAGTGTTAATAGCGATGTGTGCATACATTTCGCGTCCTGTTGCACCACATATCAGTTTCTTTATTGGGAGTGATGAAAACATAACAGAGGACCACATCATTCAATAGACGTTTTGTAACCAAGACCAAATTAAAAATAAAGTAAATCCCAAAATGGTCCTTAAGAAATTTTAAATTGGATAAAATGGTTTCTAAGAAATAAAAATATATAAATTACTCTCATACCTTTTTAAAAGCGAACAAAATAGTCCTTTAATCAAATTACTCTGTTAATAATATACTAAGTGGATTACATGGCATCTTAATTGTTCTACCACCAACCTAAACTACATGTTGTTTGTCCCTCATAAATCATCATCTCCACCTTCATACTCATTGTCCTCTTCCTTCTTCCCTCCACTGAACCACCTCGCAAACCACCCTTCGCTCCTTGCACAAGATCCTCCGCTGTGGGGGCTCTGATGCCATTGTTCAACCCAATGAGTAGCTCCTCCTCCTCTGCAATCCCTAGTTGTGCTTGCTAGTAGGCGATGGACGCCTTGTTGAACATGATTGTGATGACGTCGTCGAACCTAGTAGAGCGCATGGTGGCACTGAGTTCCCAGCGAAGGGAAAGCAACCTACTAGTTGTTGGGTAGAGTTATAGAAACAGATAAACGCAACTAAAATAGAGTTGAGAGAATTGGAACTGACACACAATATTTACGTGGAAAACCCCCTAATGATGAGTAAAAAACCACGGGCAAGGCCGAGAAAGATTTTCACTATGTGGAAGATAAAATTACACTTCTCTCTAATACTAAGGAAAGAACAATAACACCCTCTCTTATAATAGGAGAATACACCTCTCTCTATAAATATAGGAGAAACTCTCAGAAGACACTATATATTACAGAACACTCTCATTGCTTGATAGAAAACTAACTGATTTAGCTTCTATTTATAGAGCCTAATTACTTGCAACCAATGCACAGGAATTCTCCATGATTTCGGTGCTCACATGATAAGTTCCTGTGCATGCATAGTAACTTACACAGTAACTCTCGTGATTTCGGTTGAATCCTTCACGCATACACAGGAATTTTTACTGTGCAAGTTTGAAATTTTCTCTTCTAATCACATGTGCACAGGAGAATTTCTACCGTGCACTTGAAAATTTTGCCACAAAAGTGGCTTTATCACGCCACACTAGTAGCGGCTCCGTGATGATGGAGTTCCATGGATCCTTCTTCTGGCGAGCGTAGACCATGGTACAGTCCATGGAGTAGAACAACACGCCCCACTCGGTGAACTCACCGATGAAGCCGATGCCAAGGCCAATGCCGATGTCGTCGAGGATGCGGACGGGCAAGTGTCCCTTTCATGAGTTGCCATTGGAATTAGGTGTTTCGAAGGTTCTGGAAGGGTTTCGGGGGAAGAGGGATTGAAGAGGCCATGTGTGTGACTTTGTTGTGTTGTGTTGTGTTGTGTGTGCCATGAAAGTTGTATTAAAGCTGCTACTGTTATACTAAATGCTATATGATTTTGGCCATGCTTGTTAACAAAGGATCAGAAACCAAATAAATCATAAACCGAATTACACGTAGTCCTGGATATTATTATAATAAGATTAAAATGTTAAATTACTCTTTTATTTTTTTTTTCCTTATTTCAATCACAGTATCCTATCTTCTCTCAGGAACCCTGATTGCTAGACCACCTACGCCTCCTTCACCTCCGTCAGCACCGCCGTGGGGTCAATGACGCCGCTCCCGTTGGCAGCGGCATCTTCTTCCTTTTTAAACCTCTAGAGTGGATTCCCTTCTTCCCGACCTCCACATCCCCTATGGGTGCCCTATTCTTCTTCCTCTTGCCAACTACTATGAGAGGTGAATCAGATACACCATAAGTTCCCGTCAAAATTATAATAAAATCAAACATTAAATTTTGTAGTTCAAGTCTTTGGTGTCGATGCGATGTTTAAGTTGTTGATGCAAATCCTTCATCCAAAGTCACCAAATAGGATTAGTTACTGTGAGCGAAACTCATTTTCTGTACCCACTTGACGAGCCGAAAAGGAATTTGATTCGAAAAGGTTTGAAATTGATGAGATTAGCCATGGCTTTAGGTCTTTTATTTGAATTTCTTGTTCTGGGTTTTTCATTTTGGTGCTGCCCTTTTACTTTATTTATATTTGTATTCCACTCCTCATCTATATGCGTAATATTCATATGCCATTGGAATTTTGGTTTGTCGAGGGAAAAAAAAAACAAGTTCAAAATGGTGAGAAACCTTTTATCCAAGAGTGCCAACAGGTACCTGGGAAATTCAGGAAATGGACAAGACATCATGGCACCACAACTTTGGTGAACATGAAGCCATATAGACCATAAAAAATGCAGCCACTGAAATGTGTTTTTCCACCAAACACACCCAAAGTTTCAACAACCCTTTTCTCCTCTTCACCTAAATGTCAAGTTCTTTCCATGTTGTTGGCATAAGGCTGGCAGTGAGCCCGCCGGTTGGCGGCGGCAAGCTTGAGATAGTGGTGGCGGTAGAGTGAAGATGAGGTGAGAGAACAGAAGGGTAGAATGGATAAATTATTTATAAGAATATTTTTTCTAAATATTACCCTATAAATATATATTTTAATTATATTTGATTGTGCTTATTAAATTTATTTTTGAATGGATTAAATTTAGAGATTATAGTTCCAAACTCATCTTTCCCCATTGTAAAATTAAGCTAATTTTGACCGTTCCTCTTTGTTCAAGTCTCTTGCTCACTCAAACTTCGTTTACATGCTCGTTCAAGGTCGTTGACATCCTGAGTCTTCAATTCGTCAACATGCCAATTCGTCTAATTTGTTGAAGTGCTCATTTGGAGTTTAGGAATAAGCGACGTATAACTTGGTTAAATAGGAATAATTAAAGTGTCATGTCATCCACTTATTAATATAGTAATTTGATGGAAGGCCATTTTGTCCGATTTTTAAAAAAGTGAGGGACTAATTTGTCTGTTTTTATTCTTTAGGGATCATTTTGTCCAATTCAAAATTCTTTAAGGACTATTTTGAGAGTTTACTATTAAAATTATTAAATATAGGAGACAATATTAACCAAAAAAAAAAAAAAAAAGGCCCCGGGTGGGGGGGGCATTTAAAGTGACTAAAAAGCCATTTTTGCATGTACTATGTTTAATCCATTCAGCATTTCTTACCATAGGTAACAAATGATATTCTCAGTCGACGCTGACAATTCTAAGCCTCTCAAAACTACATTTTTCGATATTCACAATTTGGACTACGGTGAATAAATCAGAAAATAGTAATAATAATAATAATAATAAATATACTTAAGACTAGCTCCAACAATTCTAATGGCAAAAAACAAAAACACCATTCTCGGCAGCCACCATCCTTTTAGCTGGAGTAGTTCCAACAATTCTTTCTAACTGAAATGCAATCCAAAACAATAGCAGTATATTATAATATAGTAAAAGTCATGCAGTTTAAATTATGCAACACCAGAAGAAAGAAAAGGAGAAGGAGAATAACACTACAGGACTAGCAGTACATATTATTAACAAATACTTAAAAATTGACCCCTGCTATCACCACCTCAACATACAATTCCCTCCCCAACAAATTCTCTAGCATCTCGTCTGGCGTCTAGAATTAAGCATGAAATTAGAGTTTGGAATCAGAATTTGACTGCCCAATTCCAATTTTAATGTTTGGAGTAACAAATAGAATTAGAGTAATAATTCCACAATCTAATTTCATGGAATTCAACTACTAAGATGGTCTCTTATTAATTCATACATAACCTATACACTATAAACTGTCAATTTTAAAACTCATTAAATATCTCTCTCATCATTAAAGTCTATATAATTCTTTTTTTTTCTCATTTATTTTCTGACAATTATGTTACAATTGTATAGTAAACCCAAATATAAAATGAGATTCCATGTCAATTCCAATTCCAAAGGAATTCCACATTATAATCCTAATTCCTGCACCCCAAACAAACCCTAGGCCTTTTAAGTAAGAACACTACACATATAATAATTCATAATTTATCACCAAGAATTTCAATTAGTCAATTGTTGAGAAAGCCAATCAACATTTTCTCATTAACACAGACCGTCCATTTAAGAAAAGCATATAGCTAATAATGGAATTATGTCACCAGAATAATTTATGCTCTTTGCTTGCTCCAAAGGCATGCATATTAAAAGCTTCATGCACTACCTAAAATAGCAAGAACACTACAATCCATAGGAATGTTATGTATGAGAAAATATCGAGTGGACCTAACAATATGTAGGTGAAGTTGAAGTGAAAAACTGCAGAGTTTCTCAGTGAATTAGAAAAATAAAAAAAAGAAACAGAGATAGCTCTCAATAAGAAAAATCAGTTCACTTTTGGCAGTCAAAAAGACTAGATATAGACATCATGACATCAACAATGCAGTGATAAGAAAAGAAATCAAAAAGCAACAAAATACCAAGCAATTAAGACCCACGCTTTTGATTCCTCTCTCTACCGGACCATTCACCTATCCATTGAAATACTAACATAAACCTACACACACTACATTCCAACAAGCAGCATAATCCTAAAGGGACATCAAGGAGCCTAAGTATTACCCGAATCTTGTCAAGGCGAGAAAACATGACAGTGCATGTCATATTGTCAGACCCATCAAGCATATTCACAATCTGCAACAGGGAAAGGGGAAGAAATAAAGAAGAGAAGACTTATATTATGCTTTCACCTGTAAGGACAACATGATAATAACATCTGATGCAAATTTATATCTGCATATCAAAGAAGCAAGGAGCTAAAACTTCTGAAATGCATACGCTGTAGAAATAGAATAGAATGAATAACAAACTAGTAAGGTGATTTTCGGCTGTTCTCTTTTTGCAGGAGTCTGTTGGATTTGGCAAAAACTGATGTATATCTTCCTCTACACCTTTTATGGGACAAGGCGTGTTTTCTTAGCTTCATTGTGGGTTTTCGCATAGTTTTTTCAGGCTTTCAAGGTCAGTTATGGAAAGGGACTAGATTGCTCTTTTGAACCAGTGTAGTTTTTTTGCTTTCTTTCTTCCGTAATTTCTTTGTATGCTAAACTTCCATTTTACACACTTTCCTTTCTTAGCAATTATTTGAGAGAGAAATATCATACTTAACTAGCCTGCTCACCTCAGGGTAAAACTCCTTCCTCTCTGGGAGCGAATAAATGATCAAATGCTGAACCCCACGAATCTGCCATCAAGAAATAAACTAAACTGTCAATATTATGTATCAATAATACCCAAGTCAGTGAAAATGTCAGTCCTTACAACATATACTCTGCTTACTAAAGTTTTAGCCATGGCCTATCATGAATACTTTGGATTAGAGTAGACATAGGTCTTCAACTAACTCTCTTGTTTATTTGGGGTAGTATAATTCACATTCAAAATTGACATCACATTCGACATTTATAGAACTGCAAATCATAACTTGGATGACAAACAACCGGTATGCTGCATGTCTATACAATTTTACTTTTTCAAAACTACCAAAGCCTAATGCTCTTGAATTCCAACGAAATAGCAAGAGGCAAGGGAATATATATGTATATATATATATATATGGGTCGAGATTTACACCAAGTATAAGTTTAAAAATGGTCTGATATTTTATCATGCCATTTTATTTTGATGGATAATATGTTTTTAAAAATACAAGTAAATATTAATCATCAGAATACATGTCTATTATTGTTCAATTTTTCTAGGTGTAAATAGATCCCCACCATATATATATATATATTTCAGTGTATACAACCTTGTATCGGTGGTAGAAATGAGATCTCTCAGTGTAAAGCATAATTTTCCTCCTCCTTTCATAGAATGAAAGACGCGCACGAGAAATATCACTTTGGCTCGTATACCTAAATTAACAGGAAAAAAAAAAGACCATTGATAAATCAGCATCCATTAGAAGAGCTAAATTCTAAGAATATATAAAAATGTACAGATAGGTTTTGGTCGGAAGTTTCAAAGTAAGATACAAGTAGGCTTCTTACTCCCCAAGAAGACAGAAGGAGGCATTCTGCGACTTCAAAAAATTTCGGATTTGAATAAATTCAGAGTAAGAATTGACAAATAGCATAATCCCTCCCTGCATCAAAGATTTTATCCAAGAGAACCAATATAATCAGTAAACAAATTTAAATTATTGCAAGCATACACACTAGAAATTGAAGTAATTTCTTGTTTTAAAAAAAAAACTAATGTTTAAATTTGATGCATTGACAATATAAAAAAATATATACTATTATCCAATCAATATTTCCATTTGCATGATTTTTTAAGTAATGGTTGAGTCAACTATTAGTGCTGATGGTGGAAATACAAAATCAGATGACAATGCAAAAGTTTTTTAGACTGGTGCATCAAAATTATATCCAAAATACTAACCTGATCAGAATCTTTGATTCGTGGAAAAACCTGCAACACAAGAATGATTGACATATCTAAATGTGACTCCAAAATTGTCATAAATTTGTAATAACAAGCACATAATCATAAAAGTTATTTTAGCTTTCAAGTAGAAGCTAATAATAACTAGCTTCTATAGAAAGTGATTTTTTAGTAAAAAATAATTACTTTTTTATTAAAAAATCTGAAACAAATGCACCTTTAATCAATTATGGCTAAATTCACAGCTACTACTACAAGAAAACATGAATTCTCATTTAAAGAAAAAATCACTTCACTGTCACAGTGGAAGGAAACCTCAGATATATATATATATATAAATTCTTATGGTTCATAAAACTAATGGTGGAAGATAGGATGTGCTTAGGTTGAAACTTAAAAAGGAATAGAAGACGTGTCATGTAAGTGACTAAATGAGAAGGACGTTGCAACAAGTTATTCATTGGACAGGGAGACAGGATTATCTGCATAGCATCAGAAATTATGCAACTGCAAAGATGACCCCCTACACTTTCAGCCTCATCGATGTCCAGATGGAAGTTAGCCAACCAGGTTAACTGGCAAAGCATAGGTTTTAAAGTTTAAGCAATGATTTTCAAACTTAAGTTGGCAAAAATTATTTTTATTTGACATGACTTCTGCCAAATTACCCAGCAAAGACTAGCAATGACATGAAATTATCAGAAAGAATGGACAATATGTTATTCAGGAATACCTCGATTCAACATATAATATTTTGAAAACCACAATTCCAGAATACACACCTTCTTAACAAAATAATCGAAACAGGCATCATCAGCATCTACTATTGAGTCTACATTAAATCGTTCATAAATCTACAAGGTACAAGATTAAAAGAAGTATTAGCACGAGAAAATAAGGCACAGTCCTACAGAGATAAATCAGAATAATATTTGATACCACACATGGCAGAAGACCTCAATAATATAGATAAAATAACAATGAAGAACTACTAGTATATCAAACAAATTAATCATAACAGGAATGAATATTTGAGCATACATATCATAACTGCGCAACACAGTTTATCAAAGCCATTTTCAACCAAATGTCTGGTTTAACTACAACAGGAATCCAACTAATGTCCCCCGGGATCATAAGGACCTCCACTCAAAACAGATTGCAGATAAAGCATGCATGTTATGAATATAAAATAGAACTAAAATTGATACATGTAGTTATCACAATGGGTCTTTGTTATAATGGATTCCTTATCCTCTGAATTCATTGCAGTTTCTCCTCCATCTTTATGATTTGCTTTCCACATTATAGGTGCATGAAAATATGCTACTTTATCAAACATCCAAATTACACAATCCACTCTGCCTACTAGTTTACAGACTTAGTAAACCCAACTTGAAAAAATATTATCTCTTTTCTACTTACAAGCAGAAAATTTAGCATGAAAATAAACAATATCGCAAGGTACAAAAATAACATTAATGAATCATTTTTACCATGTACTGTCCAGCAACAGTTCAACAGTGAATATTATTTATTTTACATGTCACATAAGTGATCCAGGGAAATTTAAGTGCAATAGTAATGCCAATTACACTATCAGACAGCATCAAGACCCAATTTGTTTCATTCCCATCTAAAACACTATATACCAACTAGACCTTAACTCCTAACATACTTATTCCAGAAATATTGAGAAAGCATACTTGTCGTATTTCGGGAAGAACTTTGCCTAGAACACCTTTATATTCACAGATCAGCTTCACCTGCAGATATCAATTAAAAAGACTGACGACCTAATGATTTAAAAATAAGAAATATAATTAATTGATTGGCATGATTGTTTAAGGAACCAGAAAGAAAATCTTCATTGCAATTTTGATTCATAACAAGGCATAACAACAATGCCCTTAGGTTAAGTTTAAATAAGAATTAAAAACTAAAAAAGAGAAAAAATTGAGATATTTCCATGCCGTGAGAACTCTCCAGCACTGATATATCTTTAAGCCCCCCATGACGGAAGGTGGGCACAGACATTGAACCCATTTAAAAGCATGAGAAGTGCAAACAGATCGGTTACATACCTTCCCTTGATAATTACAACACTGATGATTGAATGAAGCATTTATATCTGTGACAAGGGAATGCAAAGACTATAAAATACTTGGCCAGGTTTTGATAATGTGAGTGAAAAAGGACTTAATAGCAAACTCTAGTTAATAGCTCAGCTAAACATAGGTTGGTGAAATGAACCATGGATAAACCATTCATAATCCTTCAGAAAAAGAAAATGCAAAAACAAAAATTTCAACCAAGTTCTATAATTGGAAATAGATTAACATGATGATTGTTAATGATACGGGATAAATTCCCAGGTGAATCAATGAAATATTCATTCTTCATTAAACAGAATAAAAGGAAGAGAATGCCAAGGCCTATGTTCAACACTAACATCTATCCTTCTTTGAAGAAGGTAAAGACAAGAGAACCTTGTAAAATTATTCTAACAAACAGTCTTGGCCAAAAGAAGGAAGGTTTGTTACCTTGATTTGAATAAAAACCCAGAATTATTGTCTGCCTATAAAATCTGGCATGATCATCAAGATACCTAAACAAGAAAAATAAAATTAAGATTTCAAGATTCTTGTGTAGACAAATCAGAAATGCATATCTCACTTCAGATATCTTTGCCTCTAGTAATCTGAGTGTAACATTCAGTTCATGCAACAAAAAATAATGAATTATGTGCAAAAAGCAGGGCAGTCTCTTTCACAACATCCAACTGAATGGGAATGACAGAGAATACAAATCACATGCACAACAGAGATGTGCTTTTATCTTTGACAAACCCATCTTCATTAAAAGTGAATTCTCCACTAAATTCACTTAATATTCAATTTCATTCTTTTAACTCATAGGAACCTATATAATGCGTACTTGTATTGAGGCTTCCATGTTCATAGACCCCAGTTTAACTCAACGCATTGATTTTCCAAATTGCATGTACCTACATTAGTGCCCATGTGCATGTCTTCCATTCTTTCATATGAAAAGAACACAGTGAAATATCGTGGTAACACCAGAGAAACTTGCATCTACTAACATACAAAAGCTACAATCAGGAAGGTGCGACAAGCCGACAATTACACTCCAACCAAATACACCAAACAGTGGCATAAATAGCACTGACATAGGTTCAAGCCAGATAGAAAAACCCAAAGCATGACAAAAAATGAATTGGTGGTTTATAAAAGATGTTGTATAATACAAAAATAACCACAAAACATGCAAAAGCTACACGCATACGTGGTATGATGGTATCTACTAGGCAAAGGCTAGGCATTTTTTTGATCTAACATTTTCTAGAATGGGATTATATTCAGGACCTCATTGGCATTAAATATGTACTCTTTTTAAAGTACTTTTCATGCAGCTCTGTTATATATTTTAGCCTCTTGGGCTTACTCTTCCGTGTTAATTAATTTCTCTGTTTAGAAGGATATGTGGTCATCATCCCTCATTTTAACTTTAATAATACAATTTATTCTGTCATACATTTTCACAAAAATGACCCCAAACTACAACTTCTCCACATGCCAAATTAAAAGAAATGAAACAGAGATTGAAGAAAAGCATAGAGATTTTACCATGGTCTAATGCGCATAACATCAATTCCAGGCTGCTTTGATGGTAAGTGGTTCAAGTGTTCAATAACCCTATTCACGTGAGACCAATTCTGGCAAGTTTCAAGAATGATGAGAACAACGTTCATATTGTAGTTCAACTCCTAGGGACCTTCAATTTATTATAAAAGAAACATCACTACAAACCTGCATTGCTATTACATCTGCATGATCAATAATCAGAACCTGCTCAGAATAAGAATGCACACTTTGTCAACTTCATGATCCATATATAGGGTAACTACATATCCAAATTTATAAAGCATGGTCTAACAATAACAAGTAGGGCAACTTACCTCAATGGATGAAAGAAAATCTACATCTTTTTCCTTATTAATCCCAGCCTCTTCAATTTTCTGAAATTTACAACATGACCATGTGATTAGCACATATACTATATACAAGCATTATATCAAAAATAAAGCTCGGCATCATTTCATAACCATAAGAGGAGTCTTGACAAGTAAAAACAATATAAACTCATCAAGGTACAAAACATGCTGCAAAGTTTAATATATATAATATATATGCACAATTTGTTAGAAGAGACAAGTGTGATAACAACAAAGGCTAATTGAGACATACAAAAGAAGTACCTATGCCTTAGGGTTTCTCAGCAGAGATAACAGAAGTCATTTGTGTTTTTATGGGGGCTGTTTCCAACAGAAAGATAATCTCATATCCAAATATAATCTTATTTGAGAAATGTAACTACATAATGGAGATTTTCCTTATCATAACTATTAGAAAGACAGGTGACAAAAAAAAACAAATGTTTGACGTGGTCACTCATTTGACATAGTTGTTACATCCATGTTTCTTCGTGCTCCATCGCCTTAACAGGTGACAAGCATTTCAACTTGATCAAACAAGAAGTGTTGATGGTGATATGGCAATGGTTTCAACACGAGAAGAATTCTCCAAGATGAAATGATACAAGAAGTAAAGATTAGTAAATTTTAGTGAAAAAAGTCATTATAATAGAATATATAGCAGATTCAGATTGAATGCTCTAAACATATGATAAACTCCTATTGTCCTTGCCTTGTTGATGAGACTCTCTACTTTCAGTGTTTTAGTATCTCTTGTTTCCTTTCAGAAGATGCCTTATCCTATGGCTTGGTAATTGTCTTCTGTATCAATAAAGTTTCTTCCCAAACATACATGAATAAATAAAATAACTGTTCTACCAAAATTTAAGAGAAAACTGCAAAGAAAAACCACGAGACTCTAAATCTAATCTATGGCAAGCAAAAAGAAGTTGCAATATGAACAAGAAACTAAGAATAAATCTTAAAAAAAAAAAAGAAATTGCTTACATTAACCAAGCAAAGTGCTGAAGCAACAATAATGTCTGAGGTATGGAAATCACTGAACAACTTGATTGTCTTCCTGCTCAGAATTCAGAATATATAATATATTAGAAATATGAAAATCAATTCATATTGTATTAAGTTCCAACAACTACAAGTTTGAGGAAAGTAACTTCCAATGGGTTGAGATAGTATAGTAATAAGGCACAGAGATATAAATATTGATACATGAAGTAATGTGAAACCATATTTGTTTTGTCTACAATAAAATTTTTAAAATATTCATGGTCCATACAATCATCTTTTTCTAAGAAAGTCTATAGACATAAAGAGATACAGTGTATGCAATAAAAGCTATCAATGAAGCATAACTTTCAAATATCTCAGCCTGTCTAAGAAGGAAATTCCACTAAAAAGGTTATGAGCTTTACACCAAATAGAGACCAAACACCTAACTCTATCCCACAAAACTTGCTTGTCTGAAAATCTATCATTGCAGGTGCAAGAGTTAAGCTCCATCCAATTACATCAGACAGTGCCATATTGGCACAATGCCACAAAAATTTGGCCTCCTTCCTTCTCCCAAAACCATCAAAAATAGGGTGCATTTGTTTCAAATTGAGAAAAGTGATTATAAAACTTAAATTTTATATATAATTTAAAAAACCAAAAACTGATTTTTTTCAAAAGCTACTCTTTTTAGTTTCTACAAAAATACTGAAAACTGATTTTTTTTAGATTTTGATTATTTTTTAAAAATTATCCAAATATACGAAAAGCTTTTTTTTTGGTGAAAAAAGTGATTATGGGAGCCTAGAATCACATCCAAACGCACCCATAGTCAGCAAGAACTGATCCAAGGTTGCAAGGCACACCCAACACTCATCAAAGATGCCAAAGTATACCATAAAATGTCAGCCTAAGGAGACATGCATTCTAATGAAAATACCTTTACAATTTTCCTTTTTATTAAAATAATTAAATATAATTAATATGTTTCATGAGATAGATAAAAACTATATTTCAACATTTTTATAGGGGTAAGATAGTAAATTATATTGTGATCTCCTTTAACACCCCCAATTCCAGAACCATAGTGCAATAGAGTTTTAACTAGCAAACATGGGTGAGACCAAACTCCATGAACAATTCTCTTACTTCCCTTCCCCTTCTTATCCAAACTCATGAAAACACCTTTAGTCTGATCCAGCCACCTTTGTTAAGCTGGATCTTGGACCCAACTCCTTCAATCATCAAAGTATGTACTGAGCCTGGTTCAAGCTGTCCATATCGGCTGGTCCTTTGACTCTGACCAAGAGAGTCTCAATCTAGCACCATCACTCTCACCTTCAATCAAAGCAACTCGTCAGCGCATATGGTCCACGCACCACCCACTAGACCTTTGTCCGTCACGTCACCACTATCATTTTGTTCTATGGTGCCTCCTAGTCCTTTCAGATGGAACCCTCAAAATCTTCATCAACCTCATCTATAAGAACTTGTGATTGTGAAAATCTGCCTCAACAATCCCCCATCACTTACCACTGTCACTCATTGGCTACCATTTGTAAAGCCTGTTAGCATTGTTAAACTTCCTGTTGCTCTTCAGAAAGATACTCAATCCACTAGAATTCCTCATCAAATCTATAATTTCTTGAGTTTTCATTGTTTATCTCCATTATATCTTCCTTTTGTATCCTCCGTGTCTTCTATAACAATTCCCAAGTCCATCAATGAGACTTCTCATTCAAGATGAAAACAAGTCATGAGTGATGAGATGATTACTCTTGAGCATGGTGGCACATAGGACTTGATTCCATTTCCTCCATGGAAAACCATTGTTGGTTGTCATTGCGTTTATGATATCAAGGTTGGCTCAAATGGAAACAATGAGTTTCTTGAAGCTCAATTGGTTGCTAAGAATGAAACCTAGGCCTATTGTCTTGATTACAGCAATACCTTCTCTCTAACAATAAAATTGGTTCAGTTCAAATACTTCTCTCTATGGCAGCCATAAGTCATTGGCCACTCTATCAATTTGACATCAACTCCAATGCATATTATTAATTCTTAGACCCTGGAACCCTATGAAGCATGGATACTACATTTTTGCAAAAGTACCCGATAAGGGTACACCTAGGGTATTTTGAAAAAAAAAATGGGTACAGTACACTCCGAGTATTCCTACCCAAACCTTGGTATGCGAGTTTGATTAATTTTGTATTTTTTCCCATTTTTTTTCTTTCTTTCCTTCTTTTTCCAATTCCATTGAGCCCTAATCTTCCCCCCCCCAATTTTTTTTATAAAAAAATTTGGAATGTAATATTGAATAATTTTTTGACCTATTTTATGTCAAAATTTTAGTTTTCATCGCATGAAATTTATAAAATTTTATATTATATATATATATATATATATATATACGTACCCGTACTCCACTTCTTTCCAAAATTTTCCTATCCCGTACAAGGGTACAGATACCATACCCATATCCATACAACATAGCTAGAACCCCAACAATGCCCACACCAACCCTTGGCATTACCATTCAACAATTAAAAAAAATTAATAATAACCACAAACATCAATGATGGACTTCTACAAGCTTCCACCACATGTCTTGGGAAAGAAAAGAGAATAAACAAACCTAATCACTATAGCAATGCAATTTATTACCTAGTAAATTTGATGCCAATCATAAAGTCGTCCTCATTATTGCCATCAAAAAGTACTTGAAAGTCAGAAGGTTTGGAGGACTTTTGAGGTTTTGCATTTTCAGAATCCTGGCCATTGTCCTCATTGCCTTCATGTTCTTCACTTCCAAATTTAGAGGAAAAACGATCCATATGCTCAACATTAACCTGAGAAAAAAAAACACAATATCACAAAGAAACTTCAGGATTGTCTATCATGCTCAACAAAAAATGTAATGCAATAAGATGGATCATACTAATACGTGACACAACAATTTACATGTATTAAGAATCATTTCAGCCTAACAATCCACCTTTTCTGCATAATATCTCTTTCCTACTATTTCTTCTTTTATGTTTCTTGTCTTTTTTAAAAATGGAAATTTTGTTAGAAGAGAAATATAATACAGGAGGTTAAGGAATCCTTTGAAGCCCTAAAGTAAATTAAACAAAGGAAAGAAGGCAAACTAAATAAATGATAATCAAATCTAGAGCGTCCATTTCTGCTACATAGCTGATAAAGAAAACCCCCTTACAGAAAACATGAGCACAAACCAAAATAGAAGCAAGGAAAAAGTATTTTGTATCCCAAAGAGATGAACAAATAATGACATCTGGCTGAATTTTATATTTTTAAAGCATTACACTCTAACCAATAATCAGTTTGTCATTATTCATTAACTATGTTATACAGAAAGATCAACTCATATGGCCAGCGTAAGAGTTGAGGACTTGAGGTTACACCTCAGAGTCCAGACCATGCATTAATATTATGTATAGTTCAGGAGTCAATACTACAGTTACATAGATTGACTGCACATTAAAAGAATTAAACAGAGAAAGAGAGATATCAAATGTACCTTGTAAGCTGAAGGTGTAAGCTGTAGAAGCCTCTTCACAACACGGTACACAATGCTTGCAAATGGTAATAAAATTAAAACCTGAAGCACGCATACAGAAAAAAGATCTTACTTTTTGTTCAAAACATCACAAACTAACATTGAAAAGATCTGTCTTGTATGGTTAATTGGTTAGCATTGTTTGGATATAAGCTTGTTTCTGGCTTAGAGTGCATCATTACATGCATTTCTCTGTAATACCAAGTTTATCAACTAAACATAATTAAACAATAAAATCTACCAATTAATTTGTGAAATCCACAATGTTGATACTTGATTTTAATTCAAGGAATACCAAATCTACCAATTAATTCAAAGAATAAGAGTGGTTGTACAAGGTTTCTTGGAAAGTCAGACATTTCCCAGGATTATAGAACTATTATGGGGAAACACAGATAAAGGAAGGACAAGTGACAAGTGCAATTATAATCTGAAATTCATTTTAAGGAAACAATTAAGAGTCCCTTACCTTTGGACGAGTAAAACCTTGATCTCGAAATTTATCACTATTAGCACTATCTCCAAGCTTGGCCAGTTTGGCATCATTCTTTTTCACAGTCTCTAGTTTTGAACACGTGATTGAGCTGTGCATAATATTGTAATCACATTTTTTTATCCCCAAAAAAAAAAAAAAACAGATATTGTCACTACATCAAAATGCTTACAGAATGCATTATGTATGCATCCATGATGCTAGTGTCCTCAAGACCTTTGAGATAGAATGGTCTCTTGTTACAGTAAAGTATATCCTGGTAACTGCTGCCTGGAACCAAGTCAACATAAAGTCACTTCTGACAAAATCATCGAAAAAATCAAAGTTGGAAATATTTCATACACCAATGTGTAACCTAATGCAAAATAAACCCAAGCATCCTCCATAAGAGAACAAATACTATACAGATGCCATCTCAAGGATTTAATCAACAAATACTAGTAGAAGATACAAGGAAATGCAAATAAAGAGCTTAGTGAAAGCTTGTAAAGTAGCATTTAAGAAATAAGGATTCTGTGATAAGTACCTGTAATTCAGTATCTAGTTTCTCAATCAATTTGAATGAATGTACAAAGTAAATATTTAGGGGCTTGTTATCCTTCAAAAACTTCATACATAATTTAGATCATGCTTAAGTATGGAATTTGTGATAACTAGAAGACAACATTTTAAAATACACTCCGATCAGTGTTCGCGTGAAGAATGAGCAGCACATTTTTTGTCAATTATTATACAAAACAACAAATATCTCATTTCGAACCTTCTATGCTTCCTATGCTGTTTTCCAGTCTTCAATTCAAGAAAGAAGTTAAAATCTACAGCCATATCTGCACAAGCTATAGTGTACCACATCGATTTTACTGTGTGACCCGATAACAGTTAGAAGGTTTTTACATTCTTAATTTCTTATAATGCACAGTAAAACGAAACAGAAATTATTCAGATGCAAGTTTTGTTTTCTCCTTTTTGGGCCTACCGCTATTTCCCTATAGAGCCAATACAACCCATTATTAGTCCAGAATTTTTAATGACATTGAAGAAATATGGAAGTCTTCAGAAAATTAGAAGATACTGTTAAACAAACCCTTAGTGTAGCAAACATTCAGGACAAAGCCTAGTGTAACTAATGGGGAAGATGTATGCTTTTAGTGATCATGAATAGATGCCAATAAGTGAGAATAAGAACATAATTGATTCATTATGATTTCAAACAAACTTACAAAGGGAGAAAAACATCTTTTGTTTAGGTGAATTCATATCCTTGCCTCCAGATGTCTTGTAGACATCCATCCAGTGCTCATTCAACTTTGCCGTCAGATCGTCAAAAGAATTGGCATTCAAATCCTAAAAGAGAAAGAAAGAGACAAAAATGTCATATATACTTCAGTAACTCAAAATGTAACCTGACTACCAAAATGATTAGGATGCAAACAAAAATTCAAAACTAGTCTTGTTACTTCAGAGCCTAGTTGTAAAGGGCATAGAAGTTGACCACACTATTGCAATATGAAATTAATTTTTCCAACCTAACATAGCATTATCTATTTGGGGGCAAGACATAATCACAAAGTAAATCAAAGATCACCATACTGAACAAAAAGCAATGCATTGCTATGGCTCAGCAACCAAGGTCAACCGTTCCCCATTCCTTCATGGCTACAGTTTGGCTTGTGCCTTGTGCCCACAAAATTATACTAAATTTTACACTTCCACAAAGAGGCCATTGAGATATGGAATCTTGGATATACCAAGAGTCCAAAAGAAAATAAAAACATGAAATACCTCTAAAACATTATCTCCAGTTCCTGTCCATTTGCAACTCGACATGCCAACAGCTGGCATCTCCCAGTTGAATTTGAAGTTCTTTTGGTTGTCAATTTCTTCTTTTGATAAACTATGTTCCAAATGTAAGTTGAAAGAGCTGCATGGACGAAATACTGTCAGATTAAAGGATGACAACGCATGCAAGAAACAGGAAATTCCGATGAACTATGTATCATGACCTAGTAATACAACAAATAAAACTATCTAGTAACTAGCAAGTACAAATCAGATTAGTTGCAGAACATCACAATACATCCGAGAGAGGTCAAAATATAAATGTTACAACCACAAGAAACAAACCTTCTTCCACTAGATAGGGTTGGTTGTATATATCAAACAACATCAATCACACCATTGTATCCTATCTTAAATGTAACTCTCTAGTACTCATTTCTATGTGCTCAAGTCACAGAAAAATTACTACCAAGAAATCACGTCCTATTTCATGAGCTTTTCAATATTAGGCATAAATGTTGCTAAATATTCTAACAAAAATTCGGCATAGTAACAGCATAGGTACCATGCCTCCTGGAAGACAGAAAATCATAAACAAAATAATCAGTCATCCATAGCTCAACCTGCTGTTCAAAAATACAATATTCTAGTATCTCATATATCATTATCATGAGGCCCTACAAATGCCACTCAAACCACAACATAAAACGTATAATGCAATATCAGAAGATCAGCGTCCCCATGTGTCAAAATAGCTAAGAATATACTAAGTCATGGCCTCAAGACACAAAATACAGGACATAGAAGAAATAAGAGGTCTCATAACCCAAATACAAAAAAAAAAATCCAAGTTCCAACTCAAAATAAAATGACATACAATTTCACAAGCATAAAGCAAAATAACTTGAAAATTTCAAAATATCAAATGATATCAAGTGATATAGCACAATCTCCAAGTAAAGCAAAAGCAACAATACTCCAGTAGCTAAGTCTCTACATTAGGATCTACTTGTTCATCTAGAGATGATATGGAAAAAGGGAAAGGGGTGAGAAATCAATTGAAATCTCAGTAGGGGCATATGCAAACGTGATATCATAATCATCTCTAGTCTACCTTGGTTTCCTTTGAAATCATTAGTATACAATCATGAGATTCAATTTTTGGATTTTGCAACCACTCTTTACCAAGGTAAAGGTGTCTTATAGCATGTTCTTGGCATGAGATGTACAAGCATGCATGAAAGAACTTTACTAGCATAATTAAAGAGACATGCATGCATGAAAAAAGGACTAGGCTTACTCATTAAATGTCACAAGCATGTATAAATGGCTATCATAGTGCAAGTCATCAAGTACATCATTGTTAAAGTCTTTTCTTTGGTTCTAACTACCTCATAACTTTCACGTTTCTATGTTCCTATAGATCTCATTGTTCTTTCTTCTCACTTAATATTGGTTTTGATACTTTAAAAGTTATGAGCTCATACTTAACCGGTCACCAGTTCCTTAATGCGAACTGACACTAAAACCCTCATGTGCACTTATAAAGAAAATCAATGCCCAGTCGTAATGTTCCTTAAAACAATTAATGTCAGCACCCTCTTTGTCGACATAAGTTGACCCTTAATCTTTATGTCTTAATCCTGATTCCTTATTCCTTAGTTTTTCCTCTTTTCCTCTTTCCTCAAAGACATTCTCTTCCTCATAAGCAGTGCAAGCATAAGTTTCAATAATGAATTCTAAAATCCTTTTCTTTAAAAAATAAGAAGATCACAACAATAACTCAACGATAAGCATAAACATTAGTAATCAATCATCCATTATGCCAAGACTAAAATGCTACCATATGATAAATCAAAACCCATCCAAACTTCCCTTTTTTGCCCCCAACAAAAAAAATATTGTCTTAACTAGAGCTTCAATACTCAAGAATTATAAATTAATAAAAGAGAACACCACCTAAACCAATTCCTAGTTTCATTTAGACATTTAATCAAACAAATAACATGTATGATGAGCAATTTTCGTGCATGAGGTTGCTTACTACCCAAAACACCACCAAAAGTCATATTTCTAAGCTTTTATGCATTAAAAACAAGGGATTGTATATATATATAGATCAAACACTTAATTTTTATAAAAAATCCAACCCAAAGCATCACAAAAACATGGAAAAGTGGACCTATCCCACACACAACCGAATTTACATGTTTATGCATATAACTTCCAAGATTACCTCATTAACATAGATTTATACTTTTGTAAACATTAATTTTGCATCAAACTAACTACCCATCCAACAAAAATGCAAAAGTTCAACTCCAAACAACCTTTACTTTCATTTAGAAGTTTTATCAAAGACATGGCATGCATATATACTCAATTTTCGTGCATCATATTTCACACCTCCAAACACGCCACTTAAAGCTATATTTGCAAGCTCTCATACATAAAAAACAAAGGTATACATATATATATATACATCCAACATTCAAATTTCCTCATAATCCACCCAAAACTCAAGCAAAGCATGATGTAAAATAGCCCACAATTACCAAGCTGGGAATATATCATGGGAGGGAACCAAAGATTATTCTCCAACAACATTCCAACATTACAAATATCAATCATAGGATTTATTTCAGACATTTATCAAGAGTCACAACCACCCAACAACATCCATATCAAGCATAAACATTAGAGCTTTACATTTAATAAAAACAAAAAGAGAGACAAAGAAACCCCTACCAACTATGAAGAATGGAGAGGAGTAAACACCTAGGGCTCCCACAAGTTGAATGGAGAAGAAAATCTTCTCCTCCTAGCTCCAAAATGGCCGGGATTAGGGGTTCAAGGGGGAAGGGAGGTGAGCTTTTGAAATGTGAAAATGGAGAGATGGTGTAGTGTTTGGTGGGAGAAGAATTGACGGGTTTGAGTCTTGGAAGAGATGGAGTGGTGATGGTGGTTGAGGTTTGGATGATGGAAGGTGAAGAGAAGGTGGAGAAGAAGAGAGAGTTGTGTTGAAGGGAAAAATGAATAGAGATGTAATGGGGGGAGGAGGGTGATGAATAAAAAGGGGAAAATGGGGTTTGGGCCTTTTATTTTCCTTTTTTTTTGTGAGAGTGTGGTGTACATGAGAAGGGTAGTTTGGCAATTAGGTATATGTAAGTGAGGGTAGCCTAAGGATTTCACACACAAAATCATTAAAATAAACATGAGACACCCATTAAAATATTATTTTCACACACCTCTAATTCCAAATAAAGATTATTTAATTCATCCATTTTAGAGTTTAAATTTCAAAAGGAAATGCATGGAGTGAAACCAATTTTACTGAGATGCTAAATTAATTATGAATAACTAATTATCCATCAGCTAACCAAAGTAATTAGTGCATAGAAATTTGGGCATTACATTAAACCATCTCTAGAAACAAATAATTTAAATGTATATACTTTCTAATAGTTTTGTTTATAAATTTTCTCAACCTCCCCCTATCACTAACTATTGACAACCCTTCATCTGAACTACTCTTGTTATTGATGCTTCTCAGACCTTCTTCACACATGACCAAATCACATAAGACGAGATTATACCATCTTTTTCACAACAATAGCTACCTGAACTTTCTCTATAATACATTCATTCCTAGTCCTGTGTTGTTTAGTGTGTTTACTCATCCAACACTACATTCTCATCTCTAGAACTATGAGCTTATTAGTTGTTTGCTTTTTGCTGCCCAACATTGAGCCCCACACAACATTGCAAGTCAAAACTATAGATGTTACAATTATTAAAAAAAAATTGAAATAAAAAGAAATTTATTAATGAGGTGAAAAAGAGCAAAAATAGAGAAGATAACCCTAAGATATTCAGTCTTGTCTAGAGACATACCATTTTCTTGGCATATTGAATAGAGCAAAAACCTCTAAAACGGTCATTTGGCAAACACCACAAAAACCTGTGAAGATAACCCTATCCCCAAATATTCTCTAAAATATGAATAAGTTTCCTTGAAATCTAGCACTGGTTTCCAACCAAAAGACACCTAGAATAGCCAAAAATTGGACACTACCAGAAAATCTTAAGTTGTTTATAAAACCTTATTGTTGTCTCATCTAGAGGTAGAGAAGGGGAGGTCTATAAAAGAAGGAAGCAAGCTGCCTAACATCCTGTTGTTGTCTCACCTTGCACAGTACACAACAACACATATATTAGGAGACAAAGGAGAGGTTTGCACTGTACCTTTTATGAAGATATTTAACATTCAAATCACTTATGAAAAAATAAAAACAAAATTAGAGGAGTTTCCCCTTTTCTGATTGGCATTGAGATTGGTGAGTTTTGTTGCATCTTTTAGCCACTTATATATACATGTCTATACATACATATATGTAAACACTTCTAGTTTAGTTCTATTGTTTGATCACATTTCTTCTTCCATCACCACCCATTTAAAAAAAAAAAGACATATATCTAAATTAGCGAACCTCAAATGCACTTGATCCTTAATTCCAATATCCTCTTCATCTGAATGAGAAACTCGGCATCATCTTCAGTTGCAGAGCCTTCTGTCGATCCAGAATCATTGCCATTAGTATCTTGCAACATACTTTCCACATCATTGCGTCTAGGGCACTATCGTCAAACTCTTAAGGAAGTAAAGAATATGAACATCAGAAAAAATGATATCCCACAATTAGATAATCATCTCATCTCATGCTTTGGAGAAAAATTAGACAGAGATTGCAGAAAACAAATAGACAGCAACACAGAGAGTGGCAACGAATGCAATCAGCTAGCAATGGTCACTTAAAATTCATATCACCACATGGCCTAACAAAGGTTTTTGCTTGGGCTTCCATAAAACAAAATGAAAGCACATCATGTAAGCCAAAAACCCATAAGCAATAAGAAATATACTATGAACACAATCACAAAACCGAGACAAAGCCTCAAGGGAACATAAATGAATGATTAAAGCCTTGAGAAGTAAAAGCTTTGCTAAATTGCTACTCATTTCAAAGTCCTCTCGCCCGTGCAAACATGTAATTTAAAAAAACAAAATGCATAATCAAACCTTCTTCATCATCATGGTCATCCTCCCGCATGCTACGAAACTTAGGCAGCTCGGATTCTTTCTTCTTTCTCTTCTCACTATTACCATCTTTCCTTTTCTTCTCACTTTTACCATCTTTCCTTTTCCTCTCACTTTTACCTTCTTTTCGCTTCCTGGAAAAAAGAGTCAAGAGCACCATAAACTTCTAATTATTTGACAAACAACCCAAAAGAAGAGTTTTATCATTAAACCAAGGAAGCAAGTTACCATGTACCAATGCAACTCAAATATGACAAACACACGCAAAGAGGATTAGTAAGTAATAACAGCATAATAACTTAAAAATTAGGGAGGGAAAAAAAAAAAAGAATGCCACGATAAAAACTCACGAGGCAACAGCTACAGCATTAGGAAAAAAAAAGGTGGGGACTGAAAGCGAAATAGATAAAAGCGAAATCAATATTACGGTTATTTATTTATTATTATTACCTTTTAAGATTAGAAGAAGAAATAGGAGCAGCAGAAGAAGACTGCAGTTTCTTCATATTGTTGGGGTTTTGTTTGGATGACTTCCCTGCATAAGATAGGAACGCCAATAACAACAATCAAAGGTTAGAAAAACAAAAGGCATTGATGATAATTGCCTATAGCCAATGCTATTCTACGCTGAGCGAAATTATTAAAAAAAAAAAAAGGAAAAAGAAGAGAAGAATGAGAATTGGCACCGGCAATGTTTGTTGGCGCCCAAACAGTGCCTTGGAGAGACTAGCAGCGAGTGTGCGTTTGAACTTTGAATACAGTACACAAAGAGAGGTACATATACGAGCGAGGCGGAGGAGGGGGTTTCTGTTTTCTGTTTCGGCCAGTTTTGGGTTTTTGTTTTGTCGGAACAGAATAAATTGAAGGAACCAGAGCTAGGGTACGCGGTCTAATTCATTTGATGGGCCTCAACGGCCCAAGTAAATAACTCGGATGAATTGGTAAAACTAGCCCACTCCCCTGACCAAGAAATGAATTAAAAAAAGTGGTGCGCTATCCTGCTCCAACCCATGAACCAAGCAAACCAACATGAAGCTGACAAGATATGTTTGATTTCAACTTTTAGTTTTCAGTTGTTATTTTTAATTTTTTTAATTTTTGTGGATAAAATTTTGAAAACTGTGAAATTATAAAATTCTTTCAGTTTCATTTTAAGTTTTTAAAAATTCCTTCATAAAATTCCTTCATTTTTTGAATTGAATTCAAAAGTTTTTCTTTTTTTAAATTTGTATCATATATTTGGCCGCACTTTATCCCATTTAACCATATTTGAGAAATGTGATTAAAATAACTGGAAAGAACAGGCCACCCTGATCAACATCACATATGTAAAATGATCGCATAATTTTACAAATTTGCATTAAAAAATTTATGTGACATACAAATATTCATTGAATTTAATTTATGTACACTGACGTGTAGATAACTTTATACGTTAACCAATAAAATTTCACCAAAGTGATAAATTATAAAAAAAACTACCTACTATTGTAATCACCCATCATGATATTTCATGTTGGTAAAATTCTCAGTGCATAAAAATTAAACTCATTCATTTTCATCTAAGAAAATATGGGCATAGATATTAGAGTAACAATAAATACAAGTATATCAAAAATGATGAAGAATATGAAGAGTACAGCATTAACTGCACTGTAGCACTTGCTTTGCTTTGCTTTGTGGAGAACGTCTTGATATAATCCCAAAGAATTGCTTGATACTGAATTGGCGACCTTTATGAAACCAATTATCTTTTGAAGAAAACAAACTACTATTTGGTACATGGTTCTAAAAAAAGAAAAAGAAAAAACATAAAAAAAATTGAGTTAAATAAATATTCAAAAGAACTCATATATCTACATGAACAACAAAGTGGGGAAGTACCTTCTTAAAGGGACAAAAATGGGTAGAGAATAATAACGTATGAGTTGAACAAAGCATAGAAATTGTTGTTGTTGTTGCTGCATTGAGCCTTTGAGTTGTTGTCGTTTAGAGCACACCACCCAACATCTGAGTTGTGAGTGAAGTGCTCTGTTCTAGAAAGCTACCATAAGAATGAATGGGCACCAAGTGAAAATAATGAGGTTTTAATCACATGAAAAAATTGTCTCATTTTATTTTTTGGGTTATATGGATGGGTGAAGTTCAGTGTTTTCTGGTATTTGCACTTTGCAGCACCAAGGAAGAAACGGTGTGGCCTGGGAAAGAGAGAAAGCTGACAGGAAAAAGCGTTTCTTGATTGGCTGACGTTGATTAATGATAAAAGTGAGAAATTTTAGAGTGTCAGTGTGTTAAGTTTGTGGACAAAACTCCAACACACATGACCAGACCATGAACAAGATGGGGGCGTTGTGGGACAGTTAAGACTGGGTTATTGGTGGGCTTTGGGCTTGGATGCAAACTCAAAAGAAACAAAAATTTTCTTTCTATTTTTGGTGAAGGAAATCTAAGTATAAAAGAACCTTGTGGGCCGTTAAAGAACTGGGCACCTATGCCCCTTGACTAGTAAGTCCAATGAGTACACTCTTCGCCTTATTCTTTTTATTTTTGGTCAAACAACTTAGATATTAATAAAGGCCGAAGGATGTATTCATTTGACTTACCTCGTTAAGGGACACCTATATATATATATATATGGAACGCATCATGAGAAGAGATTTATTATGAGAGTGAAATAAATCAATCTTTATCATTAGATTTTATATGAATGATAAATATTAAAATATAAGTCACGTGACTTTCTAAATAACGTGTGAGTATTAATTATCTTTAAATTTTAATCACTCATGTATAGTTATACGACCCAAACTTACTACTCTAATTCTCATAATAAATCACATTTCTCATGTGATATACCCCGCATACATATATATATATATATATATATATATATATATATATAGGTGATAACCTAGGTAGATACCTTCCTAGAGAGTAATGTAGATTATCACTAGCAAGGTAATGAGGATTGCTAATGATGTTATTTTAGCAAACAAGATAATGTGGTGGGGGCCCAAATAATTTTAAGTAGCATTACGAGTAATCTAGATGGATTACCTCATGTCAAATGTCCTCTTATTAGTATTGTATTTGGAGGAAAATGAATTAGAACTTCGTTGTTCATGCTTCCTCAACTCAAGTTGGGACTAAGAGTGGAAGTAAATTAGGCCACTTGTCAGGGCCTTTTACCTAGCTTACATTCAACCTAGTTAGGTATGGTTTATTTAATAAATAAGCTAGGTTAATGCTTTTCAAAAAGCATTTTAGCTAAGGCCAGACTTCAAGCTATGAAAATAGCTTATTGAGCCTAATAAACTAGCCTACTTATATTATTATTATTATTATTATTATTATTATTATTATTATTATTATCATTATCATCATCATCATCATCATTTAAATATTTAATGATGATAGAAATATTTTAATCTATTTGAAAATATATCTTTTAACTAAAGTATTTTAGTCTATTTTAAAATATATATTTTAATATATTTAGTAGTATTTTGACTTATTTAAAAATAGGCCGACATTTTGATTTTTTAAAAATATTTTATAACCAAATAGGCCTAGATAGGTTTTACTTAGCTTTTAAGGATATTAGGCTAAGGCCATAAAAAAGACCTATATTAGGTAATAAGCCGCTACGCTCCATTTTGAAAATATAGACCCAACCTATTTAAGATAAAGTCTAAGTTGGCTCCCCCTATTCCTACCCCTAGTTAGGACATAGGTATTTTTGGAAGTAAATAAACATGTAAGGATAAAATAGATATTTTAGTGTATCCATTTGGTTTGGTTCGGTTCAATTTTTATTTTTGAAACCAATTGAATCGATTGTATTTTGAATTGGTCATTTTATTGTGCAATTATTAACTCAACTACGGTTCGGCCACAAAATTTACCAACCTTAGATCGGAAATCTTATAAAACTTAATCTCCCCTTGTTTTGAAAACAATGGTTATAATATAGTGGGTGCCATATTAATGGTGTACTCCACTCTTGAAGTGAGGTTTTTTTTCATTTCTTTTTATTGCCCCTAAAATTTGAGCTACTCGAGCTATTTATCATCCCTGCTATGCAGTTGTGTCGATTGTTAAAAATGTATTTTTATCACATTTATTATTTATGAAATCCAACTGTATTAATGATGTGCCAATACAGGTGTAGTGTAAAGAAGCCACCATGCCGAAAATCTTATCATATGATGGATGGAACTGAAACTTCTAGTTTAAGCACAGTTCATATTAATAAATGTCAATGATAATAAGAGCAAAATTAGTGATAATTATTACTATCAAAATGGCCCATGGATGACCCAACCTCCTTCATTTGAGTCCCCATCCAGCCACAATTCACATCTATAGCTAATCCCTATGGCCCTAACCCACATGATCCACCAAAATATATGGGCTGAGAGTGTGGAACCCATGGGCCAACACACACATTTAATCTTTTTCATCTTTTATTTTAAGAAACATATCAACTGCGTTTGGTATGTTATATTACATAATAGTATAAGCTTATATTATATATTATATTTTTATACGTTATTTGGTATAGACAATGTATAATATATGCTTATACATCATAATTCTCTTATACGTTAAAATATTGTATAACTTAATATAGGACGAAGGGGTGTTGATTAACTTTTAACGTATAAGATTATTTTTATTTTTAATATTTTATTAAAATAAAATAATTATTAAATGAATAATAATAAGTAAAAATTTATAAATAAAATAAGTTCATAATAAATAAATGTTGTTAACAAACAATATATGATATAATCTAGCTAC
The DNA here is from genome assembly GCA_030441495.1 of Dalbergia oliveri. Classification (NCBI taxonomy): domain Eukaryota; kingdom Viridiplantae; phylum Streptophyta; class Magnoliopsida; order Fabales; family Fabaceae; genus Dalbergia; species Dalbergia oliveri. The sequence continues at coordinate 16,550,011 of JAMLFY010000009.1, forward strand.
ATACAATAAAAATAAAAAGTGATTGTAATTAATAAATATTAAATAAATTAAAATAATAAATATTAAATAGAAATAAAAATTTTAAATAAATAATAAATAATATGTAATATATAAAACTATGGATCAATAATAAAAATATTTTGAGTTAATATTTACTTTAAAATTAAAACTTAAATAATTATAATTAAAAATATATAAAAGAGTTATTTAATATTTATATTATCTATTGAAATAATAAAAAATTATAAAATATTGACATAAATAATAATATTTAAAATAAATTAAATTTTAGTTAATAAATATTTATATAAATATGATATTTAAAAATTATATTTAAAACATTAATAAAAATTTTTATTTTAAGAAACACATGGACCAGAAAAATAAGAAACACATCTAACAAAACACATCGACCCCACTCCTCAGATGATATCTGCAAGCTGAAAGCACTTCAATGTCAAGGAATCCTAAATCCCAATTCTTCAAACTCTCCAATCAAGGTTGATTCACGGATCTTAATCGCCGGCGACACCCCACCACGGCGGAACGGCGGAGCAGTGACGCGACGGAACGGCGGAGCAGTGTGCTGGGTCGCGGCTGTAACCTTCCAGCGAACCAACACCGCGAGACCACCCGATCTATAACCCGACGCGACCTTGCAGCGACACGGAGGAGCGACGCGACCCTGCAGCGACCTACGGCGGAACGGCGGAGCACCCCACCACCTTGCAGCGACGCGACGACCTACGAAAGCGGCAGCGCGCGCGAGGAACGGCTGAGCAGCGCGACGAGATACGGTCTCCGGCGGCTCTCTCTCCGGCGGCCCTCTCTCCGGCGATCCAGTGAGTCTTTGTCTCTCTGTGTCTTTGCCCCTTTAACTCGTGGTTTCCATTTGTTCCTTTCTTCTTTTATTGTGTTGTTGCTGCCATTGTTGTGTGTTGTGGACAAGAACAACTTCTAAAATGAAATTGTTACACAATGAAATTGTTGCTGCCATTTTGGGATATAATGTTGATTGCTGAATAATTTAGAGTTATTTTATGTTGAAATGGTCGGTTTTATCATATGAAATTTATGATTTTTTTTTTAATTATATATATATATATATATATATATATATATTGGCGTATCTGTACTCCACTTTTTACAAAATTGTCGTACCCATACCCGTGTCCAGGCAACATAGCCGGTTTTTCTTTTCAGTTTTCATATTCGAACAACTATTTTTGTTTTGTGTACTAATATATGAGCTTTTCATGTTTCCTGAAGCTTTGTCTTTTACTTGCAATTTCGGTAATATTCTTAGTCTTGTTATTGCTGAGTTTTATTTATAGAGTAAGAACGATTGGTCATTTGTTGTATATTGGTTTAGCCCTTTTTTGTTACTTGTTAGGATTTGTCATTGAAGTTACTTAATGAGGAATGGTAATAAAGGGTGAGGATCTTCCTTTTTCAGAATTGGTTTATGGAGTTTAGCCTTTCTCTTTAGGTTCCTTCTTTTGGGGAGGACAGGGAATTGCTAGTGGAATGTTAAAGCTTTTGCTTCATGTTCCATTTTGTGGCAATTCCTTAATTTTCCATAAAATTGCAGCCCCCACTGTCATGAATCATGATAGTCTTTGGAATGAATGATCTGAAGTTCTGACAATTGGCAGGGTCATTTGAAAAAATACTATTCTTATGAAATCTGCATTATTTGTGTTGTGCCTATTTTAGATACAGTACAAAATTTGACTATAGCGGTCATAATAATAATATGCTTATATGCTTATTACAGCTCTCACTTAGAACCAAGCGTTGCGTGAGTATATAGTTTTTGACATTTGATTAGGGGATTTTATATTTTACAGCTCTCAACCAGTAGCTTTCAATTTATTTCAATTTTGTGTTGGTTTTTTAGGGGAGCATGCCTCCTCATTGTTTAATCTGGCATTGGATTTCTAGTTGATGAACAGGGAGACTTCTTGTCCAATTGTCCTAACCTCAATTCTTCAGTGAGTAAACACTAAACAGAGATTCCCATTTCTTAACTTTTGTTATTGGTAAAAATGCTAATATGCTATGAGGTGCAAACAGTTTGTTGTAACATGATTTGGTACATGTTTCTGTTTGTTTTTTATGTAATTAGTTAAAATGTAGTAATTTGATACTCGTTGAGAGTTTAATATCGGTAGACATGTGATATATGTTCTCAGAAACTATATAAATCTGTTAGCTTTTGCCAGAGTTTTAAACCAGAGAATACATATGTAGAGAAGCTATAAACCAGAAAAGTGAAATATCTAGAGAGTAAAACATGAAGTACTAATAGAAGGTATAAACCAGAAAAGAAAATTCTCCAAATGCAGCTGCTAGCCTGCTAGCAGTGAGAGATTTGGAACTCATTAATAGATAAAGAATGTCGTTATGAAAACTTTTAAGAGCATGGCAATGGTTAAAGATTCAAATAAGCTCTTGGAAAATAAATAAGTATCTAGTGAGTGAGGTACAGTTTGGATACAAGGTCATAAATTCATAGTCCATAAGCTTAACTTCATGTGGCAACCCTCTCCCAAGCTGCATGTGGAAGAATGTGGAGCCAACTCACGTTCGATGACTGACCCTCATTTTGAAGCAGTGAAGCTGCAGAAACTTCAACTTGCTGCAGAAACTTCAACTGGCTGTTCCTCATTTTGCAGCTGTAAAGCTATCGTCGTTCAATGTGCAAATCCTACAAGCCCAACTAATCCTACTGCTATTTCATAAATTAATGTATTTAAAACGAAAAGACCATAACAAAAACCATAGACAGTTTATTACCTCCAAGTTGCATTCAGACAATGCTATAACTCCTGTTGCTTTCCATTGATCCAACCTGTTCTTAACAGGAATTTTCTTCACATCGCTACTTGAGCTTGAGTTGCTATCTCTCCTCAATTTAGGAACAGCCTGAGCTTTCTTCAGGACAGGGCCATCCTATACAAGAAATTTTGAATCTTCAAGCTGCATTTTTCTGATTGCCATAGAAACAAAAGTAAACTCTACATAGAGCATCTATAACCGTAGTTGTTTATTTTGACTAAGAAGCTTGATAGAGCTTATCACACTTTTGTACCACTTCTAAATAGCCCCAGTCATCTTCCATGTGAAAGGAAACCATCTATTCTGTTCATAACCAGCAAGATAAAACATTTAGGTTGCCTTTTTCCATTTTTTCACCCCATAACCACAAAGCCAAAGTTTAACCCTTTAACTTAATGATGAAATCATACAGTATCGTTGATGATCCATCACGGTAGAATACAATGGAATTCATCTTCATCTTCAATTTTTCCTTAAAAATATATACTTCTCTTAAAATTCCTAATTTCTTTGTTGGTGTGCCACATATAAGTACATCACCAATGCTCAATGAGCAGGGGATCTACCTTAATTCTAGACACATACAAGCTTTGCCTTTATTTTTTTTCTATAAAAAATTATTAAAATTTAGCTTTATTGAAAGCTATCTCGTAACACAAAAATGTAACCCCTCCAGAGACTTGATTAATTCAAATAGTTCGGTATTTGTTCTTAGTTAAATTTTCTGGTTGAAGTTTTGTAAATGAACAAAAAGTACAAAACTAGTTCTGGAAGCTTGAATATTTGTTGATTGTTATGCAATGATCCTCCTTTTTTTTTTTGTCATTGTATATTAGTTTGAGTGAAACCTTAGAGCCTATTTGATTTGAATTTCCAGTTTTTAGTTTTCATTTTCAGTTTTCTAGTTTTCCAGAATTTGTGAAGGAAAAACTGAAAATTCTAAAAACTACAAATTTCAGTTTTTAGAACTTTTAGTTTTTCTTTCACAAATTCTGGAAAACTGAAAATGAAAACTGAAAACTCAAACCAAGGCCTAATATTTTGCTTTGAGATTCAATATAGTGAGCATGTGTACATTTTTTACTGTTCACTATATTGAATCTTGAATTGTCCAAGTGGGACAATCTGGAAGAAATTTTCTCTTTAGTCGGTTAATGTTTATTCTTTAAATTTAAAATTTTGTACTTGACAAAATTTCGGTCACCGCATTTTCTTTTGTTGTTTGTGGTAAATCTTACCACATTCAAGTCGTGTACTTGGAGACCAAAGGGAAATGCTGTTGAAATTTCATCGAGTACAAAATTTTAGATTTAAAGAACGAGCATTAACCAAAAAGAGAGAGTTTCTTCTTGAATGGGATAGGGCCATACCTTGTTAATAGGGAGATTTGGAGGTGAGGATATGGTATGTTATTTTTGTGCATATTCTATTCTTGTTTGTGTACTTGTGTGTTTGTTCATGAAATTATATTTGTCTCAATTTTTAGGAATTTATGAAAGGTATATTATTATGGAGTCTATGAATAATATTGTGAATGTGGCTGACGAAGATGTTTGTGAAACTCCTATTGGAGTATTTGGAAGTGTTGAGTCATCCAAGAAAGAAACCTCAGGCATTTGGGGATTTTTTACGAGGAATGCGATAAATAAAGATGGTATAGAAAGAGTCGTGTGTAATTACTATGGTCGCAGCTATGCAGTTGGAAAAATCCTAAGACCAAGAATAACTACGAACTTCCCATTTAAGTCGTCATGTAGCAACTTGCAAAAGTATCGTGAATGCAAATGTCAATAGGGCTGAAATGTTGACTTATCAAGAGGGGAAATCTAGTATGATTAAGATTAATCAAAAGACTCATTGTGATCTGCTTGCACAAGCTATAATTAAACATGATCTTCCTTTTAACTTTGTTGAGTATGAGAAGATCAATGAATGGGCTAAATATTTGAACCCTAGTGTTGTGATGCACTCTAGGAATACTGTGGTGTTAGATGTTCTGAAAATTTACTTAAGAGAAAGGATAAACTTAAGCAAGTGATGTCTAGGATCCCAATAGGGTTTGTTTAACTTCTGATGTATGGACAACATCTATCACAGAGGGTTATATCTGTTTAACTCGCATTTTGTTGATGAAAGTGGGAGACTAACCAATAGAATCCTTAACTTTTCTCGAATGAAGCCTCCACGGGGTTGAATTGGAAGCCATGTTATTTGATTGTCTAAAGCAATGAGGAATTGATAAGAAGGTGTTCTCCATTACTTTGGACAATGCTTTTGCAAATGATAGCATCCAAAATATTTTGAAGACCCATCTATATTTGCAAAATCATTTATTGTGTGATGGAGAATTTTTCAATGCGGTGTTGTGCTCACATACTTGATCATATTATGCAAAAGAGTCTAAAAGTGGCAAGCGAAGCTTTTAAAATTAGAGAAAGTGTCAAGTATGAGAGGGATCGGATGCGAGAATTATAAAGTTTAAAGAATGTGTTTAACAAGCTGCCGTTGATGAAAGCACGAGTTTAATCTTGACTATTCATATAAGATCCAATGATCAAGATTGATTTCTCTTACTCTCATAATAAACCTTCTTTCTCATGTGATACATTCCCTATATATATATATATATATATATTCTTTTTATTTTTGGTCAAACAACATAGATATTGATGAAGGCCGAAGAGTGTACTCATTGGGCTTATCCAGTAAAGGGGCATAGGTGCCCAATTCTTTAATGGCCAAAAAGGTTCTTTTATACTTAGATTTCCTTCACCAAAAATAGCAAGAGCATTTTCATTTCTTTTGAGTTTGCATCCAAGCCTAAAGCCCATCAATAACCCAATCTTAACTGTCCCACAACGCCCCCATCTTGTTCATGGCCTGGTCATGTGTGTTGGAGTTCTGTCCACAAACTTAACGCACTGATGCTCTAAAATTTCTCTCCTTTATCATTAATCAACGTCAGCCAATCAAGAAATGCTTTTCTTATCAGCTTCCTCTCTTTCCCAGGCCACATCGTTCCTTCCTTGGTGCTACAAAGTGCAAATACTAGAAACACTGAGCTTCATCCATCCATATAACCCAAAAAAATAAAATGAGACAATTTTTTCATGTGATCAAAATCTCATTATTTTCACTTGGTGCCCATTAATTCTTATGGTAGCTTTCTGGAACAGAGCACTTCACTCACAACTCAGATGTTGGGTGGTGCACTCTCAACAACAACAACTCAAAGACTCAATGTAGTAGCAGCAGCAGCAGCAACAACAACAACAGTTTCTATGCTTTGTTCAAATCATACATTAGTATTGTCTACCCATTTTTGTCCCTTTAAGAAGGTACTTCCCCTCTTTGTTGTTCATGTAGATATATGAGTTCTTTGAATACTTATTTAACTCAATTTTTTTTATGCTTTTTCTTTTTCTTTTTTAGAACCATGTACCAAATAGTAGAGGGTTTTCTTCAAAAGAGAATTGGTTTCTTAGAGGTCGCAAATTCAGCATCAAGCAATTCTTTGGGATTATATCAAGACGTTCTCCAAGAAGCAAAGCAGGTGCTATAGTGCAATCAATGCTGTACTCTTCATATTCTTCATCAATTTTAATGTGCTTGTATTTATTGTTACTCTAATATCTATGCCTCATATTTTCTTGGATGAAAATGAATGAGTTTAATTTCTATGCACTGAGAATTTTACCAAAATGAAAAATCATGATGGGTGATTGTGATAGTAGGTAGTTATTTTCTATAATTTGTCACTTTGGTGAAATTCTATTGGTTGACGGTGCAGAGTTATGTTACACAGTTAGTATACAGAAATTAAATTCAATGAATATTTGTATGTCACATCAATTTTTTACTGCAAATTTGTAATATTATGCGATCATTTTGCAAATGTGATGTTGATTAGTGTGAATAATTCAAATGAAAGTTCAAATTTGGCGAATGGAAACGAAAGGTGAAAGTGTGAGCAATATTATTTCATAAAGGAAATTAATGTTTACAGTGATACATTAAAGTAAGCTTGCAAAGGATGTGAGAAACTTGTTGATTGTACCACTCACATTTCAATGTTGCAGGAGGAGTTGTTTCACCAAGCTGTGTACTGCCACTAACAGAAGAAAATGTGGAAAGGGTTTTGGATGAGGTAAGGCCTGGCTTGATGGCTGATGGAGGGAATGTGGCTTTACATGAGATTGATGGCCTTGTTGTTGTCCTCAAGCTTCAAGGAGCATGCGGGTCGTGTCCAAGCTCAGCTATGACATTGAAGATGGGAATCGAAACACGCCTTCGCGATAAGATTCCAGAGATCATGGAGGTGGAGCAGATCGTGGACACCGAGACTGGACTCGAGTTAAGCGAGGAAAATGTTGAAAGTGTATGATATGAAACATTATGCATCATTTCTGGCATTTCCTTACTCGTCAATCTCTTGGATTATAAATTATAACTTAAAAGCTAAATGATCTGCTTGACACTTGTTCTGTAGCATATCGATGACTGTAAAGATTTGATCACAAGACTAGTAACTTCAGATTGAGAAGTTTTCCTTGAACTTTAATGTATCATACTCATCAACTTGACAAGGACTGAGTGGTTCATTTTGCAAATCCATGATGAATATTCTTCTTATAAGGAAGCTAGAAAGCTTCTCTTTTCTTTAGTCATTCAGATATTGGAATAACATTTACAAGTAGATAGAAATAAAAGAAAAAAGATAGGCTTAAATATATCTTTGATGCTAACTATTTCTAGTGGCTTATACATTTGTAAAAAATCTTCCAGCAAATACGGGCATATGTCTATAAGCTGCAGGATTCATGTTGCTTGTGATAGCTTTGCTGTTGCTTCATACATACACTGTTTATCTCATAATCTTATTGATTTCTTCAGGTTCTTTCTGAAATTAGACCATATCTTGTTGGCACTGGCGGAGGAACATTAGAGCTTGTTCAGATCAATGATTATGTTGTCAAAGTTCGGCTTAGTGGACCGGCAGCTGGTGTTATGACAGTTCGTGTTGCCCTGACACAAAAATTGAGGGACAAAATACCTTCCATTGCTGCTGTGCAGCTAATAGACTGATGTAACATTCAAGTTCTTGTATATTCTGACATTTCTGTTCCAAGATGAAATGGAACCAATTGATAGAAAGAACATGTAAATTTCTTTTTGAAAAAAAATTTCAGTGTCAGTCATATATGATTTAATATTTGCATTCTTCATTTACTCCAGAAACTTTACTTCAGTTGGTAACATGCATAACTTAAATAAACTCCATCTATCAGCCTCAGCAGTTGATTGTAAACTCTTAACATTTCTCATGACTGTAACATAGACATGGGAAGGTGTAATGTTTTCCACTTTGGCCTTATGGCAGCAGTATGAACTTTGGAGTGTTCATCTGCTTGCTGATGAATCTGTTGACCGCAAAAGCTTAGATTTAAATGCTGCTTCTTGGGAGTTTGATTAATGTGGCAAATCCATTGGAAAAAAGAAATACAAACAGAAATCTACAGGATGTGGGATATAAGGTACATGAAGAGAATGCGGATGATTATAGATAAGAGTGGTGTTATTCCAACATTCAAAAATGAGTGTTATTGGAACACTTACTTAACAATCATTGTGGATGTGATGGTGAATTTTACACATTTCATCTATCACATCACATTCAATTATTGTTAAGTCTGCTCCAATAAACATCTATTTTTGGCGTTTGAATAGCATTCTTGTTATAGATAAATAATTGCTTTTTGTAGACCGTGCATAGACATTCAATTCGATATGTGATGATGATTACAGTTCAAATAAGTGTGGGTTTTAGATACATTAGTGTTTACTTTCATAGAGTATCCCTTACTTGACACTAATGAGGGCATAAGATCCATGAAGAGAAGAGAAGGCAGATAGCGATTATAGATAGATAGTTGTTTTTTAATAGACACAAGAGATAAGATCCATGAAGAGAAGACGGACAATGATTATAGATTATGTCGTTTCTGTTCCCGTTCCCCACCAAATGAATAATTATCCCCTATAAGTTAAGGTATAACTTCTGAGGATCCTTAATTAATCAACACCATTTAAATTTTTATTATTAGGGAGAATTACCGTTTTGACTCCTAAAGATTATGTCGACAAAATACCGCTCAAAATAAACTGTTAGAATAGGATAAATGTACATGTCATTCTCTCTATCTTTGATTTGTTGGGAATATTTTGTAAGAGAGTTGTAGATACCCCCTCTTGTGAGAACTTTGATACACATTATTGATTAGAGTATTAAGTACATTACTTTTCGTAGGACTGAGTCTCTGTGTCACTGAGTGCTTGGCTGTGAGAGGAATCCTGAGGGTTCAATTGTTTCTTCTTCCCTATTCTTTCTCCCCTTCATGATACATCAGAGAGGAAGGAAAAATATGTCTGTTCAAGCTTCATATGTACTTTTCTGCCTTTTAGAAATTATATAGGTCCATATATTTTTCTAGAAAATCTCATTTTACTTGCTGGATCATTTGGCCTTGAAATCATTCCAATTTGTTGATGTCAAATAAGGATCAGGTAGTGCTGTGCCCTCTCTGTCTCTCCTTATGCCCTAGATGCTGTCTTTGAAGAATTGTGTGGGATGGGATGGGCTTTGTGCTTGTATAGTAGGCATATTATATTTAAACGGTTCAATTATCCTACGTTATGGGAAGCTCTATTGTTGACCTAAGTGCTCTAGTGACAAGTATGTTTGAGTTAATGTTGTCATGCATATTTTATGTTCATGCAGGCACGTGAGGTTATTGAGCTTGAACAGAGAGCTCAGCTTGTTCGTGAGCTAGATGGAAATGTTATGAGATGTGTACGTGACCAAAATGGGAATCATGTAATACAGAAATGCATTGAATCTATTCCAACCAAAAAGATTGGCTTTATAATATCTGCATTTCGCGGTCAAGTTGCTAATCTGTCAATGCATCCCTATGGCTGTCGAGTCATACAGGTAAAATCATAAATTTGTTACTTTGCCTTTCCCTTAATAAATTGCTTTCTGTTTGCCCGTGTATTTAGTCCCATGATGATGCTTCTTGCAGAGAGTTCTAGAGCATTGCACAGATGAGACACAATGTCAGTTTATTGTTGATGAAATCTTGGAGTCAGTTTATGCTCTCGCTCAGGACCAGTATGGTAATTATGTAACCCAGGTTAGTCATTCTATCTCCTTCTATGACTATATCATGATCTTAATTATTAGCTTCTGGTGTCTATGGTGCATAGTATAAAAACTGTCTCAAGTTGGATGTAGTTAGATGCATGCCCCTTCTATAATCTATAATGTATACTCTTTTAAATAACAGCATCTACGCCATGGCTGTACTTCGGAGTTAGCCAGGGTTGTGGCTACAAGCCCCCATACACTATCAATACATCTATATTAGTCTTGTCGTGGCTGTATAATAACATGATTTGTGTCGGTCTCGGCAAGTGCCACATTAATATTTCACTCAATTTTTCTTTTCTACGTCCTTTCTATTCTAATTTCTATTTACTTATGTTTCTAAGTCCTCTTGATTTTTTAGTTTGACAAACCACTTCTGAGATTTTTATTTAATCATGAGGCTTCCATATTCCTTTTCTAGTTGGGTGCAAACCATAGGATTTAAGCTGGGGATGCAAAACAGTGTTTCAGGTGTTACTTGTGATAAAAGACTACCACTCAACATTATGGGAAAATTTAACTGTTCAGCTTCAAGACTGGCAATCTTGTATGGGATTGAATGATGGATGGTGAAAGGCTAACAAGTAAATAAACTTCACATTGTAGAGATGAGGATGTTGCATTGGATGATTGGACACCCTAGACAAAGATGGGATCAGGATGAATACATTAGAGAATATTAGGGTAGTGCCTATTTTGGAAAAGATAGTAGAATCTCATGTTTAATGGTTTGGGCATGTGTGGAGAAGACTTGTAAATGGCCCGGTAAAGATAGTGGATCAGATGAAGGGTGGTCTAACAACTAGAGGTAGAGGAAGACCTAAATATACCACAAGTGAACCTATTTAAAGAGATCTAGATTTTAATGGCTTGAATGTAAACATAATTTGTGACTGGACGCTATGACATCATCTTATCTATGTAACTAACCTCACCTAGTGGGATAAGACTTTTGTCCTTTTTTTTTGTGTAGTTTTCGGATCATATTCTCGTGTATTATTATATATCAGGAGTTTTCCATTACAAAAGTTGCTTATAATTCACGAAATCTTTCTGTGGAGTGAAGTTTCAGAATTGCTTGGGAGGTGAGAATATTGTTAAATAAGAGAATTAAACCATGTAATTGACAATGGTCGACATGAGAGGGCATGTGATGAGTTTGGCCTGAGAATAAAATTTGGTGTATGAATTTGTGGGATGACCTTCATATCATTACTCCAAATTATTGTCTTTCAAAATATTAAGTGGTGGACGGGTACATTCGGTAATCAAGCAGTAGCATTAAATAAACAAATTTCAGGTTTTTGTCTTAGATCAGAGGTTGCTATGTTAACAAATGCCTTCAAGTTGTTTGTTGTGTGTGTACAATAAGAGAAAACTTATTGTGTATGTGTGTTCTATTTGAGGTTGATAATGTAATTTAATTCTGGGATTCACATGGCTTACATTAGCAATTGTTTCTATAAGAAGAAAAATCTTGGCAATTTTAGACACTGGATATTGTTATGTTTGCTTCCCTTTCTGATGTTTATTTTGTTTTAACATCTCGAGTCATAATGGTTTTCTTGTGTCATTACAGCATGTATTGGAGAGAGGAAAGCCTCAGGAAAGGAGCAAAATTATTAGCAAGCTATCAGGACATGTTCAATTAAGCCAGCATAAGTTTGCTTCAAATGTTGTTGAGAAGCGTTTAGAGTATGGTGATGCCACTGAACTGGAATTGTTAATTGCTGAGATTATTGGGCATGATGGACAAAATGATAATTTATTGGTGAGTGTAAACTTGGCAAGGCTAATTGCACTCTAATTGTTCTTCGGAATTTCCAGTTGTTCCATACAAGGAAAGTGCTCTTCGTTCACTGGCTTGTCTTAAGCCTTGAAATATGATTAAATAATAAATTTATTAGGATTAAGAAGAATGTTTAATACTTCAAAGATCTTCGTTTTGAAAATCACTTTTACTAGTAGTATAGCGGTCATGCATTGTCATACATTGGAGATTATGTTTATGAACTGCCACCGAAGAAAATTTGCTACCCATATAGTTATTGTGACAGTAGTCATATTGTAGTTTTGCTTGCTATTTCTTTTTCTTTTTTTTTGAGTAAACCTTTATTTGATCCTTAAAAGAGTTTTGAGACATCAATTTCCTCCTGAAAGAGTTGTAATATCAATTTGATCATTGAAAGATTTGGGATATCAATTTGATCTTTAAAAGATTAAAATTTATTTTAAATTAGTCTAAAATATTAAAAATATTTGGATTAATTTGAAATAAATTTTGATTTTTTAAAGACCAAATTAATGTTATAATCTTTTGAGGACTAAGCTGATATCCCATAACTCTTTTAAAAGACCAGATTGATATCACATATCTTTCTAGAACCAAATTAATGTCCTATAACTTTTTGGAGTCCTTTATCCAGGGTTTCTGCAATATATTTTTTTAAAGTTTGTGATCTCAATTTATAATTTCTTTACAGCTCCCCACTTCTTTTCTCTTAAAACATAATAGGTGATTTGTCTAGATCAGTGGCACTGCCCCGTACGCACAAGGTCAGCACGTACATCTAGCTGAAACATATGAATTGAGATGCCTAAGGTCTAGTTTTTAGCTCGCTTGAGAGCTTTGGTACCAGAGCCAGATCTAAAAGACCAAAAAATAACTTATCCTAAATAAGGTTTTTGGGTTTTTTTGTTTGTTTTTTTTGGGGGGGGGGTGATTTTCGGCTGTTCTCTTTTTGCAGGAGTCTGTTGGATTTGGCAAAAACTGATGTATATCTTCCTCTACACCTTTTATGGGACAAGGCTTGTTTTCTTAGCGTCATTGTGGGTTTTCGCATAGTTTTTTCAGGCTTTCAAGGTCAGTTATGGAAAGGGACTAGATTGCTCTTTTGAACCAGTGTAGTTTTTTTGCTTTCTTTCTTCCGTAATTTCTTTGTATGCTAAACTTCCATTTTACACCCTTTCCTTTCTTAGCAATTATTTGAGAGAGAAATATCATACTTAACTAGCCTGCTCACCTCAGGGTAAAACTCCTTCCTCTCTGGGAGCGAATAAATTATCAAATTCTGATCACCACGAATCTGCCATCAAGAAATAAACTAAACTGTCAATATTATGTATCAATAATACCCAAATCAGTGAAAATGTCAGTCCTTACAGCATATACTCTGCTTACTAAAATTTTAGCCATGGCCTATCATGAATACTTTGGATTGTAGACGTAGCTCTTCAACTAACTCTTTTGTTTATTTGGGGTAGTATAATTCACATTTGAAATTGACATCACTTTCGACATTTATAGAACTGCAAATCATAACTTGAATGACAAACAACCGGTATGCTGCATGTCTATACAATTTTACTTTTTCAAAACTACCAAAGCCTGATGCTCTTGAATTCCAACGAAAATAGCAAGAGGCAAGGGAATATATAGGAAAGGATCTATTTATGACAGGTGTAAGTTTAAAAATGTTCTGATATTTTATTATGCCATTTTACTTTGACGATAATATATTTTTGAAAATACAAGTAAATATTAATCATCATAATACATGTCTATTATTGTTCAATTTTTTTTTTAAAATTTGACATGCTTGATCATTAATATAAAATCACATAATTCAATGGTTAGTCAATTCAATTCAATTTCTATGAAGAGTTATTAAAGGGTGTAAGTGTATAACTTATACCTTATAAATGAATCCTCACCTATATATATATATATATATATATATATATATATATATATATATGTATACAACCTTTTATCGGTGGTAGAAATGAGATCTCTCAGTGTAAAGCATAATTTTCCTCCTCCTTTCATAGAATGAAAGACGCGCACAAGAAATATCACTTTGGCTCATATACCTAAATTAACAGGGAAAAAAAAAGACCATTGATAAATCAGCATCCATTAGAAGAGCTAAATTCTAAGAATATATAAAAATGTACAGATAGGTTTTGGTCAGAAGTTTCAAGGTAAGATACAAGTAGGCTTCTTACTCCCCAAGAAGACAGAAGGAGGCATTCTGCGACTTCAAAAAATTTCGGATTTGAATAAATTCAGAGTAAGAATTGAAAAATAGCATAATCCCTCCCTGCATCAAAGATTTTATCCAAGAGAACCAATATAATCAGTAAATAAATTTAAATTATTGCAAGCATACAAACTAGAAATTGAAGTAATTTCTTGTTTTAAAAAAAAACTAATGTTTAATTTTGATGCATTGATAATGTAAAAAAATATATACTATTATCCAATCAAATATTTCCATTTGCATGATTTTTTAAGTAATGGGTGAGTCAATTATTAGTACTAATGGTGAAAATACAAAATTGGATGACAATGCAAAAGTTTTTTAGATTTGCATCAAAATTATATCCAAAATACTAACCTGATTAGAATCTTTGATTTGTGGAAAAACCGACAACATTAGAATGATTGACATATCTAAATGTGACTCCAAAATTGTCATAAATTTGCAATAACAAGCACATAATCATAAAAGCTATTTTAGCTTTCAAGTAGAAGCTAATAATAACTAGCTTCTATAGAAAGTGATTTTTTAGTAAAAATAATTATTTTTTATTAAAAAATCTGAAACAAATGCACCTTTAATCAATTATGGCTAAATTCACAGCTACTACTCCAAGAAAACATGAATTCATTTAAAGAAAAAATCACTTCACTGCCACAGTGGAAGGAAACCTTATATATATATATTCTTATGGTTCATAAAACTAATGGTGGAAGACAGGTTATTCATTGGACAGGGAGACAGGATTATCTTCATAGCATCAGAAATTATGCAACTGCAAAAATGACCCCCCTACGCTTTCAGCCTCATCGAAGTGCAGACGGAAGTTAGCCAACCAGGTTAACTGGCAAAGCATAGGTTTTAAAGTTTAAGCAACGATTTTCAAACTTAAGCTGGCAAAAATTATTTTTATTTGACATGACTTCTGCCAAATTACCCAGCGCAGATTAGCAATGACATGAAATTATCAGAAAGAATGGACAATATGTTATTCAGAAATACCTCGATTCAACATATAAAATTTTGAAAACCACAATTCCAGAATACACACCTTCTTAACAAAATAATCGAAACGGGCATCATCAGCATCTACTATTGAGTCTACATTAAATCGTTCATAAATCTACAAGGTACAAGATTAAAAGAAGTATTAGCACGAGAAAATAAGGCACAGGCCTACAGAGATAAAATATTATAATGAATTGTTAAAATCTTCAATTTTTTCTTAATATAATCGTGTACTGAATTCTCATTGAAAAAGAATTCACCATCTGCGTTTTCTTGGACGGCTGCTCATTTGGATTGGGTAAAATTGAATTCCAATTCTAGTGGATGTGGGGGTCTTCTTTGGTCACATGATGTGTTGATTTGGTGGCTTTGAATATTGGAATATATATAAAAATATATTAAAACAGTTATTTGTATTTCATTAATGAATAGTTAGTTAGTTAGTTACTTATGTCAGTAAGTTAGTTCTTTCTTAATTCTTTTCCTCGTGCACCCATGTACATATATAAAGACAAGCAACAACCTTGTAACAATACTTTACTTCTATCAATGATAATTCAGTTTACATTGCCTTTATCTTAATATGGTATCAGAAGACATCCTTCTTTGATTCCTTCCGCAATTGTCTCCTTCTTCTTCACGCAAACTTCTTGCCATGGCAAACACCACTGATCCTATGTTCTTCAACCTCGATCAACCCAGTTTACGCTTGTTTGCAGCCCAACCAAGGAGAACTATCACTCATGGAGCCGCACTATGCAGAGAGCCCTTAATGGCAAACACAAATTTGGCTTTGTGAATGGTTCCATACGTCGTCCTAATCCGCTTGAAGATCCAGCTTTGTTCAAGTCATGGTAATGCATGAATGATGTCATCAGTTATTGGATACTAAACTCTGTATCCAAAGAAATCGCAAGTTCTTTGGCTCATGTTGATTCAGCCGTTGAACTTTGGAGAGATCTTCAAGAACGCTTCCATGGCAATGGCCTTCGCATCTTTGAGTTAAAGTGGGAATTGATGACTCTAGACAGGCACCATGACTATGTCTCAGGACTTCACAAAGATCAAGATCCTTTGGGAAGAACTAAATGCTTATCGCCCAAGCTTGGGTTGTAATTGTGAAACCAATTGTCCTTTACAAGATTTCATGTAGGTGAATATGTTTACGCTTCCATGGGTTTGGATGATTCTTTTTCACAAATAGGGGACAAATTCTACTCATTGAGCCCCTTCCTTCAATTTCTAAAGTTCTTGCTGTGGTCAAGAAGAGACAAAGATTAGTTGGCTCTTCTTCCTCAACCACTCAAGCACAAGTTGCATTCCATGTTAACAATCCTTCAAGACCTCTAATTGATAATAAAGGCAAAAACATAAAGAAAGGCCGCCCAAAATGCACCTACTGCAATATGCTTGGACACACAATTGACAAATGCTATCGCTTTGTGATACCCGAGGTACAGTGCTAGTCAGGTCTGGATAGCCTCAGGAGTTTCCCAAGACTCATTCTTAATTTGGCTAAGTGAGGATCCTACACCTCATTGGGCATATGATAGAACCATATTCTTGGAATTAAAAGTCCCGGAATGGTTCCTAGAGGGAAAATAAGTTGAAGAGTGATTTTTAATGAATTTTATCAAACCTTTAAGTGTTTCGTTTTAGCCCACAAGTTTAGAAATATTGGAATTTTTTGATTTGAACTAAAACCCAAATTTTGGATTCTGAATGTTGGGATTTTAATTTTTTAGATATTTTATTTGAATCCAAATGGGAGGTATTTCCTTATTTACATTTATGTTTTAAAGTTAATGGGAAGTAAAATAAATGATGGACCGCCCCCTCATGGGACCGCCCCGGGCCATGGGCCCAGCCGGCAGGAAAGGCCGTCGGAGAGAAACCTCCTGGAGACCGCCCATTCCAGAGAGCGCGGTCCAGCTAGAAGAGAGGGACCGCCCAGGCGGTATTCCACCGCCCAGGCGGAAAGTTTATAAAAGCCGTGTTTCGAGCTTTAGAACGCACAGAACGCGTTCTCTTCTTCTTCTTCTTCATCAATTTTCTTCTCTCAAATCCATCATTTCCAAGCTTCAAGGTAAGTATATGCTGTTAGATTATGTCTTTATTTCTTCATAATCTTGGATTTGGACCGATCATTTCTTTCATTGTTATCAAGTGGGGGTCCTTCCAATTTTGTTAGAATAAGGATAGAGCCCCTAGAGATTATTAGAGTTTAATCTAGAGTTATAATTGTTCTATGGCAGTTGTTGGTGTCATTCCAAGTTTTCCAGTTGGTGGGGCCCACAAACTCCGCTTCAACGGTGAGTGGGTTCAGATCCTATGATCCTTATGTTGATCATTAGAGTTAATTTCAGTAAATTATGACGTGGCCATATGATGCTAAAAATGAAAGCATGAAATATATGTTTTTGAAACTCATGGGACCATTATTGTTAAAAGTGATTTTTATTAAAGAGCAAGAGTATGAATATAATTATATTTAGAGATTTATGAAATATTATGATGATTTCCAAGAGTAGAGCACAAGTATATGATAGGGTTTTTAGAGAAAATAAGTATTTTTATGATACTCAGAAGTATAGAATTCAATATGATTCATAACAATTGCCAGATAGATATTCTGGAGGCTTGAAATGGAATGCCTGAAGAGTGATCCCTTGGGCATGATTTCATAGTCAAATTATGGAAATCAGATTGTTAAGATCATATTAGACCAAAGCTTTCAGAGTTTCAAGAGTTTTCATGTTTAAATAATTTTATATATATTAGAGATTTTATGATTTCAAGAATAGAGTTTTAAGAGAAATGATTAGAGATGTTGTAATGATTATATAAATTTCAGAATTATTGATTTTATATACTAGAGCTTGTAAACTCTAGGATAGAAGACTTTGAGAAAAGATTTAGATTTCTATTTAGTTAGAGATGGCTATAGAGAAAGTGGTGTGTGTTATGGCAGTTAATCCGTTAACCTTGGTATACCAAGTCGCCCATAGGGCTTAAGAAATAAAAAATGGGACCTAGTTAGGTGCCCCAGAGTTCAGAGATATTGTTATGTCACATGAATTGTGCATAACCAGAGATTTTGTTTCTCTAGTAGAGTACGTTATTTATATTTTTCAGAGAATATTGATGCTTTTAAGAGAATATTTGATTTAAGCGTTATGTATATGTAGAGAACATGATTTCTCAGTAGAGTAAGAATTTAGAGATGTTTTCTATGAATATGATTTTCAGAGAGATATTGTATTAATATCTTATGATGATTATATGATTATTTTTTTGATTGTCCCATGAGAGGGTTATGGGTGTGGGCCTACCCTCAGTTTTAGATGAAACTCACCCCTCTCACTTCTTTCATTACAGATACGTTAGCCTATTGTCCTTCTATCCACCTCATTCCCAGGAGTAGAAAGTTCCAGTTGGTGAGCTTCACTTGAAGTGAAGTATCTTTGGTATTTTATTTAGAAATATAGTGCTCTATGTACGTGATTGGCATGTTCACCATAGAAATAGATTGGCATTGATTTATCATGATTATTTTGTAATTACATGATTCCAATTTTCATGTATACTTTGTATAGAGACTCATATATTTTGAGTCACAAGGATATGTTCAGGTTTGAGAAATGATTGTTTTCTAATTTCAAAGAACTATGTTAGAAATGATTATGATATGCTATTAATGATGAATATGTTTTCAAAGATTCAACGGTTTATTAGAGATGGAAATGATGTTTATTAAATGGATTTAATATTAAATATGCATATAGAAATCAGAGGTCATGAGGCTTACGTGGAGATGGATTTCCCACGTGCCCATATTCCCAAGTCGGGTCGTGACACGCTTACATGGTTATCCACCGTTATGTTAGAGGTCGTGGCAGGACATCAAATTCCACCAATCTTGTCGCTTATAGGACCGTTGTATCAGTGATCCTATGTCTGCTCAATTAACACTATTTAGATCCAACAATTATTGGCTCTTCTACAATCTCAACATGCTCAACCTTCAATAGATGCTAATAATCATACCAATCCTAGGTACGATTTTTAACACTTCCACATCAAAATTTAACTTCAAATCTGATTCTTAGATTCTTAATAATGGAGCAACATCACATGTAGCATGTTCCATGTCTTTTTTCTCATGTTA
Organism: Dalbergia oliveri; assembly: GCA_030441495.1. Classification (NCBI taxonomy): domain Eukaryota; kingdom Viridiplantae; phylum Streptophyta; class Magnoliopsida; order Fabales; family Fabaceae; genus Dalbergia; species Dalbergia oliveri. The sequence goes on from JAMLFY010000009.1 coordinate 16,569,278, forward strand.
AACTTTTATCTAGCCATTATGTGAAATTACCTATCTTGTGTTCTAGTACATGCACTAGGTACTTACACTAGCCAATGATCTTGTACTTCATAATGTTCTTTATATTCCTCAATTTCATGTCAATCTCTTATTTGTTCCTGCATTATTAAAATTTTCTAATTTATATGTAACTATCTTACCTTCACATTTTCTATTTTAAGCTAACCTCTTTGAAAGTAATTGGGAAGGGTAGACTACAAGAAGGTTTATATGTGTTTCAACAACACAATACCATACAAAACACATGCAATTCTGCTTTTGACAGCATTTATCATCTTAGTTTCAATTCACATGACCTCTAGCACTCTAGATTAGGACATATTTCAAATAAAGCTTTACATAGTCTTTCCACCACTCTTGGTTTGACAAAAATTAATGATGATTCACATTGCTCTGGATGTCTGTTAGCTAAATTTTGTAGGCTATCTTTCACTTGCAATAACAACATGTCTAGCTCCCCATTTGATCTTATTCACTTGTGACATTTGGGGACCATACCATGTACCTACATATAATGGAAAGAAATATTTCTTGAGTATAGTGGATGATTGCACTCAGTTCTATGGATATACCTTTTATCAAACAAATCAGATGTAGTTAATACTTTGATGAGTTTCTTTAGTTTTGTTGAAAATTAGTTTCAGGTTACAATCAAAAAGCTAAGACAATGCAAGAGAATTGACAACTTCTCCAACTTGATATAAACAATGTTTTCCTCAATGGGGACTTATTCAAGAAGTCTATATGGATTTACCTTTGGGACATCCAAGTAAGGGGAGGGACTAGTATGTAAGCTAATCAAGTCTCTATGGCCTTCACCAAGCCTCAAGACAATGGTTTCATAAATTCTCATCAACTCTTCTCAATCACGGATTTACTTAATCAAAGAGTGATTATTCCCTCTTCTCCTTTGGTTCGGGTGATGAAATTGTTTATCTATTAGTATATGTTGATGACATCATTGTGGCCAGCCCTCCATTCTAAGTTGTTCAAGTAGTAGAAGAGAAATTGCAAGCTCTTTTCAAACTCAAAGTATTAGGTGACCTCAAATACTTCCTTGGGCTTGAACTAGCAAGGTCAAACAAAAGTATCTACCTTTCACAAAGAAAATACACTCTATCCTTGCTTGAAGATACAGGCTTTACATCCAAACTAACAACTTTCCAGGACTCAGAATTGAAGTTAAATGCAGGAGATGGTGAATTGCTGATGACCCTTCCCTTTATAGGAGGCTCGGAGGAAGACTCATGTATCTAACCATATCTAGGCCTCACATTACTTTCTCAGGAACCAAATTGGCTCAATACATGTCACAGCTATGACAACCTCACCTTGATGCACTTCATCACTTACTTAGATACCTTGAAATCCACTCTTGGTTAGGGACTACTCTTTCCTTGCCAATCCACCCTATCTCTTACGCATATGTTGATGTTGACTGGGAATTGCCTTGACACTCGAAGATCAACTTCCAGATACTATGTCTTTTTAGGGAAGTCACTAATCTGCTGAAGCAAGAGCAGGCTATAGTCTCCCGAAGTTCGCTGAAGCCAAATATCGAGCCTTAGCAAATGCCACAAGTGAAGTAACTTGGTTAACAGAACTCCTAAAATTCTCCTCAGTTAAAGTTGACTCCAGGAAGAACGTTTTGTGACAACATAGTTGCCATTCACCTCTCCAATAACCCTGCCTTCCGAAGAACAAAACATGTGGAAATTGATTGCCATTTTATAAGAGAGAAAGTCAATTCTGTTTATAAAGTTGATCCATGTTCCCACAAAACATCAACTTGCGGATCTCTTCACTAAACCTGTTCAGTTTAGCCAAGATTATGAACAAGTTGTGCATCCTCAACATTTATGCTACAATTTGAGGGGTATTGGAATATATGTAAAAATATATTAAAATATTATTTGTATTTCATTAATGAATAGTTAGTTAGTTTGTTACTTATGTCAGGAAGGTTCTTTTAATTCTTTTCCTTGTGTTCCTTGTGCACCCATGTACATATATAAAGACAAGCAACAACCTTGTAACAATACTTTACTTCTATCAATGATAATTCAGTTTACATTGCCTTCATCTTAATATTGAATTCTAAGCCAAATGAGAAATCAAACTTGATGGTTCTAATTTTTTCTAACTTGATAGCTAGCATTTATCAAACTTGATGGCTTAAATTTTTCTAATTCAAACATTTAGGTGAAGTTAGGCAAAATTAGGTGAAGTTAGGTAAAGCTAGGTGAAGTTAGGAAAAATTGTTTCCAAAGACTATAAATAGAGCTTAGTTCATCAAGCTCAAAAAATACAATATATGAAACAACAATCCATCCTCTCCTCATTTTAGTGATAGAGTAGAACTATTTGTTCTTTGTGAGTTTTTTTCTTTTGTGAGTTGAGAGTATATACGACGAGAAAATACTGAATAGGTGTTTTGGGTGTATTTGGGATTTGGGTTGAGTGAGTGTGTCTACAATTTGTATCTCCATCATATTTTCATAGTGAAATATTTGGTTGTTGCATTTGCCCGTGGACGTAGGCTTTGAGCCGAACCACGTTAATCCTTTTGTGTTATCTCGTTTTATGCTTTCATATATTTATTTTGTGTCACTCGCTTCTGCCTTTTGGGCTCACCATTTCACAACATGATGGGTCTTGCCGCTTAATTTGGCTTTGCAATGCCAACTATGTTTCACTTGGTCCTTCTTGTTGAGCTAGGACTAGGAGGCTTTGCGAAGAGGTTTGGAGAGACTGTGCGGTAGAGGTATGGTATCGTCAGTTATTTTGGGCAATGGACTGTTTGGAGGCTGTGAATTTGGCTAATGTGAATGCATGCTCTTGTCAAGCCTTACCTTGTTGCAATAATGGTATCTAGAAAAAATGAAATACATGTCCAGCTAATATCCTATACTAATCAAATATCATAGATCTCATTTATAAGTTTTCACATGTTTTAAATCATTTAAATTTAAAAAATATTAATTGAAAACATCATATTTAATTTTTAAACATAGCTAGTAAATTTTAATGATTGTCTTGTGTACAAGCAAAGCATTTGCTGAGAAGTAAGACATTTTTACTGATAATTTGTCCAAAAAATACTAGTAATTTTGGTGTTATGATTGTAAGTGATTTAGTTTTTAATGTGGATATTTACTTTGCATATAAATACATAGTAATTCTATGTGCAAGTGTGCTTAAACATTTCAAAATGTATTATACTCCTTTTATGAGAAAATCTATTGGTTGTCTAAACCCATATTAGGGTACACCCCCTAATGAGAATGTATGGTAAATTTCTTTATGAAACTTAACAACTTACCATAAGTCCAAAGTTACAAGCAAGGTTTCAATTGCGAGCATCACGTAATGCGGCCGTAATATTGTGATTGTGGTCCGTAGCGCAATCATTTGGCAATTACCGTGTAATGCATTTTTACATAAATTGACCAGACGTAACCGCAATGCAACCGCATTAGGCCGCAACAAATCGCATTAGGTTTGTATAATGGACGCATTAGGCCGCAATGAGCTCTTTTTCAATTTGAAGACACACAAAAATTTTACACGTATTAACCGCATGCGCGTTACGAAATCGCATTTTCCGTAACCACAGAATGGCAACCGCGACTTATCCGCGATTGGAATTTAAAATACCAGTTACAAGTATATTGTGAATAAGTTATCAGCTAAAATATCATATTTAATAGCATAAGTGGTAAGTATAATTCTTATTCATATTTTCATTAGATAATACATTTGTTGTGAAACGCTCAATATTGAGATCAATAACAAGTTATATATCTTAATATATTTACCCATATTATTTTTTTCACCTTAATTAATTACTTGTAATTCTTTCCCATTGTTTCTATGTTGTTGGGAGATAAACGACGTCACAGTGACTTCACAAACTGGAAGAATTTTGATTAAATTAAAGGATAGTTATGCCCATTAATCGGTCCTTACCCACTTTCTTTAATTTTTTCAAAGAAGAGCTAAAGTGAAAGAATGGCAAACGAAAAAGGGGTGTGAAGACATAGCATGAGAGGAAAGTGATGAGAAGGAGAAAGACAATATTTTTGGCCTTGTTCTCTTGTAGTAACCAAAGCTTAGCAATCCAATACAAAGTTCTATTGCTACGAGTCTTCGTCTTTGTTAGTGAAGATGATGGACTCTAAAGCCTTTGTCGAAATGGGAGATAAGGGATAGAAAGAGAGTGTTACTTTTAATTTTTTAAGAGAGTGAGGGAGAGTGAGATTATGGGTAAAAGAAGTTGTAGTGTAGCGTGATTTTTTTTTTCCCTTTAGCGTGCACCCTATCTTCCTTTCCCACACTATTTTTGTCCTTTTATACCTATTATGCATTTGTTGTGCGGACTTGTTTACCCTCTAACATATCTCTTGCGAGCATATATATATATATGTTGAGCTCCAAGGTAGTATTTATTTTTATCTGATTCTTACCCGTGACCTCGGTTTCCATCAAGTGATTGTGGAGATTGACTCCAAATATGGCACTCTGTTATATCAGAATGATTCCCGTATCTATCACCCCCTGTATTTCCTTGATTCAGGTGATTAGTTTATCACATCTTGTTGGTAATGTTCATATACGTCATATTGACTATATCTTTAGATAAGTTAATCATTGTGCACACACTCTTGCCAAACACGAACACCACCAAGATATAGACTATGAGGTTTTTGGTTCCATGCCTAATTTTATTTCTGTTCCCTTTAATGCTGATGCAAGGGGCGTTAGTTTCCCCATCATCCTCCCTGTTTAGTTTTTTTCTTTGGGCTTTTAATAGTAAAATAAAATAAAAATAAATCTGTCAACATGCACCTATGAAATCACGGGAATAAACACTAGTATTACATAAATTGAATCAAATATAAATCAAATCTGTTTGAGTATGACCATTATCAAAACCATACGCATTATTTGCACACCCAATTAAAATAAAATCATACGCATTTAGTAAAGAAATTAAGTGTTTTTATAACCTTCGAAACTAAAATATTTCATGTATGGATCAGAATTAATTAATTCCTTAATTAGGGTTTGTCAATTAAACCACCACCATTACCAGACAAAATTTAAGCAATTTCACATTTCTAATTAAGCACTTTTATTACTTTCCTAATTTCTTGTGATTCTAATTGCAATCTTCATTTATTGCTTGTCATTTATTGCTTGACATTTATGTCTCCAAACGTATTCCTATAAATGGTACTGAGGAACCCGTCGCTTAGTGGAAATATATCGTTAGCAACGTCCTCAAGAGTGTTTGTAAATCCCTCATCAAGCATGGCCAGCCACTTCTCACTATCTGCCATTCTCTTTCTCCTCGCTGCATCAAGTAAGTTATCCTTTCTCGAGTTTAGATTTCTTATTCACAAACAATTTCCAGCACACGCTTTTTGTACAGTTACATTAATGTATGTTCAGATACTTGGTGATCAACACCTATTATGTTAAATCCACAAAAATGCTGACCATTTATTTATTATTTGATGAGTATTATGCTTGAAATTGAATTTATGCAACCGTCGAAGGTCTTTGCTTTTTTATAACACTGACTAATAATTATTTTTAATTTTTCTAAAGTCTAATATCACAGTTTTAATATTTTCTCCTATTTAATTGTACATTATATTATTTCATAAAAAATCAATTTTAATATTTTTCTAAAATTTTAAATATCTAAATTCAGAAAAAAAAATTTAAAATATCTAAAATAAACATATTTATTATTACATACTTAAATACAAAATAACTTACTCAAAATTTGCTTTTAAAAATTCATTTAACGTAAAATTTAAATAAATTAAAACTTATTCAAAAGTTATATTTCAAAAAAATTCATTTAACTTTAAATAAGCTAATTACCAGGTAGACTCCATGACTAACGAACAAGTAAAAAATTCTAACTTTCACATGCATGCAGACGTGGGCGGATAGTTCTTGTTAAGGTTGGGGGCCATGCCCCCACTCAAATTTAAAAAATTGTTTGAAAAGTATATAGATATGTGTATAGTGTGCCTCTTATTTTTTATTATATTTAATTTGACCCCACTTTAAGATAAAATTACACAAAATATCTTACTACATTCATGTATTATCTTTGCCCGTACTATCTAAATTTTCTCAATCTGTCACTGCATGCAGGTGCCCTTATGGTTATGGTGGCGAGTGACCGGTGCAAGGAACTTATAGGGGACTGCTCAGATGACTGCAACAATAGGTGTGCCTCTGCTCATGAAGGTGGAGTGGGGATGTGTGAGCCTGGTGAAGGTGGCAACATGGGTTGTTGGTGTAACTATGACTGCCCAGCACTGCAAACATGTGAAGAGAATTTCAAATTGGATGGTGGCTGTACTGGTGACATACAATGTGATTCTGCTTGTGCTGCCAAGCACCCAGGCCAGGGTGCTCAGGGAACATGCAATTTTAACCATGGACAGCGAGTTTTCCTTTGTCACTGCACATACTTCTGCAATAATCCTCCTAGCAAGTTTGTGCCTTGAGAATGAAGACACTGCACGTATATTCAGTGTTTTGGGGGTTGACAAATGATGTGTCTACATATTCGTAGTATACATATTTAGAGGCACTAGTATGTTTTTCCTGCAAAAAAGAGACACTACTATGTCACGAGTAGAAAGTTAGAAATGAATCTCCTATGATGATATTTGAGGGTGTTCAGATATCATATAATAAAGTATACAAATAGAGGGCTATTTGTAGACCTTTAATAAAGGTTCTTTTTTAGATAATGATTGAAATCAGAAAAATTTTAAAATGGTTTGATTTGCAAATCAATGTGTTTAGATCTTTTAAAAGCAAGAAACTATTTCATTTATCAGATTCATGAAAGATAAATTCAAATTATTTTAAATCGTTAGCTTAATTCAAATCATTTTTTATTAAATTAAATCAAATTTACGTCAAAAAATTAAATCAATTCCTAATTTTAATAATTTAAAACACTAGCTTAATATTTTTTATATAGTTTTTCTTTTTTTCGGTTGGAGGATAAATATAGTCTTCGAGGCGTTGTAAAAGCCCAATTCAAGTGAAAACATAATGAAAAGAAAAAATCAACTAAAGGCCCAAAGCCTAGAAGGTTGTGATCAAATACCACTCCACTTGAGGCGTTGAACTAGTGGACAATCTGTCCGCCTCCAAACCTGTGCATCTTGGGTGAGACGGGAACAAAATAATTAGGTGATTGCTTTGGGATGTTTACTTCAATACTTTCCATAATTGAATAGTATCAAAATAGGTCCTAATGAGTTAAGTTTTTTTATTGGTCTTAAGATCCATTTAAGTTTCTAGTCAGTATCTAGTCAGCACTTTTGAACATTGGGACTTGTAAGTTTCTTTATTTCTACTTTATCTATAAGGATCATTGTAAAAATGTATAAATTTAGTAAAATTTTCAATTCATCGCTAAACTAAAATCACTCATTTCTTCCAGACCGCAGTCACCACCTCAACCTTCCCCTCCACCACCACTACAACCACCATCTTCGCACACTCGACTCTATGGAAAAGGTCACCAATAAAATAGTTGGCACTGAAAACAATAACCTAACAATGCAGCAAGCAATTGAAATATACAATATCCGAAAATCATTTTTTTGGACGATAACAACACAACGAAGACCATCTTTGAAGTCAAATGCAATTAGCAGGTCATGTTAGAAGGCCACCATACATTTACTACATTAGTTTCAATTTTCCAATTTCCATTTGAACACAACTTATAACTTGATTGGTTTTGATTTTCTAGAATTGATTTTAGGTAGAATTGACTACATTTAATTAATTTTAAGACAAACTAATTTATGTTTGGTAAATTTTTCACCAAGTGATTTTGATAAAGTTGATAATGTTTGGACAGTAGTAGTCAAAATTGCTTTAAGTGTATAATTACAAAAAAGGACTTTGCTAGTGGAAAGTGAAAAAGGTGAATGTAAGGTTAGTGATTTAGAGCTTAAGGACAAAAAAGTAAATTCCACTGCCCTCACATAGATGATGTAAGCCACTGTGAAAGTGAGAATTTTTCACTTGTAGGTGGAATCATTCTAAGGCCAAAATCGATTTTGGTTTAATTTAATGCATACCATGGAAACCAAACATATTTTTTTCCTCACGAAATTAATTCCGATGCATAGAATCGATTATAACCATATGCCAACATAGATCCAAACATGTTGTTAGACCACCCATGAACATCCGTGGTGGATTCGTCAATCGAGAAGGTATGAAAATTCACCATTACAAATAAAATTGAGTTTTCTACTTGAATGGAAATATATTTAGCATTTATTTCAAGGTTAACTAATGAAAGGGTCGAAAGTGAGTGCGGAGGTGCGTGGTGGTTGCAGTTGTGGTGGTGATAGTGGTGGAGGCCTAGAGGGGGAGGTTGAGGTGGTGGTTGTGGCCTTTGAAGAAATTAGAGATTTTAGTTTAAGGATGAATTAGAAATTTTACTAAATTTGTATGTTTGTAAAATGACCTTAATGGGATGGAAAGGAAAATTTTTTTCTTTAATTAGTTAATCATTAATTTTTTTAAAAATAAAAATAAATAAAAATTATAATAATGATTTTTCTATCCATTCAAATTTATTCTAAGTGAATATGTTTAGTATAAAATAATATAAAAACTTATATTTTAAATTATTTTGATATCACTCTTATTATGTACATATTAAAAATTTTAGACATTTTTAAAAATTATGTTCTTCCTATATATATATATATCAAATTGTTCGAAAAGTGCAAAGCCATTAATTTATTAAATAAATTGGTATTATAATTAATGTAAGAAAATCATTACTCGCTAATGTATATGTACATGTTTTATATTAACGGAATGTATATTTTTTATATCATCATAATATTAATATTTGTAGCAATAATTCTAAGACAAAGTGCTTATCCATTTTACTATAAAGATTTAAAAGTAATTTAATTAAGAATATGTAAAAACATTCTAATTTTTTTTATCGCGTATTTCTTTAAGCTTGTAAAATCACGAATATTAATGAGACAAAAAAAATCCTCGACATGTTCAAGTCATTATATCTATAATGTTTTTAGAGTTTTTACTCATTTAAAATACAAAATGGGATATTATATATCTACCTATTCTAAAGTATTAATATGTCCTATTTTGTATTATATAGAAATCAATTTCCTTGTTAACTCATTGAGAAAGTTTTACATTTGTACACAAACCAACTTAAATCGATTTAACTCAAATTGATGGATATGACTTTACCATCTAATTATAACACCTATTTTTTAAGATTGTAGGCTACAAAAAAAGTGGACATTGTCATATAATGAATAATTAATTATATTTAATTTATAATTGATATAATATTTATTCTGCAAAAATTAAATTACACATATCATATGCTTCTAAGCAACCAAACAATATATTAAATACATTCTATCCTATAAGAGAACAAGTGTGTCACACACTAAATATTTATATAAAACTAATTAAATTTAACTTATAATTGTCATAATATTTATTCTAAAATTTTTTGTAAAATCCTATAATCTAAACCAAGTAAACAATAACATATTAACTATATTCTATCCTAAAATAGGCTGTGTAATCTATGCACAAAAGTCTATAAAGTTAATTATATTTAATTTTATTTGACATTTCATTTGTTCTACAAAAATTAAATTCCACTAAATCTTATAATCTTAACCAACTAAACAACAATATATTACATTATCATATCCTACAAGGCAAAGTGCAACATACACACTAAATACTTATATACATAGAAAAATTATACTAAATAGCCGATCACATATTAAATTATGTTCAAATTTTACGTATCCTACAATACATTTTACTCAAACATATTACAATGTACTAAATTACTATGCCTACCTCACATTGTAGGAAGTTGATCACATTGCAAGAAGACTAGCAATGAGGTTAGTAGATTGTTTTACTTAGTTTATTATCTTAACAAGTTATTTGATTTAGTTTAAAATATTTTAATATATTAATTGTGAGGCATGCAGAGTAATTTAATATATTGTAATATGTTTGAGTAAAATGTATTGTAGGATACATAAAATTTGAACATAATTTAATATGCTATCAGCTATTTAGTATATTTTTTCTATATATAAGTATTTTGTGTGTATGTTGCACTTTGTCTTATAGGATGGAATAATTTAATATATTGTTGTTTGGTTGGTTAAGATTATAAGATTTAGTGGAATTTAATTTTTGTAGAATAAATGAAATGTGAAATAAAATTTAAATATAATTAACTTTATAGACTTTTTATGTGTAGATTACACTGCTTCTTTTAAGGTAGAATATAGTTAATGTGTTATTGTTTAGTTGGTTTAGATTATAGGATTTTACAAAATTTATTTTTTAGAATAAATATTATGACAATTATAATTTAAATTTAATTAGTTTTATATAAATATTTAGTGTGTGACGCGTTTGTTCTCTTATAGGATATAATGTATTAAAATATTGTTTAGTTGCTTAGCAGGATAGGATATGTGTAATTTAATTTTTACAGAATAAATGTTATGTCAATTATAAATTAAATATAATTAATTATTCATTATATGACAATGTCTTTTTTTTTTGTAGCCTACGTGAATCTTAAAAATTAGACGTTATAATCAAATGGTGGAGCCACATCCATCGATTACTATAGAACTAAGAAAAATTGATTTTAGGAATATGTCATAATGTGTCAAGATGTTTCAAATTGATTTTTGAAACATCCTAATATAATTTGCCATGTTCCTAAAAGCTATTTAAGTTGATTTGTGTGCAAATGTAAAAATGACTCGATGGGTTAATAAGGAAATTGATTTAAATCGATTTCTATATAATACAAAATACGACATATCCATAATATTTTTCAGATCTGGGTAAATATATAATATCCCATTTTTTTAATTTTAAATGGGTAAAAAACTCATATTTTTATTAATAAGAAAATAAATTATGTAACTTTGAAATTTTTTTTATTTTTAAATGTAATTTACCCTTGAATGTAATTTATCCTTGAAGTGTATAAAGGAGATTAATCTCCTTGTATATATTTCTTTTCAAAACTTAAAAGCATTAAATCTAATAAATGTAACTATAATATATAGATAATACTGTATTATGAAAAAATAGATAGTATTCTCATTTTTTTAAAATATATTATAAGATAAGAAATATATTTTATTTTTCAATATTTTAATGTAAATAAAAAATAATCAAAATGAAGCAGTTACTTAGATAATATATCAACTATCTTAGTTGCATTAAGTATAATTTATTATAATTTATATCAATCATGATTATTAATTTTTTATTAGATGGGATAATTAGTTGAGAGATATGTTATTTGTTTAGAATTCAATAGATATTAAATTATTAGTAATTTTCGTCCATGCCATTTATTTTGATTTTCTTTTGAATAAATTTCTTGGTTTGTTTTTTAATTAATAAATATATTTAATTAAGATTTTATAGCTTTTTCATCCTTTCCATTAATTATTTTTTTTTCAATTAAGATGTTATAACTTTTTTCGAGTTATTTTATAAGGGAATATAAAAGTAATCTGATTATAAATAATTCCAATATGATTATCAATCATAATTCCTAATTTTGGTTAAATTATATATACTAATTTTTCTTTCAATTAGATATTTGTTTGATTAGTGTTAGAAATACAATTTGAAAAAAATCACATCAAATATTTACATCATTTGGGGTTCAATTTAACTTCAATTATATTGAATTCAATTAACATCCTATAACTTTTTGGTTCAAGTTTTTTTTTTTTGGAATATACTAATTATAAAATCAAATTGATAATATTTAAAATAGGATTTGTTAAAAATAAAATAGATTTTTTTACAAAAATTACATCATATTTGCACATCTTTTTAGTCCAATTTTATGGATTTCTGAATTTTGGCTGATTAATTATAATTGATTTTCAAATTTATCATTATTAGCAACAATTATCCCATTAGTTAAGCCTTCTTACACATTGCATATTTAATTTTATTCAAACTACAGGAAAAATAAAATTCTAAATTAATCAATTATATGACTCAATAATCCAATCTTCAATAGACAATAACTTAGATGGAGTGACTTCTTCAGTTGGAGTTAAGTTGACAATGAGTAAAAATCGAAGGTCATGCACACAAGTGAGAATATTTTACCAATGTTATTAAGGTTATAGTGCAAGGTGACTAAATAATTTCATTGTATCTAAACAAATAACATAAACCAAAAATTTTTTATATCTAAATAAACAACTTAAGCAAAACATTACTAACCCAATTGAGTATAGTTGAAATCAATTATAATTAACTATATTTACTTGTTATTTGAACCGTATGATATATGAGATGATAATGAAAGAAAGTTTATTGATAATTATTGAAAATAAAAAATAATTAAATATACCTTATAGTAAATTCAATATAAATTAATTTTGAAAAAAAATAATAATTAACTAATTAAATAATGAATAAAATATGAAAAAGTATGTACCTAAAATAAGTCATTCTATTTTATATCTCATTTTAAATATCATATTTATAAGACTAGAAAATCTTGGTAAATGATTTTTTTTTGTACTTTCGACAGACGATCTTTAATTGAAAATAAAGAGTTTATTTTATGAAAATTTTACACATTTCTATAGATGAAATTGTTAAATAATGAAAAGAATATATTTTATGTCTATATAAAAAAGGATGAATAAATTTAATTCATGTTATTTTAATTACACCCCTTTTCCTTTTACTTCCTTTTAGTAAGTTAAAATATCAATTTTAAAATATATGTTATAATTAGTAAAAGAAATCATGAATAATCTTAATTTATTTAATCTCAATTACAACTTTTTCCTAGTTTAAAAACACTTTTATAAGTAATAAAAACATAAATAACATTAATTTATGCTGTTTTAATTACACCTCCTTTCTTTTTATGTCCTTTTAATAAATTGAAATATCTTATTTAATATATGAATTTATTTTCAAATAATTATATAAATAAATAAATAAAAGGAAGTATAAATGAATATATTCCTAAACTTGGTCATTATATTTGATATCTTATCTTGAGTATCATATATATAAAATTGAGAAAATTTCAATAAGCAACCTTTAATGGACAATAAAAATTTTGTTTTATAAAAATATTATTATTTTGACAGATAAAATTATTGAATAATGAAATAAAATAGATAATTAATTTTATTATATAATTAGTCATTTAAGTTATTTTAATAAATTAAAATATTTAATTTATAAAAATATATTTTATAATTAATAAAAATTATGAGCAACTTTAATTATATACAAAATAGATTTCTTAGTGAACCGGTTGGTACTACCCGACCCACCCCCTGCACCTCAAGGCCACGAACGCCCCTTGCTCGACCCAACATGAGAAGCAACGACCCAATATAATATTCTATTTATTGTATTGAGTATTTATTTATTATAATATATTATTTTTATTCTATTATTTATAATATATTATTATATCATTAATATTACATGTTATTATTATTTATTATTATTATTACTCCATGTTATTATTATTAGTTTTATATTATTATTATTCTTTATATACTATTAGGTAACATTTGTTTACAGTCTTTTAAATATAAATACAGAAGATATAGAGACACAAATCTATTTGATAGTGGAGATAGGAGTATGAGACAGAATTTTTTTGGTCTCCAGGATAAAAAAACATAAAATTTATGTACTTCCAAAATATGAGAATAGTAGGACAGATATTGAAGATAAAAATTTAATATTTTTTCTTCCAATAATATTCTTATACATATTTATTATTTAATATCTACACATTTTGATTGTGACCAAAATATCCACTATTTTCTTTTTGAATCAACTTAGAATTTTGGTTAAATGTGTAATTTTTATTTGTATACATTAATTACTGTTGCAACTCTTTCTCTCACTTCTTAAATACTCTTTTCAAGTTCTCTCTCATCTTAATTATCACGTTGTTAAATTTTCTTATTATTTTCTATTTTCTTTAAATTTTCTTACCATTTTCCATTTTCTTTAGATTAAATGAAATTATTTTCAGCAAACTAATATCTTTTGATTCTACTATCGCGGCGCCACCAAATAAAACGTTCATCTATTGGGCACTGGTTTTTAACATGTTATTTTTAATCATCACCAATTATAAGTGTTGCATCACTTGTATGAGTCATTTCCACAAAAAGAATAAAATAGTATTTATTCAATTATTTACAAATTTATATAAATTTTTTTTATTGAATTAGTACTAAAATATAGTTATCCATTGTATAGCTAATAATATTATAATTTTTATACATTAGTTACGTAATTTTTTTTACGGGATCAGTAATATAAATTAAAAATAGAAAAAGACAATATATATATTTGGATTGAGAGAAATAGTGAAGAGTGCATATTGATGAAGTGAGAGAAAAAATTAAAATAGTAATTAATGTAGATAAAATATTATAAAATTATCCAAAATTATAACTTATTTTACACAAAAGAGATATGGGTTTATATATGTGTGTGACTGATGGCATATCCACTAGCTTTTATATGTGTGTGTATATATATATATATATTATCTTTTATTTATAATATATTATTACACAATTTATTATATAATATATATTATTATATTCTTATTATATTATTATATTGGTTCAAAATTAATTCCTAACATTTATTATTCTTGTTTATGTACCAAGGTACTATTTCTTACTCTGAACGCAATCTTATATTAAATTCTCAGCATTTATTTCTCAACGTATTCTTATAGATGGTACGCAAGAAATCATCGTTTAGTGAACATATATCGTCAACAACCTCTTGCAAAGCATGGCCATCCTCTTCTCACTACATGCCACTCTCCTTCTCCTCTCCACATCAAGTAAGTTATCTCCTTAATTCCAAGCTTACATATGTGATTCACACACAATTCTTACACAGGTATTGATGTTAATGTAATTAGTGAACTACATGTTTTCGGATGAGTTTCTGAAAGAAAATCCTTTCTAGAATATTTTAATTTTAAAAATTTTAAAAATTCTGAACAATTAAAAAATTGTTTATGTTTGAAAGTAAAATAAATTCATATTTAAGTTTAAATGCAATATCGATAAATTTCTTCCAACCATGACTGAAAAAGTTGAAAACTCTAACTTCTGATGACATGAATGGTTCTAATAATATATATGCATGCATGCACATATATAGGTGCTCTGATGGCTATGGGGGTAGTGACAAGTGCAAGGAAGAGTTGGGGGCCTGTTCAAATGACTGTAACAACAAATGTTTGATTGCACATCAAGACAATATTATTAATAAAATATGTGACAGTGCATTTCTTGCTGGTGAAGTGTGTAATGACCAATATTGTGGTGCTAAGTGTGCTGCCAAGCACCCTGGTGTGGCAACTGAGGGATTCTGTTATAACCCAGGACTGTTTGGTTACTGCGTTTGCCGGTACAGATGCTAGCATGTTTTCGCATGCCTTGAAAAAAATAATTAATCATGCAATGTATTGTGGGGCTGTATGAGTATGAGATTGACAACTTAGACAAAGTGTGCTAATAAAATGTTAATTCAGCTTGCAAGATAAATATAGTCTAAGGAAAACACTTTTTTTTTTTCCAGATATAATTGCTTTGCTTTGTCCCATGGGAAATAAACTGCTTTGAATTAACATAAGTTAATCTAAACACAAGTTTAATTCTAATATGTATTATCACGGGATAAAGATTGGAAAACCCTTTAATATGAGAAAATTGATATTTTTAAATGAAATTAGATTTGAGGGTCTAATTATATGATTAGGTGGAAATTTAATTTTGCTGCACATCTAATACATTTGTCTGACACTGGTTATTGGAAGTTTAGTGTGTAAATCAAATAATAGCTTTAATAATTTTTTTGGCTAAACGAATTAAAACCTGAAAAAGATATTTACAAAAAACAAAATTTAAAAAAAAATAATTTTTACTTGACAAGTAATATACCTCTTCCACTTATCCTCTGGTTGCTAAATAAATTATTGTTTTCTTTTTATGTTGACTTTTCTTATAAAGGTGAATTTTTTTTCTAGTTCACTGTAAATTTTGTAAGTGCGTCTTATATCTTATCTCACAATTAATGAGATATGTAATTCGATGTTATAAATAAATAATAATTCAAATCTAACAACAGCCTTAATAATTAGACAAGTCAAAACCTAACAATCAATCATATATAACCGTATGTATATATGATCAAGATTTCTTAATTTCCAAAGATATCCACGCGGTTAATAAAGTTATTTGAGTTTTGGAATTGTGTTGAATCTCGAATAGTAGTTGTAGCATAATGCATACATATAAATAACGCCCAACGCGTTTTCAGTATACATATTACTTCACCATATTGAATACTTCTTGTTCTTTTTGAGGACGACGTATTCTGCATTAACTCAAAACACATTAAACACTTGTTCTTTCTTTTCATTTTTCTTTTGAATATTTTCTTTGCTTCCAAATAAGTCATAATGACGGCAATGTCTCATGATGACTTATTTGAGATATTATCATGGCCACCAGCATATATAGGCAATTAACAAATTTAAGTCTAATGACAAGTTATTTTCAGAGATTTCAAAGGAGATATATTTTGCATTAAAGCAAACTCAAAACACATTAACAAAGGATGACTCATGCTTCTATATATATATATATATACACTAGGAACTCATATATATATATATATATATACGGAACTCATACGATGCATGGGAGTTAATTCATGTATAGCTATATAAAAATATATTTGTGAAACCTGGAATGTAACTAACATGATTTGTTGTAGCATATCTATTTCTAAAGGAAAAATATTTTAGTATAAAATACACAACAATGAACATTAAAAATAAGAATTGCAAAGAAAGTACAATGCACAGTTTAGCAAACACACACACTATTTACTATACTCCGATTAGATTAGTTTCGTAGTAGAAGAAGAACTTAATTGGTCATAATATCATATTAGAAATATTAGATTAAACGTCGTATGAATGTGAAGTTTAGCAAAACCAAAAGATAAAATAAAAGGATCAAAAGAGATGCTTGTGTGCTACTCGTGGGTGACCTGGGTCTACAAGTGTAATATGCCAGCCAAGCCAGCTCATGATATATATTCTTACTAAAAGGGAGAAAGGATAATCACCTATTGTAACTGAATGTAGTCAGTTCAATATTAATAGAGTTTGTTATGAGAGCAGTTATAGAACACGTGTGTAATAAGCTTCAACCACAACTATATATATATATATATATATATATATCTCAATCTGTAACTCATCACAGTAATGCAATCAGAAGTATATATTCACTTTACACTTCAAACACTCTCTCTTATTTTTCATTTTCTCTAACCCAGCCTTGCCCTGATACCTTTATCATATCAAAGCTTGAGCTCCAATGGTGTCCCCAGAATCTTCACAAACCATACAATCAGCAGCTAGCGCTCATCTAATGATTCAAACCTTTGCAAATCCAGTAGCACTGAAACTTGATAAAGAAAATTATCTGCCATGGAAGCAACAAGCAAAAGTTGTGATCGAAGGGCATGATTTGCTGAATTACATCACTAGGGAAGAAATCCCAAGGAAGTTTGCTTCAGATGCTGATTTGAGAAAGTGGAGTTTTAAGTACTAAATACAAGCATTGGATGAAGAAAAATGTGCTTCTGGAGTCATGGCTGCTAGCTTCAATGAGTAAGCCCTTTACTACTAGGATGGTAGGGTGTGATTTTTCTGTTCAAATGTGGAAAAGATTGGAAACATTCTTTGCATCCCAAATAAATGCAAAGGTGAGGCAACTCAGGAACAAATTGAGCAA
Organism: Dalbergia oliveri; assembly: GCA_030441495.1. Classification (NCBI taxonomy): domain Eukaryota; kingdom Viridiplantae; phylum Streptophyta; class Magnoliopsida; order Fabales; family Fabaceae; genus Dalbergia; species Dalbergia oliveri. The sequence goes on from JAMLFY010000009.1 coordinate 16,587,280, forward strand.
TACCAGAAAAGAAAGATTAGTCACTGATTATCTTCTTGAGATAAAGAAGGTAGTTGATGCCCTTATTTCAGTAGGTGCTCCAGTGGGGGAATCTGATCAAGTAGCTAGAATATTGGATGGGTTGACAGAAGAATAAGCTCCATTCATCACTTCAATCATGTCAAGACTAGAGCCAATCTTAGTAGGAAAACTAGAAGCATTGCTAATGGCACAAGAAGGGATGTTAAAAAAATTTCAAGGCAAAGAAAGTACTTTTCATGCAAATCTTGCACAATCAAGAAATCAATCAAGAAGGTTCTTCAATAATTAGTCTCAATTTGTTAAAAGTGGCAGATCCTCATTCAACAGAGGAGGAGGAAGAATGACATCAAGAGGAGGTAGATCTCTACCAGACCCACATGCCAAGTTTGTGGAAAATTGGGCCATACTGCTTTAGGATGTTGGCATCAATATGATCAGCAATATGGTTCAAGTCATAATTCTCAACCTTATCAGAACCAGCAATCACAGCCTCATCATTTCCAATCTCAATCTAGTACCCCCAAGGCCAAGAGCACATCTCTCAAATGTAGTAGCAACCCCTGCAACAATGTATGATCCAAATTGGTATCCAGATTCACGTGCCTCTCATCATATGACATATGATCCTACAAATTTAATGGAGAAGACAGACTTTCATGGATCTGAGCAAGTCCGAGTTGATAATGGTGCATGTTACAAATTTCTCGCATTGAAAAATCTAAGTTTCAACCATCTTATTCATCTCATGTATTATATCTGAATAATTTGCTACATGCCCATCAAATTACCAAGAATATCTTAAGTGTTCACCAATTTACATAAGATAATAATGTTTATTTAGAGTTTCATCCTCATACTTCCCTTGTTAAATCTTAGGACACTAAGGAGACTCTTCTCCAAGGCTCTACTGAGAATGGCTTATATTCTCTTGGTGATCTTTTTTCAAATTTTTCTACTGCCAAATATGCTACTGCACCTATAACTTTTCTCTCATCTATAAAAGATAATAGCTTCTCAATTTGGTACTCACAGTTGGGACACCCTTCAACTTCTATTGTATCACATGTGTTGAAATCCTACAATATTCCCTTCACTGTATCTGAAAATAATGTTTGTTCTACTTGTTGTTTAGGAAAGTCACATTAGTTACCATTTTCCATTTCTAATATTGTATATCCTTATCCACTTGAACTTGTGTATGCTGATATTTGGGGTTCAGCCCTCACTTCAACAATAAATAGAGCTAGATACTATGTTCTTTTTGTTGATGCTTTTTCCAAATATACATGGATTTATCTTCTTCATAGCAAATCTCATATTTACAACTTCAACACAAGTTAAAAACATTCCAAAGTGATCATGCAAAAGAATTTACTGCTCTCTAAGTGTCTTACTTCACAGGGTATTTTCTATAGATTCTCTTACTCTTATGTTCATCAACAGAATGGAAATGCAGAAGAAAGTACAAGCATGTAACATCTATAGGTTTAACCTTGTTAGCTAACGCATCCATGCCCCTGTTATTGGGGGATGCTTTCCTCACAACAACTCAACTCATCAATTCCCTACCTACTCCTCTACTTCAACATTAATCACCTTTTGAGAAGTAATTTCATAAACAACCACCCTACCAGGCGCTAAAAGTATTTGGCTGTTTATGTTTTCCATACCTAAGGCCATACAATCCTCACAAGTTTGATTTTAAATCCTCCCCTTATGTATTTATGGGCTATGGTGTTAAACATAAAGGCTATAGGTGTCTCACTAAGTTTGGTAAAGTTGTCACTACTAGGCATGAAATTTTTTATGGACACTCCTTCCCTTCAAGACTAACCCTACCTTTGGCTCTCAAAATTCCTTAGCTAATGATTTTTCAGCATCATTAATTCCCACTATTCCTATTGTCCCATTTGCTACCCCTACAAAATTTGCTGAAGTTGTCACTATTATAGCTCCCTCTGCTGGTACCTTATCACCTCACCTTCCTAATGTAGCCTCACCACAAGATTTACCTACACAACATGCACTTGATGTTGCTTTATCCTCTAAATTGAACCTACAGCACCTCTCCCTCCTAATATCCCTCTTTGGACATAAGTTGCATCTTGAAAATGAGCACACAATGGTTACTAAGGCTAAGGATGGGATAGCTAAACCTAGAACCCTTAATGTTATGTTGGAACCTTCTTATGCTAACAGGCTCTCTCTACACCTCACTGGAAACAAGCTATGGATAATGAATGCTTTGCCCTTATGAGAAATGATACCTGGACACTTGTTCCCCTACCTAGGAAGAGAAGCAACTAGAAGCAAGTGGATTTTTCAAGTTAGTATCATCAGATAGCTCAATTCAAAAGTACAAGGCCAGGTTAGTTGCAAAGGGATTTAATCAAAGAACAGGCTTTGACTATATTGAGACTTTCAGTCCAATATAAAACTAGCCTTAATTCGGTTAGTTTTATCAATTTCTTTAGCCAAGTGTTAGCCTATTAGACAATTAGATGTGAATAATGCATTTCTAAATAGTGATTTGGATGAAGATGTATTCATGACACAGCCTTAGGGTTATGAGATTGGCAATGGTGAATTGGTTTGCAAATTTACTAAATCCTTTTATGGCCTTAAGTAGGCACCCAGGACATGGTTATGTTGTAGGGCATGGTCTACTACCCTACAACATTTAGGCTTTGTCTCTACAAAGTCTAATGTCTCATTATTCACCAAAGTGATAGCCTCTTCAATTATGTATATCCTCATCTATGTGGATGGCATAATATAACACGAAGCTCACAACAAGAGATAAATGAATTGGTGTCTAACCTCAATGCCTCCTTTGCTCTAAAGACATGGGACCACTCCACTATTTCCTTGGTATTATAGTCACCCTTACTAAGAATAGGGGTCTCTCACTCCTCAGGTCAAGTATATACAAGATCTGCTAGTCAAAACCAAAATTGAAGGATACAAGGTTTACTCTACTCCTGTCCCATCTAATATGAAATTGTCAACTAGAGAAGGCTCTTCATTTGAGGATCCTTACCTCTACAGGTTAATTATTGGCAGCTTGCAATACATCACTATCACTAGGCTTAAGTTGGCTTACTATGTGGACGGTCTATCAATTATGCAATCCCTACTTAACTTTCACTGGAAAATAGTAAAGAGAATATTGAGATATTTAAGTGGCACAATGAATCATGGCCTTCATTTGCAAAAGTCAATTGATTTTTTACTTACTAGATACAGTGATTTCAAATTGGGGTTCCAATCATGATGATAGGAAGTCTACAAGTGGCTATTGTGTATCTTTTGGCCCTAATCCCATTACTTAGGCCTCCAAGAAGCATGATGGTATCTCTAGATCCAACACTAAGGCTAAATATAGGAGCTTAGCTACCCTTGTTTTTGAGTTAATCTGGCTTTGTTTATTACTTGCTAAGCTACACATAGTTCTCTTCACCTCCTCTTATCTACCGTGACAACAACAGTACAATCCTATTGACAACAAATCCAATTTTTACACTCAAGGTCTAACCACTTTGAGTTGGATCTTCACTTTGTGAGAGATCATGTAGCACAAGGTCATGTTAAAGTCCATCACATTCTTGCTAATGCCCAAATTGCTAACATTCTTACAAAGGCCATTTCCTCCAAACTTTTTTTTTTTTTTCAGTTTTGAGAGAAACTCAGAATTGTTGATCACAAGTTGCTAAGTTTGAGGGGGAATGAAAGGGAGAAAGGATAATCACCTATTGTAATTGAATGTTAGTTAAAGTTATTTAGTTAGTTGAGTATTTATAGAGTTTGTTATGTGAGTAGTTATAGAACACTTGTGTAATAAGCTTCAACCACAACCATGTATATATCTTAATTTATAACTCATCAGGTAATGCAATCAAAATTATACATTCACTTTACACTTCAAACACTTTGGCCCGTTTGAAGTTGTTTTCTAAAACGTTTTATATTTTTAAAAGCAAGAACCTAGAAAATCTTGTTTGATATGCTATTTTCTTCCCCTTGATTTTAAAAACCAAAAAACTAATTTCAAGTTTTAAAAATAGAAACAGGAAAACAACTCAAAGATGTTATGCAAAACAAGCAGTGGTAACTTTTTAAATAACTCTTCTCTCTATCTCTTTCCTCATCCTCTCCATCCAGAACCTTTGCACAGGACCGGCGCCGCCTTGTATAGGACCATGAGCATCCTCCTTGGAGCATCGAGGCCGCCCCTAACAGGCAAAATTGATCTATCGATGTCTGAGCTCTCCGTGAAGACCGGCTTGCGCCAACCGCGAACCCCTGTCCGCATTTCTGTTCACTCATGCCTCCGCCTCAGCGTGTAAATGAATCCCCACTATATATATTTCCAAAACGAGAAGGCATTTCTTCTAAATATTATTTTGATAATTTAATATCAGTTTGTAACGAAGGGGAAGATACATGTACCTCGTGAAAGATGATAAATCGAAGACACAAGATGACCGTTCCTTCCTTGTTCTATCGGCTTGGGTGAAGTGAATTTTTTTTTTTGGGAGGGGGTGTACCTAAAGGACTTCAGAGCAATGAGCAATAATTTTGGAAGTGGTAAGGGTACAATAATCAAAACGTAATCATATACCTTAGCCGTAGAGAATATTTATAGGAGATGCTTGAAGAGTGGCTATCAGGGCAGGAGTTCACTTGCGCCTTCAGGTACACTCTCCACATTTGTGATCATGGACTAAGAGAGGTGGGTGTACGTCCATCGATAACCATCGCCACGTACCAACCCTTTATGCATTCGGGCATAGTGATAGGAAACGACTCGAGGCTTCCAAGGCAGGAGGCCTCTATGTTGGGCTGACCAAATTGGGCTAGTTAAGGGCTTGGGTCCATCCTCGTCACTGTCCGGAACAATTCTCCTTTTAATTCTAAATATTTTAGTTCTAAATCAAAATCTTTTTGTTTTACACTACTAGAATTGCAGGACACAGACGAGTTTACTAATAGATTTAATTATTACCAATTGGTATGGGTCATCGATTTTTGATTTGTTGATAGAATATTACCGACGGGTTAAGGACCTATCGGTAAGTGCCGAGGTCATATTGAAGGTTTAAAAATAACAATCAGTTGTACAATTGTATTAAAGTTGTTTCTAAGATCGCAGAGAAATAATATTACCGATAGGTTTTTTTATTTGTACCTGAGTCTTGTGAAAAAAAATTATTAACTTGTTATCAACGAGTAATTTGTTGTTACGATGGGTTATGAAAACAAAAACAAAAATATTTTTCTTATCCGAGTTTACTAATGGGTTTATGATGTTGATTTTTGAAAAAAAAATCATTCATTTTTTATAGGTTTGCCTTCGATAACATTTTTATTTTTTTGGAGCTAATTACATTGTCGTATATGATTCATTTATATATTTGAAAATTTTCTACCAAGATCAGTCACTCAATCGTAAACTTAAAAGAATTAAAAAAAATATTGTTTTGGGAAAGGTAAAATACAAATTTTATGAATCAATATATTTTAAAATTTGAATGTGATATATGAGTGGAATATATGATATTTGATTAGTATAGAATACTATGAGACATCTTCTTTCCTTTCTTTGATAGAATTATTATCATATTGCTAACAAATATAAATCAACCAAACATTTTAAATATTTAAATATGAGGTGTGTTGTTTGTACTTATTATCCATGGACAGTGTTTATTTACAACTTATCCACCATTGGATGAGATGTGAATCTCATTCAAGTAAGATCAACGTCCATCTAATGATGGATAGGTACGAATCAAAGTGTCCACATATTTTTGAGAAACAATGGCACAAGAAACATGTTATTTGTACTCATAAGGCATGGACACATGCGACTCATATCTCATCTACCATTGGATAAAATATGGACCCTACTTGAATGAGGTCGACACTCATCCAACGGTGGATGAAATGTGAGTCAGCATAGTGTCCATGTATTATGAGTATAAATAACATAACTCATAATAGAATAATTGCTTACTTAGCGGTTGGAGGCTTGGAGCGCTCCCTTCTCTTTTGGATAGGGGTTTGATCCTTTAGATGGAAATATGTTAAAATTATTTTTGAGCATGGTAATTTTTTATTTTGAATAAAAAATTAAAATGTTTGATTTTAATCTTTTATGAAAATATATAATTGGATGATATAATAAATTATTTTATACTAAAAGTATATTAGAATTGATTTTTTATACTTAATTAAATCAAATCAAGTAATTATATTTCTACATATTGTGCATAATTGAAACCATACACATTTAATCAAGGAAAAAAAATTCGTATCAATCAAAATCAATTCCTTCCACTTATGATTCTTCTTAGCATTCTTAATAATTCCTGCTATTTGTGAACGCAGCCTAGCGTATCTTATATTAATTGATTAATTGATTCTGTATACATTTATGTGTCTAAACGTACTCTTATAAGTTGTACACAAGAACCCATCGTTCAGTGAACAAATATTGTCAAAACCTCCACACAACTAACAGGGTATTCTACAAATCGCTAGGCAAGCATGGCCAACCTCTTGTCGCTATATGCCACTCTCCTTCTCCTCTCCACAACAAGTAAGTTATCCCTTGATTCCAAGTTTACATATGTTACATTCACATATAATTTTTACACTGGCATTGATGCGAAAGGTAATTGGTGAACTACATGTTTTACGCTGGCAATTGATTGGTACATGTTTCGTTTTACATTGGCTAATAATTCTCGATATTAGATAAGTTTTTGAAAAAAAAATTAAAATGATCTTTATTTTTTGGTAGCGTTAATGATCTTCATTTTAAATATCTTTTAAAGAAGTACAATTTATTTTACAATTGTTTCTTTTATTTGTAAACATTTGTTTATTTCAAGAAAATATCTTGTTAATTACATTCAAAAGTATAAAAATTAGAGATTAATTTTGATACACGTATAGTGTAAAATCATTTTTTTTTATTTGGAAGACAAGTGGGTGGTTGGGACAAATTTTTTTGTTGATATGACAATATGATCAAGCTTTTGTGTAAAATTTTGTTTTATATTGGCATTACATGAAAATTAAATTTTAAGAATTATTCTATCAAAATAATGATGCATAACGAGCTTTAAATATAACTTTCTCGTCGGAGTTAATTGTCTGGATTAGTTCAGGTCAAATTAAGTAATCTCACTTTTAATAACATGGTATTAAAAAGTATAATATATATCCTTGGTCACTGTCTGCACAATTATAATTTCCAAAGTTATATATATATATTTACCTTTTTGCTTGAACATGAAAACTCTAACTTTTTGATGCATGAATTGTTGTCATAAACACATAGGTGCTCTGATGGCTATGGTGGCCAGTGACCAGTGCAGGGAAAAGATTGGGCCTTGCTCGAATGACTGTAACAGCAAATGTGCCAATGCTCATCAAGGCAATGATGGTCAGGGTATTTGTGATCCTGGTGAAGATGGCAAATTGGTTTGTTGGTGTTTACATGATTGCCCAGAATTGAAAACATGTCAAGATGGATTTCCTCCTAATGGACCCTGCAATGACCAAAATTGTGAGTCTCAGTGTGATGCCAGGCATCCTGGTTCTGGAGCTCATGGATTCTGTTATAGCACAGGGTATCCACTCTTAGATTCTTGTCGGTGCACCTACTACTGCTAGCATTTTTTTTGTTTTTTTGCCTAGGGAAAAATTGCCCAATATGTTTTGGGGATTATTATTATTATCGTTGTTGTTGTTGCCGTTGTTGTTTAGGGGATTATGAGATGATTTGATGATTATCTATGAAGTTTTAGACAAAGATTACTAATAAAAGGTTGATTGGCAAGTCCAGTCTAAAGTCATGTTTGATTATAGCTGTTTTGCTGTCTCTAATATAAGGAAATTGATTATAAACTGTTTTGAATTAAAATCTATCTATATACTAATAATTATTCAGAGGACTATAGAAGGAGGAGTTGACAAGTGTCACACTATGATTCGTTCTTTATTTTTCTGAATTTTTAAATTTCAAACGAGGTTTAAATTTACATGCATTTAAATTGATAGTCTCTTCAATTATGTATATCCTCGTCTATGTGGATGACATAATTGTAACATATAGCTCACAGCATGAGATAAATGAACTTGTGTCTAACCTCAATGCCTCCTTTGCTCTCAAAGACATGGGACCACTCTACTATTTCCTTGGTATTGAAGTCACCCCTACTAAGAATGGGGTCTCTTCTCTCAGACCAAGTATATACAGGATTCTAGTCAAAGCCAAAATGGAATGATGCAAGGCTTACTCTACTCTTGTCCCATCTAATATGAAATTGTCAGCAGGAAGGCTTTCCGTTGAGAATCCTCACCTTTATAGGTCAATTGTTGGCAGCTTGCAATACATCACTATCACTAGGCACGAATTGGGTTACTGTGTCAATTGGGTCTCCAATTTATGCGGTCCCACTTATTGGAAAATGGTAAAAAGAATATTGAGATATCTAAGTGGCACAATGAATCATGGCCTTCATTTGCAAAAGTCAATTGATTTTTGACTTACTAGATACAGCGATTCAGATTGGGGTTTTGATCCCAATGATAGGAAGTTCACAAGTGGTTACTTGGGCCTCCAAGAAGCAACATGCTATCTCCAAATCCAGCATTGAGGCTAAATATAGGAGCTTACTGCCCTTGTTTTAGTTAATCGGCTTTGTTCATTCTTGTCTAGTTAGAGTTCTGCCTTTACCTCCTCTTGTCTCCTGTGACAACAACAACTCAATCCTATTGACAACAAATCCAATTTTACACTCAAGGTCCAAGTACTTTGAGTTGGATCTTCACTTTGTGAGAGATCATGTAGCACAAGGTCATGTTAAAGTCCATCACATTCCTTGATGCCTAGATTGCTAACATTCTTATAAAGGCCATTTCCTCCAAGCTCTTTTCTGTTCTAGACAAACTGAATTGCTGATTGCAAGTTGCTGAGTTTGAGGGGGGATGAAAAGGAGAAAGGATAATCACCTATTGTAACTGAATGTTAGTTAAAGTTAGTTAGTCAGGATTGATAGAGTTTGTTATGAGAGCAGTTATAGAACATGTGTGTAATAAGCTTCAACCACAATTGTGTGTGTGTATATATATATATATATATATATATATATATATATGGTGGAGATACATTTGGTGTAAGTCTTATACACTTATATTTTTCAATAACTCTTCATAAAAATTGAATTTAATGTATTCAACCATTGAATTATGTGATATTACATTAATGATCAAACATGCCAAATTTCAGAAAAATCAGATAACAATAGGCATGTATTCTAATGATTTATATTTACTAGTATTTTCAAAAACATATTATCCTCCAAAATAAAGTAGTATGATGATAAATCAAATCATTTTAAAACTATATGAAATTTGATACATTTGATCTACTATAGGTAAGAACTTTGAATTGAATGTTGGATTGATGAAATTTTATACCCATAAAAAGTTTTTAAAGGTGTAAGTATATCAAGACTCAAACCTAGTGTAAATAAATCTCCATATATATATATATATATATATAGAATGAGAAGGCATTCCTTCTGAAATCTTATTTTGAGAATTTAATATCAGTTCTTGTAATGAGGGAAGATACATGTACCTTGCCAAAGATGATAAACCAAAGACACAAGATGATCGTTCCTTCCTTGTTCTCATCAGCTTGGGTGAAGTGATTTTATTTTTGGGGGGGGGGTTGTACTTGCAAGGACTCCACCAAGCAATGGGCAATAATTTTGCCAGGAATAGAGTACAATAATCATAACGTAATCGTATACTTGGAGCCCATAGAAGTATTTATAAGAGATGCCTGGAGAGTGGCTATAGGGGTCAGGAGTTCACTCACACCTTCAAACCTACGTCTCCACGTTTGTGATCATAGACGAAGTGAGAAGGAGGGTGTACGTGCTCGGTCACCGCCACCACGTGTAAGCCCTTTGTGCGTTTGGGCATAGTGATAGGAAACGACTCGAGGCTTCCGAGGCAGTGGGCCTCTATGTTGGGCCGACCAAATTAGGGTAGTTTAGAGCCTGGGTCTATCCTTATCAATGTCCATAATAGTTCTCCTTTTAATTCTAAATATTTTAGTTCTAAATCAAAATCTTTTTGTTTTACACTACATGAATTGTGCATGACACCGACGAGTTTACCAATGGATTCAATTATTACTTACGGTCTTATAGACGAGTACGGGTCATCGATTTTTGATTTGTCGATAGAATATTCCTGGCGAGTTACGGTACCTGTCGGTAAGTGCCGAGGTCATACTAACAAGTTTAAAAGTAACAATCAATCGGTATAATTGTATTAAAGTCATCACTAAGGTCGTTAAGGAAATACTAGGTTTTTTTATTTGTACCAATGAGTCTTGCAAAAAAAATTATTACCCCATTACCAACAAGTAAATTGTTATTACAGAGGGGTTATGAAAACAAAAATAAAATATTTTTCTTATCCAGTTACCAACGGGTTTATTGACGGGTTCATAATGTTTTATTTTTAAAAAAAAATTATTTATTTCCGATGAGTTTTCTTGTTAATAACATTTTTATTTTTTGGAGCTGATTACATTGTCGTGTGCGATTCATTTATATATTTGAAAATTTTCTACCAAGGTCAGTCACTCAATCGTAAACTTAAAAAAATAAAAAAAATATTGTTTTGGGAAAGATAAAATACAAATTTTATGAATCAATATATTTTAAAATTTAAATATGTGATATACGAGTGGAATATGTTATATTTGATTAGTATAGAATACTGTGAGACATCTATTTTCTTTTCTTTGATACAATTATCATCATATTGCTAACAAAAATAAATCAGCCAAACATTTTAAATATTTAAATATAAGGTGTGTTATTTGTACTCATTATTCATGGGATATCATGTTGACTCACATCTCATCTACCATTGGATGAGGTATGGATCTCATTCAAATAAGGTCCATATCCATCTAATGATGGATAGGATGTGAGTTGACATGGTATCCTACATACTATGAGCACAAAAATTATATTTTTCTTTAAATATTTTGAGAAACAATGGTGCAAGAAAAATATTATTTGCACTCACAAGATATAGGATACCGTGTTGAATCATATTTCGTTCATTATTAGATGATATAGACCCTACTTGAATGCGATCAACACCCCATCCAATGGTGGATAAGATGTGAGTTTGCACAATATCCTATATATTAAGTATAAATAACATAACTTATGGCACAATAACTGCTTACTTATGGTTGGAGGCTTGGAGTGCTGCCCTTCTCTTTTGGATAGGGGTTTGATCCCTTAGATCGAAATATATTAAAAATATTTTTGAGCATGTTATTTTTTTTATTTTGAATAAAAAATTAAAATGTTTGATTTTAATCTTTTATGGAAATATACAATTGGATGATATAATAAATTATTATATACTAAAAGTACATTAGAATTGATTTTTTATACTTAATTAAATCAAATCAAGTAATTATATTTCTACATATTGTGCATAATTGAAACCATACACATTAATCAAGGGAAAATATTTTTTTGTATCAATCAAAAACAATTCCTGCCACTTATGATTCTTCTTACCATTCTTAATAATTCCTGCTATTTGTGAACGCAGCCTAGCGTATCTTATATTAATTGATTAATTGATTCTGTATACATTTATGTGTCTAAACGTACTCTTATAAATAGTACACAAGCACCCATCGTTCCGTGAACAAATATTGTCAAAACCTCCACACAACTAACAGGGTATTCTACAAATCGCTAAGCAAGCATGGCCAACCTCTTGTCGCTATATGCCACTCTCCTTCTCCTCTCCACAACGAGTAAGTTATCCCCTTGATTCCAAGTTTACATATGTTATATTCACATATAATTTTTACACTGGTATTGGTATGAAAGATAATTGGTGAACTACATGTTCTACGCCGGCAATTGATTAGTACATGTTACGTTTTACATTGGCAAATAATCCTCAATATTATATAAGTTTTTGAAAAAAAAATTAAAATGATCTTTATTTTTTGGTAGCGTTAATGGTCTTCATTTTAAATATCTTTTAAAGAAGTAAAATTAAAATTTATTTTGCAATTGTTACTTTTATTTGTAAACATTTGTTTATTAAAAGAAAATATCTTGTTTCAAGTTATAAAAATTAGAGATTAATTTTGATATATGGTTAATGTAAAATCACTTTTTTTCTTATTTCTTTCTATTTGGAAGACAGGCGGGTGGTTGGGACAAAATCTTTTATTGATATAATAATATATGATAAGTTTTTGTGTAAAAATTTGTTTTATATTGATGTTACACGACAATTAAATTTTAAGAATTATTCTATCAAGATAATGATGCGTGACTCTAACTTTTTGCTTGAACAAGAAAACTCTGACTTTTAGAAGCATGAATTGTTGTCATATACACATAGGTGCTCTGATGGTTCTGGTGGCCAGTGATCAGTGCAGGGAAATGATTGGGCCTTGCTCGAATGACTGTAACAGCAAATGTACCAATGCTCATCAAGGCAATGATAGTCAGGGTATTTGTGATCCTGGTGAAGATGGCCAATTGGTTTGTTGGTGTTTATATGATTGCCCAGAATTGAAAACATGTCAAGATGGATTTCTTCCTAGTGGACCCTGCAATGACCAAAATTGTGAGTCTCAGTGTGATGCCAGGCATCCTGGTCGTGTAGTTCATGGATTCTGTTATAGCATAGGGATAGGGTATCCATTCTTAGATTCTTGTCAGTGCACCTACTACTGCTAGCATTTTTCCTTTTTTTCGCCTATGAAAAAAATTGGCCAATATGTTTTGGGGATTGTTGTTGTTGTTGTTTAGGGGATTATGAGATGATTTGATGATTATCAGTAAAGTTTTAGACAAATATTACTAATAAAAGGTTGATTGACAAGTACATATAAACTGTTTTGAATTAAAATCTATCTATATACTAATAATAATTCAGAGAACTAGATAAGGAGGAGTTGACAAGTGTCACACTATGATTTGGTCTTTATTTTTCTGAATTTTTAAGTTTCAAACTAGGTTTAAATTTACATGGGTTTATTTTTAGAAAATGACATCACATTAAATTTTAATTTTAGAAAGCTGACAAATGAAGAGGGACTAATTGAAATGGCAAGTCAAAATGGGGAATCACTCATTTAAAAAAAATGATATATTTAATTCATTTTGAATGAATTAATATTACATTTATTCTATATTGAATTTAATTTTCTAGCCAAAGTTTGTGCATTTTTTTTAATATTGAAAGAAATGAAAAAAAATAGGAAACTACTACAGCCTCATAAAATATCTTCTCTGAAGGTCATATTGCAAAATTGGATTTTGAATTTTGCATTCAAAAGTTTGTAAATTTTCTTAAGCCATAAATGTATTTATTTGAAAGAAAATAAAATGAAATAAGTTGAGATTTGAAATATTAGAAAATTAATGCATTCATTATATGTATTTGTCCACCCAAATTTCAGCCACCATTTTCAATCAATCATAATTTACTGATTTTCAAATTTCTCACTAACTATGAAAGATTGCATTAATATTTTCGGTGCCAATTAAGGAATGAATGGCAGCGTCTTCTATAACGTAGAAATGACATAACAAAGTTTTAAAATTAACAAGAATTATTCTCAATTATCAAGATGACTATTACGGAAATATATTGCAAGATGACATACAGGGAAGATACTTTATTATCTCTAGGTAGAAGAGAAATGAACAAAAAAAGATTAAGAATATAGACGGAAAAACATTCAATTTTTGTGCCCAATAGAATTTAATTTCTCCATCTATCTAATATCTATCATCTGTGTCTGTGAATCGGTGGAACGTGCAGCAGTTAAGAGCAGCGCTAATAGGGGACACGAGAAGAGATCACAACAGCCGAAAGTGCTAATAATAACAATAATAATAATAAGAGTTAATACTCATTTTAATATCTCATTTTACATTTAAAATGAGTCAAATTAGTCCATGACATTATAAAATGTGAGTTATATTAGTCTTTTAATTTATTTTTATTTAACATTTCATCAATTAAATAATGATAAGTAATCTTAAGTGATACATTAACATGTCATTTGTCTTTTGAAGTGAAATAAAGTTTATAATAACTCATTTTGGTATCTAAATTGCACAAAATGAGTCATTTTATAATTTAAAATGAAAATTTAAATGACTCATTTTGTATAATTTTAAATATCAAAATGAGTTATTTTAAACTCAATTATACTTCAAATGACATAAGGTAGGTAAAGGTATAATTTAATATTACCTATTATCACTTAATTAATTGACTCATTTTAAAAATCGGAATTAAAGTGACTCATGAATATAAAATTAGGGATTAAAATAAATATTAACTCTAATACTAATAAGAATCCCTGGTCGATTTTTTTTTTTTTTGGTCGAAGGGATATGCTTGTTCTGCTTAGAAGTTGAAAGGGCAGGGCTATGGACTAGATCTTTTTTTTTATTTTTTATTCTTGATCTTCTTATTTCTGTTTTGATTTTTCAAAAAAATTAATCCAAATTTAGTTTTTGATGAATAAAAAAACAAATTAATTAAATTTATAAAAGAGTCTCTGGACTAAAATTTGGGCCTTAATTAGTATAATTTTTAGAGTAATTTATATTCACATCTCCCAAAATTTAGTAGTATAATGAAACTCAATTTCACTTTATTTTACTAAACTATCACTAACCTCCCTTGAGATTTAATAAAATTAGACTAACTTCCCTTATAGTTATTAAATCATTAATTTAAATGATAAAAAAGATAATATGTGATATAAACATGATTATTAATATTAAAATTATAGTATTTTGATGATATTTGACATGTATATTAACTAAAATACCTCTTTTTTTTATCATAAGTTATAGTTATAAATTTCATTTTCATGTGATAAAGTATTTTATTCAATTAAAGTGTTAAATACTGCTAAAATATTATAATTTTATCATTAATAATTATGTATATATCTTTTTTTTATCAATTAAATTAATAAACTGGTATTTATAGAAGAATTCAGTATAATTTCAGTAACATTAAAAAAGGTCAGTGTAATTTTAATAACCTCATAAGAGGGATGCTGAATATATTTACAGTAAATCTCTCAGAGACTAGCATAATTTTTTCTAATTCTTAAGGATGTACCATGCAGATACTTATAGGGCCCACTTTTAAAACATTGCTTGGTATTATTGATACAGTTAGAATGGGCAGCGACGTGAGGGGAAAAAAGAATGGGTAGCAAAACTTTTTTTTTCCTTGGATATCATATAAACGACCTTTTTTCCCACTTTGTAGAGGTATCATTAAAGAAGCATGCAAGCTAGTACACAATATTTTTTTTTCTGTTTGTTACCAACCATATGTACATCGTCTTTAATTTATAGAATTACATTTAGTACGTATTATTATTACCTTCAATTTAATCTATATATATATGGTTATTTCTAATTGTAGTTATATATAAAAATTGGATATTTACTTTAATTTAGATATCATTATATTTAATTAAAAATATATGAAATTATATTATTACCTTTAATTTATATTTTTACACCAAAAAGAAATAATATAAATTGACATGATTGCCTTTAATTGATATATTAGGATTTTAGCATAAGTTTAAATTTAAACCAAATAAAATCAATCCCCTTCTTCAATCATTAGAAATACTATTTAATTGATTCTAAAATTAATATTTGATGATAAAATCAATTCAAATCACATTTTATGTAGTTTGTTTTAAATATGATGTTTAATATATAAATTATACATATATCAAAGATTGAAAAATTATTACATATAGATATCTAGATAGATATTCTAAAAAAACTATTACATATTAACTTATTTTTAAAAATTTTGTGCATAATTGCACAAATAAAAAACACTAATATTAATAATATGACAATATATAATTGAATGAAATAATAAATTATTATATGAAAATTATATCAAAATTGATTCTTTTTATATTTAATTAAATCAAATCATGTAAGTATATTTCTATTGTGCATGATTTAAATCATACACATTTAATAAAAAAAATAGCATTTTTGTTTCAATCAAAATTGACAATTATGTATCGATCAAAATCAATTCCTAATTCCTGCTATATATGATACTAAACGCAATCTAGCCCATGTCTCCTTTTTTTATTATTATTTTCATTTTGACGCGGAATCAGTCGGGCTTATCTTATTGATTCTTTCTATATTTATGTCTCTAAACGTACTCTTATAAATAGTACACAAGAACCCATAGTTCAGTGAACAAATATTGTCAAAATTAAAACATCCAACACAACAGGGAATTCTATAAATCGGTCTGCAAGCATGGCCAACCCCTTCTCACTGTATGTCACTCTCCTCCTTCTCTCAACACCAAGTAAGATATCCCCTTCTAACTTTACATTCTTACACTTGTATATTTTTGTTTTGTTTTGTTTTTACGTAAATGTAATTGCTGAACTACATGTTTTACGTTGGCAATTGATTAATATATTACTTTTTACATTGGCTAACAAGGCTCGTTTAGATGAGTTTTTGAAAGAAGAAATTAAAATGATCCTTATTTTTTGGTGGTGTCAATGATGTTCATTTTAAATAATTGCTTCTTTTGTATATTTTTAAACATGGTTTACTTTAGGAAAATATCTTGTTCCAAAGGATAAAAATTAGAGATTTATTTTGATATAAATCGATATAAAAGAGTTTTACAAATCATTTAGTCACATAATTGAATCAAATACTTGTTGATATAACAATACCATGATTAGATCTCTATGAATTTTTTTTTTCTTTTACACAAATAGTGAATGAAAATTAAATTCAAAAAATTATTCTATCACAATAATGGTGCATATATAACGAGCTTTAAATATAACTTTCTCGGAGTTAATTTTCGGGGTTTGTTTAGGTCAAATTAAGTAACGATCAATTTTGATATGGTGTCAAAATGCATCATATATATAGCCTAAATATTGGTCACACTGTGTGCACAATTATAATCTCCAAAGTTATATATATACTATTTTGGTTGAATATGAATATTTATATGGCTAAAAAGGTGAAAACTCTAACTTTTGATGAATGACTTGGTTCTAATGTATATGCATGTATATAGGTGCTCTGATGGTTATGGTGGCTGGTGACAAGTGCATGCAAGATTTGGGGGCTTGTTCCAATGACTGTAACAGCAAATGTTTGATTGCTCATCAAGGCAAAGGTCAGGGCATTTGCCAGCCCCGTAGTGAAGGTAATGGCCAAATGGGTTGTTGGTGTTACTTTGACTGCGCAGAAAAGAGATTGTGTCAAGATGGATTTCCTTATGCTGGAAAACAATGTAATGACAAATATTGTGATTCTCAGTGTGCCGCCAAGCACCCTGGTCAGGGAACTCAAGGATTCTGTTATAGCGAAGATCCTTTGTATCACTCTTGTGAGTGCACCTACTTCTGCTAGCATGTTTAATTTTTGCCTACAAAAAATTATGTTTTGGGCATTATTATTATTATTATTAATGTTTAGGGGATTATGGGTATGAGTTTATGATTATCGATCAATTTAGAGTTTTAGACAAAGATTACTAATAAAAGGTTTATTGACAAGGGGTTGAATATTTGATTTATAAATTAAATCTTGTGTTACATCTTTTGAAAATAAGAAGGGATGATTTTATTTTTTGATTCCTATGAAATTTGATTACTTTAGTTTTAGAATCCTATCAATTTTAATAGAATTTGATAGGAATTGAGTTGATTTGAAAATCTAAATACAAGTTAAACAAAACCACCAATTCATATTTTGATAATTCTAAATACTATTCAATACATTACAAATATAATAATTAACTTTTAAATTAATTCAAATCCTATTTTATATAATTATTTTAAATATAAATTTTAGTGTATAAATTAAATTAATTCTTTTTTTTGTTGTTGTTGTTCCAAACACTATCGATATTCAGTAAATTCCTTGTTTTTTTATTTTTTTTGGGTCGTGATATTCAGTGACTTCTCAAAAGCCATAGTTTGCCTAGTAAATGGATATTTCAGCTTGCAAGATAATCTATGAATTCTCAAAAGCCCAGGTCAGCCCCGAAAGAAATTTGGAAGAAAATAATAGACCAAGTATGCTCCCATCTTGGACGCGCAAAAAAGATTGAAAAAGAAAAGATATCGAAATCTCAGACCCAAGAAAAAGGGAAGAAAAGATTGTTAGGCTCTCTAAGAGTTAGGTAAAACATTTACTCTGTTTTATTCATTCATTGACAAATTAGTTTTGTGAATCATTATTGTCTCTCATCTTTTCAACATTTTTAATACAATAACTGACATGTCAATCAATAAATGTCACAAAACAAATGCTTTGTCTTTCTCATGAATACCTAAGAATTTCTAAGGAAAAGGGTACTGAAATCTAAATTTGTAATACTTTGTAACAAAAAATATAAATCTAAAGATAATACCTAAGCAATTGAGAAGTAGTACCATCTTCGTAACTGTTGAAGAGATAAGAGTGTACAAGGACCGGGTTGGACAAAACTCAATCTCAACTCAATTTTTAGGGTCAATTTTTAAAACCCAAACTCAACCCATAATGATACTATGTCCGGTTTTACCGTCAACTGACATTCGAACAATGTATGGAAATTTAGATATTGTACATAGTAAAGTTATAAAATTTTACAAGTAAGAAACAATTTTAGAGATATTTTACGATATAGGTTTCAAAATAAACATATCAATGTAGAAATAACATCAGGTTATGTAAAATATATTAATTAAACTTTAAAATCTTATAATTTTTCATAAATTATTATAAAAATATATATTTCTTAAGGGATTATTTGATTTTGGGCCAGGCCAACCTGACGTATAACCCGAATTCGGTTTGAAAAGTGTACCGAGTCAAATTTCAAGACCCGAACCCTCTCTAATGAACTTCTGACTGAGTCGAGTTGGAGGACGAACGGGTTATGAACACCCTAAAAGAGAGGACCTCACAATTGGAATAAAAATTTCAAACTTTTATGATAAAAAGACTTTATCTACGACTACTGTGTTCACTTCACTCATGAAAAGAAAATCAAGAGTGTACCGCGCTTAGTGTACATTAGTCATTTAAAGGAATCGAGCAAGTTGCCTAATGCGCAAGTCTGGTTTGTTCTGGGTATGGTTGCATGCCTATGATCTTCGATCTTTAAGGTGAGAACCTCGGGTATGAGTTGATTCTTGAATCGTCAATTTGGGTGGACAAACTGGTGGGTACCTGCAAGAACTCTGATGCTCAACTCAATTTATACTCAAGAGGGTTTAGGGTTTGAAGAATATTATAGTACCTTTCTCATGCTCTTGATTCTACTTTTGATGGTAGGAATTATTATGAACATCGAGTGTAACTCTTTTTACCCAAAATGGGCTCATAGGCCTCTTGCATGACTTCAGTTCGAGCTTATTGGGCTATTTTATGCCTCAATAACTCAATATATTTTCGAGGTTAGTAAATACGAACTGATCTAATACTCAGTTTACGCCCGTGCTTGTCTCAATTTATACATACATATATATATATATATAAAATGAAAAAATGGTTTATTATGAGTGAGAAAAGTGAATCTTGACTATTGGATCTTACATGAATTGTCAAGATTAAAACATAAAGTCATGACTTTTTCAAATGAGCATATAAGTATTAATTACTATTAATCAAATTTCAATCCTGACTATCCATATATGATTATACAACCTATATTTGCTCTTCTTACTCTCATAGTTAGCCATCCCTCTCATGTGATATGTGATGAGATTTTAATCCAATTTTCAATATGACAAATGATAAACAAATGCTATAATCGAGATTAGGTGTTAAAATTACCTAGAACGGTCGAAGCTTAATGAGTCCATGACTGGGTAGCTTCCTCCTGAAAAGAATCACCAAAAGAGAAAAATCCAGAGAGAGAGCTCCTCCTATCACACCTTCAGTTGTTCAGAACGTGTTTTGTCTCAATGGGCAACAGTCACACTGAAAGGGTTAGGAGGGCCTCACTAGGTTAGTAACGAATAGGCTAAACCTGCCTATTATAGCTAGTCCAATAACAATAACAAAAAAAAAATCCATATCCATTAACAACAAAATTGTCACAAATAAGCCCAATACAATAATTAATCAGAAAATGGGCTTAATAACATGGTTTGATAATTTTTTGGCATCCAATTAATCTGGAATTAAAATTAAAACTAATAAAATATGATTTATGCCAGTCCACACATAGAATATTTAACATTCTCCCACTTGGACAGCATAAATCAAAACATTATATTATTCCAGATTAATCAACAATATGTGGCCACAACAAGATGCCAAAATAAGCCAACATAAACCACGAAAAGGTCCAAAATGGAACTACAAGCATCTCAACAATGCAAAAAATCATATTCGAAGGAATTGTGATATCATACATTACAAGACACTTATATCCTGTGACCCAACAACAAAATGGAATATGGATAAATGGGAAAGCACAACAAAATGACATGTCAAAGTTTGAAAAAGTGCAGTTTCCTAACAAAATGGCCCAAGCATCCACCCAAGATGCCATATAAGATTCAATAAATCTTATCAAAATAACAAGATTGAGACTTGGGTCCAAAATGTCTCCACAATATGCCATCACAATGTATAAATATATAATAATAATTGTAATAACTAAACTGTAGAATAAACATATGGCAATTTCAATATTATTGAATATCTCAAATATCACAAATATGAGGTCATAACAAAACATAAATATGAACTCCCACTAATCCAAAACATCAAAAAAACCTCACTACACCCATACGGGTTACATGATCAACAAAAGCTTTAACAGTTATGCCTTTTGTTAAGGGGTCAGCAACATTAAGCTCTGTAGGGATATGCTCGACACGAGTTTTAAACTCCTGAATCTTCTCTCACAAACATAAACTTTGTCTCAAAGTGCTTTGTCCGCTTTGAGCTCTTATTATTAAGAGAGAAGCTCACCACAGGAAGTTGTCACAATATATGGTTAGAAGCCTAGAGATACTCTCCACAAAATCAAACTCAGCAATAAAGTTCTTCAACCATATTGCTTGACGCGTAGCCTCATAACAAGTTATATACTCTGCTTCCATGGTTGATGTAGCTGTAAGAGTCGTTGACACTCTTCCAAGAGATAGCTCCTCCAGCTAACATGAATACATAACCTGATGTGGACTTATGATCATCTGGACAACCACCATAATCAGAATCACAATAATATGTAACCTCAAGATGATCTGACCTCCTGGATGTAAGCATATAGTCTTTGGTACCTTTCAGATACCTCAAAACACGTTTTGCAGCCCCAATGTGCCACACCAAGTTTACTCAAGTATCTCCCAAGTACACCAACAACAAAAGCAAGATCAGGACGTGTACAAACTTGAGTATACATAAGGCTGCCAACAATAGAAGAATAAGGAATTTTCTTCATATCTGCCATTTCACTTTCAGTCTAGGACACTGGGCATTAGAAAGCTTCTCACCCTTTTGAATGGGTGCAACACAGGGCTTGCAAAAATACATATTGAACCGGTTAGGTTCTATCAATATATCCTTGTTGAGACAAACCAAGGATACCACGAGATCTATTACGATGAATCTCAATACCCAAAACAAAAGATGCATTACCAAGATCCTTCATATCAAAATGAGTTGTAAGCATCGTTTGGTCTCATTCAGAAAACTCACATCATTACTGGCCAAAAGGATATCATCAACATAAAGAACAAGAATAACAAATTTTCTCCCACTATTCTTCAGATAAATGCACTGATCAACTGCATTTTCCTTAAAGCCAAGAGAGCTTACAACATGATCAAATTTCAAGTACCACTGTCTAGAAGCTTGTTTCAAACCATAAATGGATCTTTTTAATTTACAAACCATGTGTTCCTTACTACTTTCAACAAAACCATCAGGTTGATCCATATAGACATCCTCAAATAGATCACCATTCAAGAATGCTGTCTTAACATCCATCTAATGAAGCTCTAAATCAAAATAAGCAACCAAGGCCATCACAATGCGAAAAGAGTCTTTAGTAGAGACAGGAAAGAACGTCTCTTTATAGTCTATGTCTTCCCTCTGGTTATACCCTTTAGCAACAAGCCTAGCTTTGTACCTCTCTATCTCTCCTCTAGCATCACGTTTGGTCTTAAAGACCCATTTGCAACCAAGGTTTGCAACCTTCAGGCAACTCCACCAAATCCCAAACATCATTCTTTCGCATAGAAGCCAATTCATCCTCCATAGCAACCAGCCATTGTGAAGTATGGGGATCATAAATGGCTTCATGAAAGGGTACTGATCAGAATCCTCAACAGAAGCATACTCATGTTCTTGCAAATAAACAACATAATCTTTGAATCTAGTAGACTCAGGAGATGTAGGAACACGCTCAGATCGCCTCAATTGAGGCATAACAATATCTGGATTCTGAACATCATGATCATCATGTGGATGAACATCAGCATTAATAATGGGATTAATGGCTTCATCATGAGTGACAACAGCGGGCATGGACTCGGGCAAAAGAGCAATAGGTACAGGAATAGTGACATGCTCTTCTCTGAAGCTAACAACACGCGCTCCTGAGTTGTAACCTCTGTATCATTTTCAAAATAGACTCACGATTAGACTCAACAACTCTAGTGGTATGAGTAGGACAATAAAATCTAGAGCCTCTAGAGCCCACACAATATCCTACAAAGAAACCACTAATCGTCTTAGGATCAAGCTTCTTTATTTCTGGATTGTAAGTCTAACTTCTGCCTTACAACCCCAGACACGAAAATGCTTCAGAGTAGGCCTCCTCCCGTCATAAGTTCATATGGAGTCTTTGGAACTGACTTACTTGGCACATGATTTAAAACATAAGCGCTGTCTTCAAAGCTTCTCCCCATAAAAAATCAGGAAGAGTTGAATGGCTAAGCATACACTTAACCATCTCCATGAGAGTACGATTTTGCCTTTCAACAACACCGTTTTGTTGCGGAGTGCCAAGCATAGTGTACTGTGCCTCAATACCACAATCCTGCAAAAACCTTGCAAAAGGACCAGGATTCCTCCAGCTTCATCATACCTTCCATAAAATTCACCACCTCTATCAGATCTAACACACTTAACCTATGTGCCAAATTTCAACTCATCAACAGCTTTAAAATTCTTAAAAGCATCCAAGGAGTCTGATTTCTCACGCAACAAATCAATTCAGCCAAATCTTGAGAAATCATCAATAAAGGTGATGAAATATCTAAATCCTCCCAAAGCAATGGGAGTAATTGGCCCACAGATCTGTATGAATCAACTGCAATTTACCTTCACTCCTACCAACTCTTTTCTTCCTGACGCCAGTGAGCTTCCCTTTCACACAATCAATACAAGTATCAAAATCTGAGAAATTCACACTATGAAGAATGTTCTCCTTGATCAATCTCTCCATCCTCTCTCAGGATATATGTCCCAACCTCTTATGCCACAACATAGAAGAATTCTCAGGCTTTCCACGCTTTTGCCCAACAACATTATTAACATTGGAATGTCGTTGTTCAAGAGAGAAAGGATCGAGATCCAACATATACATGCTATTCAATTTAACACCATAGCCAACAATAGCAGATTCATAATATAAAACAACTTTATTAGATCTAAAATGGAAAGAGTAGCCACATTCATCCAAAACTAAAACTGAAATCAAATTCCTTCTCATAGAAGGTACACAAACAGTGTCTCGTAAAATCAACTTATGTCCACTACTTAATTTCAAGGCAACTACTCCTATATGTTCTACTTTGACATTCATCCCATTTCCAACTTGCAACATACACCTCCCCTTCATTTGGCCTTCTCCTGGTTTTGAGCTCTTGCATAGATTTTGCAATATGAATGGTTGTGCTAAAATCTAACCACCAAGTATGAGATGGGACATCAACAAGATTAGATTCAAAACACACTAGAGCTAGATGAATACCTTGCTTTTTCTTCTCTAGCGACTTCTTAAACTTAAAATAGTCAGATTGTTTGTGTCCGAACACATCACAAAACTTGCAGGTACCATTGAATCTCTTTTTGCCACCAGATCATTCACCATCTTCATGAACTCAGGAGGCCCAAACTTATCACTACCCTTCTTCTTGAACTGAGGCTTGCTACTCTTTCCCTTAAAATGCTTCTTCTTCTAGTCATAACTTTTATGGGAAACCAACTGAACAACTTGAGCTTTACCCTTCTTCATAGTTTGCTCCTCCTAATTAAGAATGGCTATGAGCTCATCAATGGACCATTCTTCCTTTTGTGCATTATAAGAAGTCTTCAAAACATCAAATTCAGAAGGAAAATAGTCCAACACCTGCCAAACTAGAAAATCACTTCCCAGTTCTACCTTCATGGATTTCAACTTGTTGTATCAGTTGGTGAGCTTCATAGCATGCTCACGAACACCAGACACACCATCATATCTAGTCTTTGTCAGAGAAAGATAGTAAGCCTTCTCCGTCTTATCAAATTTCTTGAACTTCTTGCCCACAGACTCAAGAAACTCCTTAGCACTTGTCGTCTCAGGAACATTATCTTTGATGGTCTTGTCCATAGTAAACTTCATGGTCATCATAAAAAACTCTATTAGAATGAGCCCACTTATCATATTTTGCAATATCAGGAAGAATCAGGTATGGAACTTCAGGCTCATTCTAGGAAGGCAGCATCAATGTTAGAAATGGCAGGGATAACTTAGAATAAGCCATTCTCATAATTTGTTCCATTCAGCTTTGGTAAAGAGTTCATGTTTATAGGCAAAGCTGAAAAGTTTGTACATTAATGGGAGATTTTTATCAAGCATATCCAACAAAAGAAATAGAGCTTATGACCACAATAAAGTTATCTCATGCAAATGCAATCCGCCAAGGGTTCAAATTACAATGCATAAGTTAACTCCCACATTACAGAAAATAATTATATTCTTAAAGCTAATATTGAGAAGATATTGAAAACTTTAAAATATAATTACCAATCATCAAGAACTATTTCAATAAAGACAAACCGATAGGATAGGTGCATTATTAAAATAATTCTTAATGCCACATTAGTAACAACAATTTTTTTTTAATAATAGTATTTTATCATAATTCGTCTCACAAAGGCAAGTTCACAACTATGAAAAATACCCAACAACAGTACAAAATGGTCTAAAACAGCATATCTTAGAATTATATATCACAAAATTTTATAATAGCAATAAAACATAATCTCAATAATTAATAATACGCGCATAATAAAGCACAAAATTATTTAATTGACCAAATGATATCAAAAACTGAGAACATACTGAACATAATGTGCCAAAGATGTTAGAAATGTGCACAAAATTTTAGACCAAAATTTGGAGAGTACCTAATATTTTTAAGCAATATATGTAGTGGGAAATTAACAATAATTATTTTGGCTGCCAGGAAAATAATTAAAAATTACCAATAATTCTAAAAAATTAAAAAACCCAAAATGGAAAAAAAGGGCCAAAACGGGCCTACGCGCTGGAGCTTGGGCTACGCGTGGCCTTGCCGGCTGCACTATTCATCGTCTTCAACCTCCAGCCTTCTAGAAAATGGGTTTCGTGACCCAATAAACCCGAAATGGGTCGAGAGCCATATCTCTCGATTCTCAACCAAATCGAGTGATTTTGGTGTCTATGGATTCCTCTTTCATGTCCTACAAAACCCATATAATTTTGTGTCTAATAATGGCCTATAAAATTCCATAAAATGCTACGAAAAAGGGATCGGTAGCCTCAATTTTTTTGCGATATCTTTCTCAATACTCAATGAAATTTCATGATTTTGGTGTCAAAAGGTTCGAAATATTATCCTCTATAATAGCCCTAAGCTAATTGAAACAAATTCACATAAATATGGGTTCACTTTCATCAAATCGAAATCGGGTTCTATGTTAGGGTTCTAACTTTCAATGATAAAATTCTCTGGATACTCAACCATTTTACACGATTTTTATGTCGATTTGTTCAGGGAATTATCAGTAATAGTAATCCTCAATTAATTTTGAAATTAATCGGTCAAATCATAAAATCCCAAATTGGATATTAGGGTTCATTTCATATACGAAAATACATTATTAACACCTTCTATGAAACAGGAAATCACTGCCATATCAGAATTGGATTAGCTCTGATACCAATTGATGAGATTTTAATCCAATTCTCAATATGACAAATGATAAACAAACGCTATAATCGAGATTAGGTGTTAAAATTACTTGGAATGGTCGAGCTTAATGAGTCCATGACTGGGTAGCTTCCTGTCCTATGAAAAGAATCACCAAAGAGAGAAATCAGAAAGAGAGCTCCTCCTATCACACCTTCAGCTGTTTTAATGGACAATCACACCTAAGTTAGTAACGGCCAAACCTCCCATTATAACTAGCAATAACAATAATAAAAAAAATCCATATCCATTAACAATAAAATTGTCACAAATAAGCCCAATACAATAATTAATCAGAAATGGGCTTAATAACATGGTTTGATATTTTTTTGGCATCCAATTAATCTGGAATTAAAATTAAAACTTAATAAAACATGATTTATACCAATCCACACATAGAATATTCAACAATATGCCCCTATCATGTATTTTTCAACATAATATTTTCTAAGTTATACCTGTAACTTGATCCTATCCCAAATATATATATATATAAATGCAAAGGAGAAGACAATACTTCATGCCTTCATGCGCCGAAAGGACAATGTAATAGGCTTTTTCCATCGAATATGTATTTGTGACATACAAGCACTTATAAATTATCCAGATTTTTGCATTTATGAATGTAAGGTGCACCCCATGTGCTGAAATAGAAATGCAAGACAACTTTTCAATAGAATTATGTATTTGTGACTTACATCGCTCTTGTAAATAATCCAGAACTTTTGTATTTATGAATGTAAGGTGCACACATTCTGATATTCGTGTGCTAAAAGGAAAAATGTAAGAGAACTTTTCTATAAAATGGCGTATTTGAGACTTACATTGCACTTATAAAATTCAAATTATTTTTCTGTATCCTTCGAAATTAAAAGATTTTATGAACTCTTGCATAAAATAATTATGAATAGATCAAAATTTATTCCTAACATTTGTGATTCTAATTTAAGCACTCTTTTCTTGTCTTGTTTTTTTGGGTCAGAGATTTAAGCACTCCCATTTAGACCAAAACTTCTTATTTGGTCATAATGAAAACAATTCTTGAATAACTTGCAGCATAAATTTAGTCCAACGCTTCAGGTGATTCTCAAAAGCCCAAGTGCAGGAGAAGAAGTTTGTTTAGAAAGGGCCTAATACAGACCCAAAGTCCACAAGCACCCAGAAAAATTTGAACTAAGGCATCAAAATCTAAGTACAAGTCCAGTGATGACAAAATGGAAGGGTGCTTCGACCAAAGAAAAAGGAAAAGTGCAAGTTGCTTACCAAAAAAAAAAAAGAAAAAAGAAAAAGAAAAGAGCAAGTTTGGTAATTACTTTTTGAAAAATAATCGCTTTTTAAGTTGTCTTGATAAATTTTTTTATTATAAGTTATTTTATAGTTAAATAATCTAACTTAAACAAACTTTAAGATAAACAAAAAATGTAAATATAATACTTAATTGCATGACATGACATAAGTGATTGTCATGTGTCGCATGAAGAGAGAACTTAAATTTTGAAACAAAGATTTTATGAAAAAAAAATTATTTATTATGTTCACGCAAAAGAAAATTTTAAAGCGAGCCATTCTCATCTATGTAAGAGGACAACATTTCAAGTGTCTTCGTGTGCTAAAAGGACAGTGTAAGAGATATTTTCTATATAGAATGATCTTACATTGCACTTATGAATTAAGATATAACTTGTATATACTAGTATTGTAAAAATTTTATGTAAATATCTAATCATATATTGTTATATCAATAAAATAGATAGATTCAACTATTCACTATGTTAAAAATTTTATAAATAAAAATATATGATTAGATGATAATGTAAAATTTTTTACACGTTTAGTATATCACACTTAAATTCTATAAATTATTCGTACTTTGATATTTGTGGATGTAAAGAATAGAGCTGAATAGCATTAGAGTCCACTTATTATAAGACGAAAAGTTAACTCTTCATTAAGAAAAATTAAACGTGCTATTTGGCCTTCACATCATTAAGAACTATTTTGTAGTCTTTTAACCGTGTTTTTGCCCCGTTGAGTGCTATTGAATATTGAATTTGATTAATGGCATATCAAAAATAATTTGGGATTTATGTTGTTTACATACTGGAAGTTCGAAGAATCATTGAAATTTTTGCCTGTGGTTAGTGGTGGACCTGGCTATAGGTTAGAAGGATATTCCTTCCCAAAAGTTATATATGAACCTATTACAGGCTATTATCAAGTGAGGCATAAATATGTTGAAAGACCTGCCCCAAATAATGACTACTAATCTATAATAATTAATAATAATATTGAAACTATTACCATTGGGTGGTAATATTAGCATCCTTTAATAGTGTCGTTCGGAATAATTTAGAGGAGGAAAAACACAAGACATGAAAGTGGACCAATCGAGAGTCATTCATATTGTCACTAATCTAATTCGAGCTAAATGGATCTACTTCAACTTGCACAGAGAATTTATCCTTAGAAGTCAAAACAACTAAGTCTGTAAAAGTCACCTGATCTATGTTTTGCTCCTTCTTTGAAACTAGTTTCATAGTCATTTTCTCCTCGACAATATTTTCATGTGATATGGACAAATCGATGTTTGGAATCAAATTTTCTCTAGCATTAATAGGGATTTTCATTTGTGCGTGATCCTCCTCTTCTTGAATAATCTCATTCAATATTGCACTGATCCTTGCACAACATGGCTTGATAGATTTTTCTGCTTTCGGAATGACTCATGGCTTGAGAATGTTAAACCACCATGAGAAGCATACTCCAACGGCTTATAGTTCTGGTTCACATGCATCAAGAATGTATTGATTTGTTCCTAACTTGCAGCACGTTCTTCCTCTAATATTGATGTTTGGGCATGGTGGGCAATGAAAGCACCATTGCGACAGGGTCGAAATGAATTACAGAAATAGATTCCTGCAATTAACAAAAACAATAGTTTCAGAGTTAGTCAAAATATGGAACTAGAATGAACTATGAAAGTAATTGAGAGGTATGAGTAAGTATGTAAGGTATAAGGGAATGAGTATATGAAATGTGTTTTCACCTGTTAGCGTTGACATCTGAAGAAGAAGGAAGAATTATGAGATTGGATGATTTCGAATAAAATGCATAAGGTACAAAGGAAAGATATCAATGATTAGCCACTCTTGAATCCTTTAATTTAATTAAAAAAAAAAAGGAAAGGTGTCTGGAGAAGACAATACCATCAAGTACTTGCCTTCCTCCTTCCTCAGTTCACCCTTTGGAACCAAATACCCTCAATAGCATTATTGGGCTATATGTTGGTTGTATTGTCATTTGGTTTTTCTGGGATTCCTTTACTTGTTACATAATCCACGTAGACACCCTCATATAAGCAATTCACATTGCTATCCCTAGATTGTCAGTAGAGATCTAACTAAACCAAATAACATTATTGATTCATGTAATTTAAAATTATATTATTAATAATGCAGGTAAATTATCTCATAGAAAACACCCTTTAAGAAATTGAAGATGATGATGATTTATGAGTAAATCCATGGTGTGGGACAACTTTTTTTTTCCTTTTAGGAGCAGGGGTTTGCAAATTCAATAGGGTTGATTGCAATGCTTCCCGGATTACCCAAACAAAAAACACACACACACCACCACCACCGCCACCACCTAATGATGCCAACGTTGACTCCTTTCTAGCTTCATGTATTACAAAATATAAGAAACGGTGAAAATATTGTGCGAGAGATTTATAAATTTATACTTTATTGTCCCATAACCCCCACTTGCCAAGTACCACTCATTTTTAATCTCTCCTTTCACTTTTACCCTGTTTATAGATTCCAAACCCGTGCCACAAACCTCAAGTTTAATCCTGTCCTAGAAAGAAAAAAAAAAAAGTTAGATAGTAATTCAACTCCTACATTAAATTAATAAAAGTCCAAAATAAACTTAGTATTTTTTTTTTGAAAAAGTTATATTCCACTTCTTAAATTTGGTCAAATTAACAATTCCCTATCAAATTTGTGCATACATATATATATATATATAGTCCCAAAGTTAAAGTCTCTTCTAATGCTGATGAGTATTGCCAATACATAACTCTTACCAAATTTAAATTTATAAATCACTATTGCAAATGAATATGTCGAAAATGTAGCCCAAAAAAAAAAAATTAACATGGTTAAATAATATATGTGCAACTTTAAGAGCGGCACGTTGCTATGAGCTAAAAAATGCATTGGTGAATGTTGTATTAAAATTTAATTAACAAATGAATTATTTGATGTATATAATTTTCCCATAACACATCATTGTTCGAAAGAAGAAGAAGAAGCCAAGTTGCGTAATGGCGGCGAAGACGGCGCTTGGCGGTGGGCCGGTGCCGTACATCTTACTTTACAGATAACCAATGGAAATAATGTGTGTCTTCACAATTTAAAATTTTGAATTATAATTTTGTACTTGATGAAATCAATTTATTTATTTATTTGTTTTGATAAATGATGAAATCAATTTATTTGACCTTATTTTTTTTCTTTGATAAACTTATTTGACCATATTTTATAGCCTACATTCGAAATCTTTGTTCGGTTGTCGTAGGTGCATCTAAATGAAGGTTGTTCTGTTTAAATTTCGTAGAGTGAAATGCAACTGAACCTTTGTGAGCTTTATCCCATCTATCACTTTGATTGTAAGCGAATATTTTCGATTTCACAGTCAAGGATTTGACGTTGACTATGATACTTTTCATCACATTTTTATATTTTATAGGTTTAGTTGTTTTTTTTTTTTCGTTTTTTATGGAAAAGCTTTTGCACATTATCTTTCTACATCGTTTTTTCTGCTTCTTGTTTAATTTGGGTAAAAAGGAAAAGACAAAATATGTTTCTATTAGCTTATCTTATATATATAAGAATAAGAAAGTGGTACAAAAATAATATAATAAACATAGTGTCAAAATACGAAGTGGGACTAGTTTGTTTTCTATTCTATTTCCAATTAACCTAATTCTATTGATAAATTATACAAATATTACGTCATTTTCAATTTGCTACATTTATTTAATATTTTATGAATTACATAGTGAAAATAAAAGTATTGTTATATCATTTACAAAATTTAATACGAAATAAAATAAAATGAAGTGACATTTTTTAATTATTAAAATATTACATTAAAATTAGAATTAAGCCAAGCATCCTCTCGCATTTTTTTTTTCTGTGTAACTTAAAGAATCAATAAAATGTAATTTTAATTGAAATAGACCTGAAAGAACACTAGTGACATTTGGTCACAAGGGTTCAGAGCAGTCACTTGTACGTGTCTTCATCAATGAATATGGTCATCAAAAATTTAAAAAGCGATAGGATAAGATTGGGTGTGCTGTAAATAATTTAAGCTCCACATGAAAATTATAATTTAATTTAAATATAATGAAAATGTAAAAGATTTTTTCAAAAAATTTATATCATTATTTAATTTTATATATATATATATATATAAAATTTTGAGTATGATAAGAGTCAATTATGTGTTTATGATATGATAAAATATGATTGAATAACTGTATAAAAATTTTACACTATTGATATATTAAAATTATATTCTTGAATTTGTATATAAAAGATTAAAAATCATGTAGAAAAATTTTATTTTATTTTTATTTTTCAATCAAATATTCTCGTAAGACTTTTATCCAAAAATTGTAGGAGAAAATTTAGTTTAAAAAACAAAGTTTTCCTTTGAGCACGGTGGTAGAATCGTCGTTTTTTCATGTGATATGCTGTCGACACTTACGAAGTTTTCAGTGCAGCAAAGCTTAGGATGATGAACTTATCGCAGTACACCATGTCTTGAGCAAGAATATGGATTTCTCTTCTTATAAAATTCAAGATATCGATATCTCTTAATTATTTATAGTTAAAAATATGCAAATATCCCATTAATTCAATTTATTAAATGATGAAAAATAAAAATTTAATTATAATTATTAAAAATTAAAAGATACTAATATCCTATTGGTACAGAAGGAAAAACCAAAAAATATACTTGGAACTTTTTAAACTAAATATTGCTATACTTGTTAGTTGAAGCAATTTCTTTGATGACCATCTTTAAGCATATAGACAGTGCAACATCAATAATGCTGTACACACTTGCAATTATTATTTATTCACATTTGTATAGCTTTTTTTATGCGATATTTGTATAGTTTTTGTCATGTCATTATAATTTACTCTATTTTATTTTTACATATTTGTATTAATTTTTCTACAACCATTCAAAAGTTAATTTTTTCAACATTTTATTTTTTAAAGGATAATGATCTTTTAAATATATAATTAATGAGTTCAATTTTTATGCACTGATAATATAAAACTTTTTACATTATCATTCAATTATATATTGTCACATCAGTAAAAATGATTAAGTTTCATATCAATTACTTGAAAAGTCATATAATTAGAATGATTTGATTAAATGATAATGTAAATTTTTTTTACATTATTAATGTATAGAAATTAAACTCATAATTAACAAGTATTTTTTTCACATTGGCACTAACTTAAATATAATTTCCTTAAAAAAATAAAATTTATAGTTTAATCAATTCATAAAATACTAAAATGTTTCAAGGAATTTTTCATTTAAAAATGTAAAAAATTATAAAGAGTACCGATATCTTATAATAGTTAATGAGTAATATCAAGATATATATTTTGATTTTTGAAAAGAAAATATAAAAGATGTATTCTAAATTAGTGAATTCATAATTTACAATTAAATATTAACTATTTATTAATAAAGGGCATTAACTATTAATACTTTTACAATAAACAAATTATCGAAAGTTCTCCTTTAAAAAAAACTGTCTCTTCTAGAAATATGTTACTTTGTTGTTACTAATACCTTTCCCAAAATACCACTTAAGCCTAAAATAATCTAACTTGTTTTTGTTTCTTAAAGATAGAAAAGTGGGGGCAAAAGGTGAAAGGGGAGTAGGGTTTGATTACTTTTTCCTCTACTAAAGTAGGAGGCAGCCCCACCCACATTAGGCTTTATGGCAATTTACATGAATCATATAGCCGGTGACCGACCTATCCCAGTTGCATTCAATCTTCTCATTGTATAGGTCAGCTTGTTCCATTGCCAACCCTAGTCCTTCTCGGATATCATCTTTTACCCTTTATGTCACCTCTTCTCTTCAAGTCAGATACACATTAGAAAATGCATTTCACTATTAAAAAGAAAACAAACCATCTAGTCAAAAGAACCATCAAATTTTAGAAATATAACATCAATAGTAATTTGATAAATGATAACAAAATTGATAAAAAACAAATCTGATCATCAGATCTTGTATTAATTGTTAGAATTAAAATAAAAAGTTATCTGACTTTTTAATTGATTATATGACCTTTTAATAATTTTTAATTATGACTATCCATATTGATTATATGTTCTAGATTTAATTCTCTCACTTTTATATAAAACCTCTTATCATATCTCACTGGATACATCATATATATATATATATATATATATATATATATATATATATATATATGACTTTTGAGAAAGAAATGAATTTTAGTTTTGATTCTTGAATTTTTTTTTCAATTCAAATATTTCTAAAATTGGTTAATTTTTGTTCATATCATGTACTCATGTATAATTACTAGCTGGCATATATAATCAAATGATGTGATTATTTGTTAGTTAGTTCAACATTTGACATAGACAGTCTAATGACAATAACTAAAATCAAACGGTTATAAAAATAGCGAAACTAAAGAATTT
Source organism: Dalbergia oliveri (assembly GCA_030441495.1). NCBI lineage: Eukaryota > Viridiplantae > Streptophyta > Magnoliopsida > Fabales > Fabaceae > Dalbergia > Dalbergia oliveri. The sequence goes on from JAMLFY010000009.1 coordinate 16,621,454, forward strand.
GTTTTCCTCAATAACTGACGTTAAATTCATTGTTTCAATGATAAAAATATATTTAAACTGATTGATAAACATTGCTGTTTTACATTTACATTGATAGTTAAAAAAAAAAACAATGGACCTTTATTTTAGTTCACTCCTTTAGGTGATTGGTAAAAGAGGTTCTATTTGTTACAGTGTCACTTCACCTTTGATTTTTATTTTTTTCCATGCCTTTTGGTTAAATTTTACTGTGCTTGATTTGGTGCCCACCTTTCAATCCATGCGTCCATCTAGAAAAAAACTCTCAAAACAAGTGCCCTTTGATGCTGCCTACTTAAACATCAAACTGAAAAACCAGCAAATGCAACAAAAATGGCACCTGAAAGCCACAATAAAGACACAGAAGAGGAGTCAGTGAAAATTCAGGTACATTCAAATCTCAAGTCACAAAGTGGGATTTTTTCTTTACCACATGGTCTAATTATATGTCCACTTTAGCTTTCAAAATTCAAAATTATAGGAGTAGTTTAGGCAACAGTTCAAAAATTATAGTTTTGGCAAAAGCAACATAAAGATAAACTTTTATCTATCAATAATCTTTGATGTATAACAAGACATGACAATAAACTTACATCACTGTTATTTTTTCTTCAGTATTCTAATATTTTAATTTTATTGGATCCACTTTTTTTATTTTATCTTCTTGCACATATAGTGTAATGTTATTGTAAATCAAAGTCATACACCTAACATTACTCTTTATATATATTATATATGATATTTATCTGTGTTCTACCGTCTCAATTTCGGTCGTAATATATTATTGACATATAGAAGTTGCTGCAATCACGTAGCTCATATTTTATCGTACTATTTTCTTCGCAATTTCGCCGATAACAATACAATAGCAATTTATAACTGCGACCTAACTGTAACTCTTAAAACCATGCTTTCCCTTTGTGGGCCCACACTCCACAAAGAATCCAACTTGCATGTGTGATGACCTGGCTCACGAGGAAACAAAATAAAATATACAACCAGAAAAAGAAAAGAACTAAACTCCCTGGAGAAAAAAAATAATAAATAAAAATAAATAGACAAAAGAAAAATAAGAATGAACAATTATATATATATAAATTCAGATGACATGAGAAGAAAAAAAAATAATGAACGACCAGAGTTTTACAGTTCATGTGTGTGCTGTGTTGTTGGGTGCCGTTAGTGATAAGCACGCCTGGCAATCATCATTCCCTCCCTTCTCTCACTTCAGCTCACTAATTCACTTTCTTTTCTTTTATTGTTATTGTAAAATAATATTCCCTCTTTCTCTCTCTAGAAATTCCTTCTTCATCTTCGTTCGTTCTTTATTTTTTCTTCTTCTTCATCTTCCCTTCTTCAGCCACCACTTTACTTTCCTCTCTTATTTTTCTTTTCTTTTCTTTTTCTCTCGCTTTTTCGCCTCCTTGCTCTCTTTTCTCTCCGTTTTCTGCTCAGCCAAACAAACAAAAGAAACTGCAAATTCTCTCCAAATTCACTTCCTCCCTGATTGGATCTGCTGCTACCTACTCGTTCCGATTTCGATTCCTCAACTTTGGAGTCTCTTTTTGCTGTTGATTTGAATTTCGATTCCTTTTTTTTTTCAGCTCGAGGCCTTTTGTTTTTGTTCTTCGTTTCTCGAATTTTATTTTTTTGCTGATTCGGATAAAGACAAAAATCGATTTCCACTGTCTCTGCTTCTTCCCAGGTATGAAGACCTTGTCTCCTTGCTTTATTGATTTTTATTTTATTTTTTTTAGTTGCGTCAACTTTTTTTTTATTAACAGTTCCGTCAACTTTTATACCCTTTGATTGAGATTTTGATCCGTTTCGCCATTGGTCTGCTTTGTGTTTGAATTTGATTGACTTGAATTGAAACAATGCATTTTTTTTCTCGGTCTTTGATGCTGAATTTCTAGTAGTTATTATTCTTTGGAAAATGAAGTGTGTGTGTGTGTGTGTGTGTGTGTATGTGTGTGTGTTGAGGTTCGGAAACTTAGGAGAATGGAACTTAGTACTAGTGTCTTTTTGAGTGCTTTTAGCATGCTGTGTTTTCGAGATCGAGTGTTGCGGCTTGTTTTCTTATCGCGTGTATTTTTGTAGTGAGTGCATGCGTGTCGCGTATGCATAGATTCATGGGTATATCTGTTATATTTGAATTTTGATTGCATATGGATGCGTTGGGGGCGTGCCATCTACGTGGAGTGGAGAATTATGGTGATTTGTGCTTGTTTCATTTGTCTTTGGCGTAGGAACATTCAACTACATGATTTTAAATATTTTCGATTTTCTCAGAACAGTAGAATTGCTATTAATAGGCTTCCCTTCCATTGGGAACTCTCCTTACGGTTAACATAAGTGAAGTTCTGTTAAAGTAACCACAATACCTAGTTGGGTTTCTTAAGCATCTAGTCAGGGTTTTAATTCTTGATTGTGTGTATGGAGGGGGTCTTGTAGCCAGATGCAAAACTCACGACAGTGAGCTCTACACCTCCAAGGGGTTAGTCACTGTTTTCGGAGGTGGATATTATCCCCCCACCCCAACAAAAAAAAAAAAACCAAAAAAAATGTTCTACTAAGTGAAGTGCTAGTCCTTTGTTGCATGCAACAGTGCAGTTATGACCATTGTGTTTGTGTGGTGTTTTCTTAATTGTACTAGCATCGCACAACTTAGTGTCAAATGGTGGGTACTAAAATATTTATAGCTCTAGTAATACACAGAAGGGGTCAGGTTGACAAGAAATTCGATTTTCTTTTGGATTATTGTCTTGTTTAATGTTATTTTAAGTTTGCCAAATTCAATGACAAGGCATGTATGCTTACTGAAAATACAATTTGTTTTTGTGTATTCAATGTTTGTGAACAGCAACGAGTATGTAGTTGCTGACAATGGCATGCTTAAGAATGTGTTCCTATTCTTCGTTGCAATTCATCTGTCTTAGGTCTTAACTTATGGAACATGAATATAGGCAAATAAGTTCTGTATTGTACTTGGAATTCCCAATGCTGTATGAGGGAAGATGTGCCTGGAGGTGAAGAGGTTATATGAGTGTTGGTGAAGGATATTTGACTCTTATTTTAGCACATGTGGCTATTAACATTGGCTGAAGATGTATCTGGAAGATATTCTTACTATATTGAAGAGCTGAACATAGCCAGAATAAATTTTAGTCAATAGTGAACTTTATCTCAGGAAACATGAGTTCATTTAGTTGTAACATAGTAGCAACCTTACTTTGGCTTGGCTTGTTGTTTGTATTTTCTATTTCCCGTTCCTGGCAAATTTACCAGGGTTAACCTCTGAATTTCCTAGTCAAAACAGTTAGTAGAAGCATTTGCATTTCCTTTGTTCACCCATTATTATGTCGGCTTCTGCAAGTTAACACTTTGATGTTACTTTTCTATTCCCTCATTATTGCCTTTCAGGGTATTTTTGCTATATTTAAGCTAGGTGTTGGAGGATCAAATAGTAGAACAATAATATGGCTGTTTCCATGAGAGATTTGGATCCAGCTTTCCAGGGGGCTGGACAAAAGGCGTATCCTGCATCTAATTAATCTATTACGTTGTTTACAATTAATAAAATTTCCATTTTTGGAAGATTCCTTCAAGGTTGCAGCTTCATTTGGCTGTGTTCTATGCTTAATATAGTTTTATGCTTTGATCTGTTCCCAGTGCTTCTGCATTATTCTCCTTAAACATATATAGTGGACTTGAAATATGGCGTATTGAGAATTTTAATCCAGTTCCTGTCCCTAAGTCCTCTTATGGGAAGTTTTTCACTGGGGACTCCTATGTGATCTTAAAGGTAAGCCATATTTCCCAAGTGATTATATATTCATACAATGCTAGACTCATGTTGGTATCTATTGCTGCCAGAAGCTTTTATTTCTATTTATTATTGCATTGCATGGATTGCGTAATTTTAAAACCATTCTTGTTCCCAGCATTACAAAATCCACAACATTGGTATGTAGTGGCATGTGAGAAAAATTTTAGTCTTGCACATTTTTCTTTAGCAAATGTCTGTTATGGAACTTCTGAATGTTTTCAGTTTGATGGAATTTGTCCTCAGACTAAAAATTCGCTGCCTGCATTTTCAAAAGATATTATTGTCTCTTAATCATATATGAGCATGAATATAACTAAAGGACATTGTTGGCTTCTTTCCCACACTTGTTCATTTTTCTTTGGAAAATGTTCATTATGGAACTTCTTTTCATTTTTCATTTTTGGTACACTCAGATTAAAAGAGTGATGTCTGGATTTACAAATATCAATTTCACCTGATCATCAATTAAGGGACACTGGTGGCTTCTTTCCCATGAGCTTTGTTCTCTACTTGTTTAGAAAAATTGTTCAATGTGGTCTTTGGTTCAAGCCTTGATATATTCCAGTGACTCTTATTTGGTAGAGATTCACATTATTCTCTTGTTTTCTTTTGATTTTGGCTGCAATTGCTAATCCTGTATTTTCCTTTTTACCTTTTCAAGTTGCCTTTGTATACTGCACATATATATGAAGCTATGTCTTTCATTAATGTCTAACTCTTCTTATTTCTTATCCATTCCATGCAGACAACTTCATCAAAAAGCGGTGCTCTGCGTCATGATATCCATTACTGGCTCGGTAAAGACACCAGTCAGGTAATTTATTTTTCTTTTAAATTTATTTTCCCGATTTTAACATTAGTTGTAATTGCTGCATGCTTGCTACCAAATGACTGTTACTTTCAAAACAGGATGAAGCTGGTGCCGCAGCCATCAAGACAGTTGAGCTGGATGCAGCTCTTGGAGGACGTGCTGTTCAGTATCGGGAAGTACAGGGCCATGAAACCGAAAAGTTCCTGTCTTATTTTAAACCATGTATTATACCACAAGAAGGCGGAGTTGCTTCTGGTTTTAAACATGCCGAGGCTGAACAGCATAAGATACGGTTATTTGTATGCAGAGGGAAACATGTTGTACATGTCAAAGAGGCAAGTTTGACATTATTCCTTTGCCATTGAGGTTTGAGTCTGGTATATCATTATTGAGCACACTGTACACGGATACATACATTGATGTACATATATAGGAAAAAAAAAATTGTTTTCAACTTGTTGAGTAGCCATTTGTGTTGGTTATAGGTTCCTTTTGCTCGATCTTCACTCAACCATGATGATATTTTTGTTCTCGATACGGAGTCAAAGATCTTCCAATTTAATGGTTCCAATTCATCTATTCAAGAAAGGGCTAAAGCTTTGGAAGTTGTACAGTATATTAAGGATACCTACCATGAGGGAAAATGTGAGGTAGCTGCTATTGGTAAGTGGACAAGTATATTTTGAAGTTGTAAAGGTTATTACTGAGTATTTCGAATTGAGTGTACTTGAACTTCCATGCAGAGGATGGAAAGTTGATGGCTGATCCTGAAACTGGAGAATTCTGGGGTTTCTTTGGGGGATTTGCTCCTCTTCCACGTAAAACAGCTGGTGAAGATGACAGGCCTGCTGATTCTCGCTCACCAAAGCTGTTCAGGTAATGTGTTATTTCAGTTTTCCTTTTGGTTTTTTTGTTTGTGTTTGCACTGCCAGTTTATCTCATTCTTATTTTAGTGAAATTTGAAAGCTTTGCTTTATTGATGGTTCTTTCTTTTGTTAGTTCTTGTTTTTGTAAAGAGGATCTCCTGTCCTTCTACATCATTGTATACGTTCTCTCTTCTTATCATTAAAATTCTTCTTTTATTTTTATCTAGTAAGATAAAATGCTTCTTTTATTTTAAAAAAATGGATAAAGTTCATTGATGTTGTAAAATTGGTTAGTTTTCACATAACATGGTAGTATTGGATATTAAAACATGTTGTAATGGTGTCAAGAGTAAATGAATGATACTATTACTAGTTGCTTTGCAATGTTTTGCTTGGCGAAAGGGGTTTTGCACAATGTGTAAAGTTTGGGTGATCGTTTACATCTTTTGAACCTCTAAGGTTTAATCTGTGCATGGCCCAAAGTTGAAGGTTGTAAAGTGTAAACTATGATTCACCTTTGTTTGTTATTCCCCTTCATATGTCAAAGTCAAACTTACAGTGTTAATCAGTGTAAAGTGCTGTTACAAATTGATGTATCAATTTTTCAGTGTTGAAAAGGGACAGGCAGAACCCATTGAAGCTGATTCCTTGAAAAGGGAATTACTGGATACAAATAAATGCTACATTCTTGATTGTGGGTTGGAAGTGTTTGTCTGGATGGGAAGAAACACCTCTCTTGATGAAAGAAAAAGCGCAAGTGGAGTAGCAGATGTAATATCTCATTTCTTTTTAAGAATAGTTTAGCATTTTGCTATAACTTCTAATAATTGTTGCCTTGCTGTTGATTAACAAACAGGAATTAGTCAGTGGCACTGATAAACGGAAACCTCAAATAATCCGTGTAATCGAAGGATTTGAAACAGTAATGTTCAAGTCCAAGTTTAATTCTTGGCCTCAGACCACTGATGTAACAGTATCTGAAGATGGTCGTGGCAAGGTAGCAGGTAAGTGTTAAATAATTTTACAGTTGTTATTGTGACCTGAACAGATTTCCTAACAATGATTTTTTATCAGCATCACTGATCAGATTATCATTATAAAATCCTCTTTTTTTTCTTGTTTATGACTTCATAGCCCTACTAAAACGTCAAGGAGTGAATGTCAAGGGTCTGTTGAAAGCTGATCCAGTAAAGGAAGAACCTCAACCCTACATCGATTGTACGGGACATTTGCAGGTACTCTGCTAGTTTGCATGGCAAATTATCCATCAAAACTGATATTCCTTGATTTAACTTTTCTTGGTGTCACTCTTATCAGTCTTTTTATTGGTTATGTAACCCGAGTAGTGGATTTCTTCTAACAAGTGAATTGTTTACAACTATAATCACAAGATCTTTATAGATCTCATCCCCCTGTCTTCCATCCTAAGGGTGGCCACCAGAATGAGAAGCAGAATGCATAGTGCTGTTGAGCATAAGAATTGTATTCTATGGTATACTTGGGATGTATAAAACTTCAACTACTTCATATTCATTTTGAACAAATTGAGTAGCTGCTTAATATCCTCTGTATCAAATGAATTTAGAATTGAGGAAAGGATTTAATGGAGAATGTTCAGAATGCCTCTTCCTACACTAATTGGTAGGGTTTAACAGGTTTTAACCCGTTTATTATGGATTTTTTTATTCAATTAAGAGTTACCGGACTGTTAAATGATCCATTTTTTTAAGCAGGAAAAGGCTTCTGCCGTCTTTTTTGTCTCTTCTGCTGGTACCAGGTTTTGAATCATGTCTATAAATGGTAATATATTATAATGTTCTATCAGGCCAACAAAAATATCTTAGAGTATGTCCCTTTTACTTTGGTATGCCCAAGAATTTTCCTACTTTCTAAGCTAGGGTCTCAAGATTTAATGGAAAACATGTTAGAATTTACATCAAAGTTGTAGTTGAAACTTTTGACTAAGGGGAAATATGTTTCCAACTTTGGAGATATATGCATGATGCAGGTGATATATTAGCTATTGGTTTTTGTATTATCGGTGTCGTGCATAAGGCTCCCACCTGGTGGGGTTTGGGAGGGTAGATGTACGTAGTCTTACCTCCATAAGTAGAGAAACTGTTTCCAGGAGTTGAATTCGTGACCTGTTAGTCACAAGGCAGTAATTTTACCGTTGTGCTGTGCCTCACCCTCTTGGCTGGTTTTGTATTATTGCTTTGTGAAAATTTTTTAACTGATATCTCTTGAGATTTCAGAAGCTATGCTCAAAGCTCAATACTTTTCCCTATTTGGGTGGAGTGGTTGTGGTTGTGTTGTTCAATTCCAAAATTGCTCTTTTGCTTCTGCCGTTAACATTTACCCTTAATGCACAGGTTTGGCGTGTGAACGGTCAGAAAAAGATTCTTCTTCAAGCTTCTGATCAATCAAAATTTTATAGTGGGGATTGCTACATCTTTCAGTATACATACCCTGGAGAAGATAAGGAAGATTGCCTTATAGGAACATGGATTGGAAAGAATAGTATTGAGGTGAAAGATTTACTGTTTAATTCTACTTATACTTGCATGTTTGAGTTTAATATAAAAATAAATTGTTAATCTGGCTGCAAAATGTTCACCTGGAGCTGAAAAATGTATTCACGATTAAATTAATATGAAAATCCCTTTTTTTATTTATAAATTTAAAATAAATTCCTGTAGTTGAATTTTTCATTTTTCAATTGCGTCCTTGTAGGATCTGACAAAAGGCTGGGTTCAGGGACCATTTTGACTGTCCTTTTGAAACCATAGGGACCCATTTGTAGTTTGTTAAGACTGTAGTGACTGTTAGAGATGTAAACATCTGAAGCTTTTTAGGAGAGTCGGCCATTGATAGGGACCTATTTAAATTTCTATAAGGTATAGGGACTTGCAAATCAATTTATAACGTATATTCACCAATCATAGCCATATGTACATCATTACACAATGCTGGTGACTGTTTAGGGGGCAGTTTTAAGTTAAACAGGAATGCATAACAGAATTGTTAGTCTTGCTATGAATTTTTTTTTTGGTTTGGAGTATTGCGAATCTATTGCCTGCATTGTTGACAAGCTCTTTTAGTTGAAAATAGGAAGACAGAGCTTCAGCTAATTCACTGGCAAGCAAAATGGTTGAGTCGATGAAGTTCCTGGCTTCCCAGGTAATTTTTCTTCAATTTGTGTTTTATTATTTTTTTTTCACTTAGTTGAGATATTATTTGTGCTTATTACTTATCTCCTAACTGATATTATGCATTTGTAATTGATTGTAGGCTCGTATATATGAAGGCAATGAACCGATTCAATTTTATTCTATCCTCCAAACCTTTATTGTTTTTAAGGTTTGTGGGATTCTGTTGTCATGGGAAATAAAAGCACTTGTTATAAGTACAATTAATGTTTTTATTCAGTATTTGCCTTTATATTCTTTTTATTTTAATTTTTTAAATATCAGGGTGGACTTAGTGATGGATACAAGACTCACATTGCGGAGAAGGAACTTCCAGATGAGACATACAATGAAGATAGTGTTGCATTATTCCGCATCCAGGGCTCTGGACCAGACAACATGCAAGCTATACAAGTTGAACCAGTATGTGATATTCTCTAATTTCTTCGTAGTGGCTATATTTCTATTTGCACAATTTGTATACACTCTGAATATATAATTTCTTTGCATGTAATCACCTTTTCTTTGTCATACCTGTCAACCAGGTTGCATCCTCCTTGAATTCCTCTTATTGTTACATACTTCATAATGGTCCTGCTGTCTTTACATGGTCTGGAAGCTCTACAACTGCAAATGACCAGGAACTTGTTGAGAGGATGCTGGATTTGATAAAGGTCTGATATGTTGTACTAAGTCATACTTGATGAGAAAATTTTGATGCCTTCAAACAAACACCTAAAAATTAGCATTTTCACCCACTTTTTGCTTGTCAAAATATGTGTGTTGAAAAAGCAGCTAAACATGGGTGACTTTTTTTTGTGCTGGTTTCATGTTCGTTAGATATTGCACCAATAGTGATCCTTCATCCAATAACTAAAGCTTTTAGGAGAATTAGTTATTAACATGGTATTAGAGACTCTATGATAAAGTGATCAAGAGTCTGAACCTTGCTGCTCTCATTATTGTTGATAACAGTTGAATTTCAGTACAAGATGGGGTGAGCATATGCATTTTTTACCCTTCAAACCCAAAGGCTTCTTGGATGAGGGTGAGTGAGATATGAAACTATTTACGGGCCTTAACCTAATAGTATAAGCCCTCGAGAATTGGGCCTTGACAGTGTTGAAAATGGTTAATACAAGGTAATTGCCATTTGGGTTATAGCCAAGTGGTGCTAGGATTGGCTCTACCTCCACGGCTTTTGGGTTTGGTGCTAGCGAGTAGTTTTATCCAGTTTCCATTTTCCACACTGGAAGTTATATTGACAACTACAACAATAATAATAGCCAACTTTTTCCCTCCTAGGTGGGGTCAACTTCATAAATCCAATGACACTATTGTGTCCTATCATTAACCATGCCTTTAGATAAGCTATTAAAATCTCTGTCTTTTTTTAATGATTTCATCTGTAGTCTTTCTTGGTTTCCCACTTTCCCTCTGTGCTCTCTAATCTAATCTGCCATTCTTACTGGAGCTTATAGTTCTTTTTACATGGCTGGGCTGTGTCTAAGGTGGTTCTCTACCATCTTTTCCGCAATAGGCGTTATCCTAACTTATCTATAATGGATTCATTTCTAATCCTATTTGGTGTGTTCACTCATCCTTCGCAATATTGATCTTATTTTCTTGTTGGTTTTTCATAGCCCAACATTTAGTCTTGTACAATATTGTAGATTTTATAGTTGTGTGATACTTTTCTCTTAAGCTTGAGTGGTACTTTTCCATCACAAGTAACACTTGAAGCACTATTCCATTTCATCCACCCTAGTCGAATCCTACATGTGGGTGTGACGAGATCATTTTGAGGTTCTATACTTATAAATGTTCGAAGCACTTGCTATAAAATATTTTTGTTGTCTTTGTTTAGTCTGGTTTCCGGGTTTATCTGGTGCTCATCTGCTTGCCAATTTTCTGCAGCCAAATTTACAATCCAAACCACAAAGGGAAGGTACAGAATCTGAACAATTTTGGGATTTGCTAGGAGGAAAATCAGAATATCCCAGCCAGAAGATCACTAGGGAGGCTGAAAGTGATCCTCATTTTTTTTCTTGCAACTTCTCAAAAGGTAAGGATTATTTTCAAGCTTGCTGGAAAGATTTATCTCCCCTTGTGAAGACAAACAGCTGACTTGTTGGGGATGGTTTTCTTCTGTTGCCTGTCTGAACGTTGTGCAGGAAATTTAAAGGTGAGCACATCCACTAAACTATTATCTGTAGTCAACATAATACATGATTTTGGAATTTATGGAGATCAAATTGTATGAAGACATATTAAAGTAGTCCTTGACTTGAGAAAATACCTTGTCTATAATGTCATTTGTTGCTTGTCATATAAAGAAAATCCTAGAGATGCGATCCATTTGAAGCAGAAGTGATAGCTGATTAATGAGATTGAAATACACGCTTGTTTGATTAACCTGATATATTGGGAAAACATGAACCCCAGTGCCATGGGCAATGGAGAGCTACGAAACAGTGAAATACAGTTGGTAGAAAACATGCTCAGGTCTTGATTAAGTTCTTCATAATGGCACTCAGTAATATATTAAGATATGTCCTGTCATGTACTCATGGAAAAGGTTACTGACACAGACAGCAAAGGTTATTCAAAGTCAAACCCGACTATCCAGTATGATGAGTGGCAAAATAAAATAGAACAGAATACAACTAACCTGATATAAAGTAAATATACCGTGTTAGAACATGATTAATCAATGCATGGTGGTTGTTGCTGTTGCGGCTTCCTTTAAGGACTTTGGGTGAAGAATGCTGATACAAAGTCTGGTCATTCTAACATGGATCACTTTTCTTGACACCTCAATTTGTACTAAAACTGCATTTATGAAATTTCAAGAGTTAATTTACCCTGCTCTGTACAATGTTGTTTATGAAGATGCTATTAAGTGGATTTATTTCTGCAGCAGTGCATTAATCCGAACCACTATTTTCAGGTCACAGAGGTATACAACTTTTCCCAGGATGATTTGATGACAGAAGACATTTTCATCTTGGATTGTCACTCTGAAATCTTTGTCTGGGTCGGCCAGCAGGTTGACCCCAAGAGTAGAATGCAGGCTCTTACAATTGGTGAGGTATAACTGGTTTTGCTGTTTCTGGGGATGCCAAAGCATACTAGTATAATTTAGTGGTAGTATTCTGTGGACTTCATAATGTTTATTTAGTTATTTTATTATTGATCTAAGTCCTGACATCCCTGTAGCATTAGAAAACTGTACAATCTTAACTTATACATTTTCATTGTCTTCTTGATTTGCCTCTATTAGAATTTATAAATACAACTATGGATTTACCATATCATCTTTTGAATTGAACAGAAATTTCTAGAGCATGATTTTCTTCTAGAAAAGTTATCTCATGCAGCTCCAGTATATGTTGTCAACGAAGGAAGTGAGCCACCTTTCTTCACTCGCTTCTTTAAATGGGATTCTGCAAAATCTGCAGTAAGTTTCTCAATGTGATGTTATAATATGACTTCAAATCATCTTAAAATCCTGACTATAGTCAATTCCTTTTTCACCATTCAGATACTGGGAAACTCATTTCAAAGGAAGCTTACAATTGTGAAAAATGGGGGTGCTCCACTTTTGGATGTAAGGCATCTTGTTTCTGTTTGATTCCTCTTCAATCACTGATGAACTATTCCTTTCTTGTCTTCTATACTCGTTCAAACTCATTTTTGAGTCACTTTTCAATATCCTTTCTTGTCAGCAGTCTAAGGAATGAAGTGCTTCTTGTACAAAGATTTTTTTCTTAATTCATTTTTTAACATAAATTATTGTAGATAATTTGGTAAAATAATGTTCTAACACAGTATGGTAACTTCAAAGTTTAACAACCGTGCTGCCTTGCAAGGTTATCAAACTCAAGAGTTTAGATAAACTTGCTTTTGTATTGTAAGATCGTAAACTCGTAAGAGTTTAAGAGTTAACTCAAGAGTTTAATAACCATGATAATAAGTGCAACTAAACTAATCTAGGTTGTGTGGATAAAATTCTTAATGCCTATTATATAAATAAATTAATAAAGTAAAATGGTTATGTTGATTGAAAATATGTGCGCGTTGATCGAAATTATGTGTGGTTTGGGTTTAAGGGGAAGAGGGGGGCTTGATCTTTGGTGGACGATTGAAAGGTGTTTTGTAAATAATTATCTCAGATAAATAATTGTGTTTTTTCTTCTTTTTCAAAAGTTATCTAAGGAAACTTTTGACTATAAACAAGTTAATCCATGCATACACTTAACCTCTTGACTTCAATATCACACCCATGTTTGAAAAGACATTTCCTGTGGCTGATTGAGCTCTATGGAGAAAAGAGAATATTGGCTTATTTAATGTCTTTACATGTGTTTGAGATCTATGGTAAAGAAAGAATATTGACTTAGTTAACGTGTATGTGTGCGTGTTTGAGCTCTATGGTAAAAAAGAATATTGACTTATTTGTCACGTGTGTGTTTGAGCTTTATGGCTAAAAAAGTATACTGACTTATGTGTATGTTTGAGCTCTATGGCAAAAAAAGAATATTGACTTATTGTGTGCACGCACTTTTGCAAGTACCTCGGGTAGGGTGGAAGAAAGGTGGCTTAGTGGAGGATTTGGCCTCCTTCATAATATAATGCACAAGTTTAGAAACTTAGGCTGGTGCCCATTGAGCTACAAGCTATTTGATGGAGAAGAATTTTATATTTCTATTGAATTATAGGATGTTTGCTGCCGATCCTTGTTATAGGGTGGATATGGACCTAAGTGGATGTTAGATCTAATGACATGATGTGGATATAACCCTTATTTATGTGGACTTTAAATGACTAGTTTAGATCATTCTACTGTCCATATAACCTAAGTGTGTATGTGCACGTGCGTGCAAGCACCTTGGGAAGGTGGAGGATCGGTGAGTGGAGGATCGAGCCTCCTTCATAATATCATGCCCAAGTTTAGATCATTCTAATGTACTTTGTTAATTTGCTCATCTAGTCACCTTACTATTTTGGACAGAAATCACGTGAGTCTTCATATATTTTGTTCGTACATGCATTTATTCTGTTTGGTTGTTGAATTGCTGATACATATCAGAAACCCAAAAGGAGAACACCTGCTTCTTATGGGGGAAGGTCTAGTAGTGTGCCAGATAAATCCCAGCGTTCCTCCCGCAGCATGTCTGTTAGTCCTGATCGTGTTCGTGTGAGGGGCAGGTCTCCAGCCTTTAATGCACTAGCAGCTAATTTCGAGAATCCTAATGCCAGGAATCTTTCCACTCCGCCTCCAGTAGTTAGAAAGCTGTATCCAAAATCTATGACGCCAGATTCTGCAAAACTAGCATCCAAATCTACAGCAATAGCTGCACTTAGTTCCAGTTTTGAACAACCGCCTTCAGCACGAGAAAGTTTGATACCTAGGTCTGTTAAAGGTAAGCTATTGAATAAATACATTAGCATCCCCCTTCCTCTCCATTTAGTTCTGGTTTGAGTACTAGAATTTGCTTTAATTCAAAATATTTTCTGTTTTCTGGGTTGTTATGATGCAAAGTGAGTCCTGTTACCACCAAATCAAACCCGGAGGCAAATGACAAAGAGAATTCTGTGAGCAACAAAATGGAATCGCTTACTATAAAAGACGATGTTAAAGAGGATGAAGTTGAAGATGAAGAAGGTCTTGTCAGTTACCCATATGAATGCCTTAAAATAACATCTACAGATCCTGTAACAGACATTGATGTGACTAAACGAGAGGTATAATGGACAATCTAAATATGGCATCATCTTCTCTTCTTTATTCACTTTTCATCGTCTCTGATTTGAGCTTGATGCAAACAGACTTATCTATCATCAGCGGAATTCAGAGAGAAATTTGGGATGACAAAGGATGCTTTTTACAAGTTGCCCAAATGGAAACAGAACAAACTCAAAATGGCTGTTCAGTTATTCTAATTCTTACAAGTATAGTTTGCCTTCTGTCGCCTCGCTGCAGTTCAGGTTGCAGGTAGAAGGAATCTTGATTATTAAATTTTACATATTTTTTCCCTTGACAATTTTATGTTTATTTCTTGTAGTGTCTTGTTTTTCATTTCAGGGAGCTTCTCTGTTTCGCAGTAAGGAACAGAGCATATGGAAGTGGAAAGGGACAGCATCAGTGTTTTTTTTTAGCTTAGCTGCTTCTGCTCCCAAGAAACTTTTCATGAAGAGAAACTAGAGATTTTCACCTCTCTCCTTTTCTTTGCAACGGTTTGAATGTTTAGGGTTATTTCTTTGTTGAGTTAGCTGCTTGTTATTAATTTTATAGGTCCAAGGTTGTTTGTGGCTTGTCTTTTTTTGGGGTTTTCATGTTGGTCTTCAATTTATTTTTTTAAATTTAAATTGTTTTGGTAAGGCAATTGGGTTTGCAAATGCGGTCTACTTAGGTTGTATTGATATTGAGGGTGAAGTGTGTACAGCAGAGTGTAAAAACCAGTCAACTCGTTATTTGTTTTGGAAATAAAGTGTGATTCTTTCTTCTCAGTAGCAATTTACAAGGACAGACTGAGAGGAACAAGAGGCTGAGCCGGGCAAGTCTGTTGTGTTCTCGGGAAAGAGGATAAGGACCATTGAAGAATATTGAGACTCTTATTTCATAAAGGACAAAATACTCATTTTAGTTGCTAGTATATAGGGAGACATAGTAGTCTCTCAAAGTTTCAAAGTCTTAATTTGGTCTCTCCTGTGTGAAAAAGGGGACAAATTGGTTTCTTGAAAGTTCATATAATTAAAAATTATATTGTATGGGATTATATAGAGGGAGTAAATTATTTCTTTTTGAATTATGAAGGATCAATATAAAATTTTTAAAATTTGAGGGACTAATTTGTCTTTGATATATTTCAGAGAAAGTAGAATAGGTGTTTAATCTTTCACAGGCTGAGCGGAGCATGAAATTTGTACTAATCTAACATCATGCTGTCTTTTGAAACTCCTCTCTAGGCAATTTATGAGCGTTCCATGATTCTCCAATTATTTCATTAGAGGAAAGAATTGATTGGTTTTAGAGTAATGTTATGAGAATAATTAAATTGTATAATAAATGTACATCACACATTTTATTATCATTGGATGTGTTGAGTGAGTGGATGAGTGAGGGTTATTCATCACATCCAATGATAATAAAGTATGTAGTGTGCATTTGTTGTGTAATTTTATTATTCTCATAACATTTTCCTTGGTTTTAATGTGCTAATAATTATATGAACTTTGAGGTCACATGACCAGCCTTGGCACCAGAGGAGTAAACCAGCCTTGCAGTTTGGAATTTGTTAAAGGGCGTTTCTCTGGTGCAGTTGGCACCTCACGCAGATAAACCATTTTCATCTGGGAGCGTTTCCCAATTATTGGCTATATAGATTCTCTAATGCAAAGGTGTCTGGTGTAGGTTTTCCGTTAAGGATTACATCATGAAGTGTGCACAACGATGCCTATGGTCTTTGATTACTTCAAAATTGTGGAGAACTTTTGAGTACACTTTAAGTCGAAGAGGGAGGAAACTAAGTAGGAGGGTCTTTGACTTGTTATCGACATAATACCTAACAACCTCCATGGTTAAATTAACGTCCAAGGAAACAAAACCTGAAACTCAGTAATGTGTTTCATTTGTATAAATTGACAAGTAGCACTGTCACAGTAGGTTTTATTTTTGTTTGGCACTCTAAACGAAGTCCGTTAAAATACCGTTTCTTTTATTATTATTATTATTATTATTATTATTATGTCTGAAAACAATAAAAAAAAATTTGTTACAAGGCGGACTGAATTAGGTTTTTTTTATACTTCGGAAATTATATTGGTTACAATGAGGTTTAAATCTAAGACCTCATGTATACTATCTAAATCTCTCATCACTAGATCAATCTTAGTGACTTAATTTTAATGTATTGTATAGTGTAAAAGAGTTATCCAATCAAAATTTTTCATTTGAATGAATTTTTTAGTAGTAGAGATGAGAGTTAAACATATTTAGTAATGTAGCATTACATGATTGGATAAATGTATAAAATTCTTTTCACTATGAATTCATCAAAATTAAATTATTACAAATATATTAAATTCTTTTATACTTATATTATGTTTCATTTTCTTAACATTTATTTTGGTAGATGAAAGCTAGGGAAACTATTTTCTTAAGTAACATGTATCATATAGTTTAATTGGAGAGGTTTATTTTACTTTTTAAAATATTATAGATAAAATAGCATGAATTGCTAACTCGTTTAGCTAACTCAACGCACATACAGACACAGATATATATATATATATTATCTTTTTTATTTTATTTTACGTTTTATTCACTGACTAATAAAAAGCATTTTTTAAAATCATCAAATTACTGTAAACTTTATCTCACCCCTGCTTTCATCTAAAATTTTGCAAGGGAAAATCCTATTCAACTTGAATGTGCTGCAATATAAATAAAAATAATTGATTTTTATATTTATTATCTAAAAAAATTAATTTTATTTATATGATGATAATGACAATATAAGATTATTTTATAAATACGATATTAAAAATTAAACTCATTCAACTTGCATCAATTGTGCACTAATTGCCCAGGTCAATTGTCGCTAATGATTGAATATAAATTTAATATGATATTCTTTTTTTCCTGAAAAATTAAGAGAGAAAAAGTGCATGTAACTTGGCGAAAAAATAGGATAGAAAAAGTGCATGTAACTTGCCGAAAATAAGAATGAAAAGGACAAAGGTCTTGATTAGGATACTTTATTTTTTATTTTATTATTATTATTATTTTTGCAATTATTTATGCTGTGTTGAGACTTAAGGGTATTTTGTGAAAAAGAACGAAAAAGAAAAAGAGAACGAAAAAGGTTGGAGCGGTGCAGCTGTTGCACACACACCCCCGTCAGAGAGAGAGTAAGAGAGAATAACAGGCGATGCAGAGGTGAAGTTGAGGAACACGAAAAAAAATCCAGAACAAGAAGAAGAGGAAGAAAGCAAGCAAGCAGTATCATATATCAGTGACTAGCACGCACGCACGCACGCAGATAAATAAATAAATATGAGTGGAGAAAAGGAAAAGACGACGGCAACTAGTGCCAGTGTTCCTCCTCCTCCACCTTCCTCCTCTTCTTCTTCTTCTTCTTCTTCTTCACTACCTCATCATCTCTCTTCTCTGCTTCCTCCTTCAGTAGAATTCTCCAAAGGCACCAACGGCCTCGACAAGGTCATTCTCCGCGAGTCTCGTGGTTCCTCCGCCGAGGTCACTCCCCTTCTCTCTTCTCTCTTCTCTCTTCCATTCGATCCTTCTGCTTCCGCTCGATTCGCATTTTCCTCATTGCATTTTCTCACTCTCTCCTCGCCGATTTCGCTGCCAAAGCTCCCGATCTCGTCCTCGCGAGACCTTTTTCTTTTTTTTTTTTTGTTCAATGGATCCGGTTTTATCATCGCGGATGATTCTGGTTCGATCTGAATTCTCGACCGGTTTCGTGCAAAATCCGCATGCTGATGGTGCTTTTTTGTTGTTCGGTTTCACTGTTTTTTGGTTAATTGTTCGGTAAAGTGATGGAAACTGCAAGAAAATGAAAGAGAGTTTTTGAGGAAACAGAGAGTTCACCGAGAGAGAGAGAGAGAGAGAGATTGATTTATACAGTGAAAATGATTGTGATTTCATTCTACTGGTTAATGTGTGCGTACATATATGTATGTGGATGAGGTTCTGTTAGAAGTTCAGTTATGGCAACTGTGATACTTGTAACTGAACATAACTGAATCCAACTAATTAACTCTCTGATGTGGTTGCAGTCGTACAAAGCAGAACTTGATGCACGCACTAAACTTGCTTAGAAACATGGCATTTCATTTTCTTTTGTATGTGTTTGTGGTTTTTTCAGGTGTACCTGTATGGTGGTCACGTGACTTCTTGGAAGAATGACCATGGCGAGGAATTGCTTTTTCTCAGTAGTAAGGTGCCGTATGGAATGTGTTTCTGTTTTTTCATATCTTGTTATAGTTAGCTCATTTCCTTTATCATGCCATGAAGTTTGATTTATATAGTTGTTCTTTCATTGTATGTTGTCAGTACAGAAAAAAGGAAATGAAAGGAGAATAATCGTGTACATTAGATCTCAATTTACTTTGAATACATAGGGTGTGTTTGGCTGGGGACTAAAATTGAGGGTAAAAATTCCCTAGATGAGCTCCACGTGTAGTTTGAGAATTAACTTGGATTCTAAAACCTATAGGATTACTGGGTAGTTAGTTTGAGATCTTAGTTTCATTTTAAAAAATAATTGATATCAAACTTTATTTTCTGATTGGAGATGATTGGCCAAGGGGATTTAATGTATCAAAATTGGCTTGGAAATGCACGAGTTTCTGTCTTGCTTTTCATTTAGTATTTGAGACGTTTGAGTCCCTTGAATCAATCTAGGATTCAATAGCAATAAATCCTGTAGGGCAGCTTTTTCTTGGGTCCCCCTTGGACAGCTGCAGTTAAGGGCAGGATTAGCCAAGTTATGTTAATATGGTCTGTTCATGGTGACTATAGTTTTGAAAATTATCAACTCCAGCAATCATGTTGACAAGCTATGGTTCATCTTGTTTTATATCTTGTTTTTATGCAGGCTACATTTAAGCCACCAAAGGCAATTCGTGGAGGGATTCCTATATGCTTTCCCCAAGTATGTACTTCTTAGCAATTTCTGTTTTCCATGATCGCTTTCATCATGATAATGCTGTTTTCAAGGTAGAAAGGGGAGAAGATGGCAAAGAGAGTTGAGGGGAAATTGTTAATTGCTTATGTGCTTAGAAAATTTTTCTCTAACGTTCTTAAATTCATAGCATTGTGAAGATAAATACTAGATTATCACATTCCTGCTAGAACAATAGAAACACAGTACCATATCTGTAGTAATCATATATTGCATATTGAAGGGTCATTGGGATATGTTATGCAGTGCTGGCAGTACAATGGGGTTCAGGGCTAGTTTACTGACTGTTTGGTGTTGTGTAAACATTATTTTTGGGCTCTGGGTGCGATGAATTTTATCCACAACAAATTCATGGAAGGAACAATAAAATTTTGAATGGGATTGATTTTTAATGTTTCATGCCAAGGAAACTAGGTCAGGGCAATGTCAATAACTAACATTGAGGAAACAACTGAAATAAACCTAGGCCTCAAGTGATGCTGATATTTGATTGCATCATGCAACCAAGAAGAGAGCAACTTGCTGCGACATAATTCATAAAACAATCATTCTTGTTTGATATCTGAGTGCATAACATCGCTTAGACTGGTCAAAAAATTGGAGTATTAGTCAGCAGCTTGAGTTGCACCAGTTAAATAAATCCCCTACATGGACAGAACTAAATCCCTACTTCAAACCCCAAGCAGCAAAATAGACAGTACCCCATAAACTAAAAATACAATATATGCAAAAGCAACAACTTAATAAGCTAGTCACCCTAAACAATAACAATATTAATCTGGTATATGGCCATGGATTGTTAACATCACTCCTGTAATTAAGAAAAACCACAAAAATGAGATTTTGTTTTCAAAATACTTTTAAGTGTTTTCTTTTTAGATTTTACTTTTGCATTGATCACATTAATCTGGAATTATTCTGAGAACCTAAATAAAAAGTAAACCAATTAAAATCATGTAATTGAAAATCCTACAATCTATTTCTGAATATAATCACAATTTGTAAGTGGCCCTCCAAAAATATTACTTTTGTTGTTATCATCATCACATTCACGATGACATGGTCAAGGAAATCCGTGTTGTTTTTGCAGTTTGGAAGCCATGGCACCCTTGACCAGCATGGTTTTGCTAGAAACAGGTTCTGGGCTGTTGACATGGACCCTCCTCCTTTTCCAACAAATACTTTGAACAAAGCCTTTGTTGATTTGATTCTTAAGCCCTCTGAAGAAGACATGAAGATTTGGCCTCACAGGTATTCAATGGACATTCAACATTTTGTTACCTATACGTACCATTATGTTTTTACTACCTTGTTTAACTTTAATCTTTTTATTCATAGCTTTATTTGGTTATATTATATTTATTTCTGATATTTTATTCCTTACTGCTTGTATGTAGTTTTGAGTTCCGTCTGAGGGTAGCTCTTGGACCTGGAGGAGATCTTATGTTGACTTCTCGGATTAGGAACACAAACAGTGATGGGAAGCCATTTTCATTCACCTTTGCATATCATACATATTTCTCTGTATCAGACATTAGGTAAGTGCTTGAAACCTGTTTGTCTCACACTTCAATATCACAGTTTGGTCTTAATGTTCTGATCTTTATTTATGTATTGATTCTGTTGTCACGTTTAGCAACTGCATGTTTACTTCAATGATAACAATTAATTTGTTTTGTAATAAATTTCAAACTATTGTGCTATTACTATTACTATTAATCGGTGCTCAAGATTGAAATGGTTGGTTATAGTTTTCCCAAATGCTGATCCAACAGCTCTTCATTGTAGCAACAGGTGAATTTTTGCTGTGGCCAACTTGGGTGTGATGTATAACTTTGGATGCTGGGTTAAACAGGGTAGCGGAAGTCATAAGAAAATTATAGGACAAACCATTAAAAATACCTTGCTTTCTGTAAACTGTGTTAACAGAAATTTAGATAGAACTTAATGACATCTATCGATTCAAGTAGCCAATGAGATAAGCTGTAGTAGCAGTTGTATTTTATTTTACTTTATTTTTTGACTTGAGGTCAATTTCAAGATCCTTATAGTGAACAACTGAACAGAAATATGCTGTTGTAGCAGTTGGGTGGCGGTTTAATTCCCTGACGTAAAAAATATGAATCGTTGCCTTGTTATGTGGACAATTTGTTTTACATTTGTATATGAATGTGAAGGTTGGCATCAGATTTTAAAACAACTGTGGATTTATGGCTTTAGGTTTATGAATGTTCAGATTGTGAATACACAGTTTTAAGAGTGTGGTAACATAGATATGACGAGCAACTAGAGTTACTTGAATTAAATGTGCAACATACAGATGTTATAACTTGTCCAGTTAATTTTTCAGTGCATCTATACTTGACAATAAAATGTGCCTATTTAAGTTTGGTTAAATTGCTTTACTTTCATTTGGTTGAATTAGAAAATGAGCTTAAATATGTTTTTGGACCCAAATAATATAGGTCGTTTTGATTTTATTCCTTTTATTTTTTGGCTTTTGGTCCCTCATGTTATATGTATCCACACGTTTCATTTTTCTCTATGTTATGTAGTGACTACTGAGTTACTCCTAATTGGCCTTATTTTGGCTTACTTTCTGTACATTGGTTTGTTTTATTTTTATTATTATATATAGATAGATAGATTGATAGATATCGACAGATAGATGGTGCGTTTAACTAGTTTATTTGTGTTTATTCAGTGAGGTTCGGGTAGAGGGATTAGAGACCCTAGATTATCTTGACAACTTGCAGAACAAGGTGCGCTTTACTGAACAGGGGGATGCTTTAACATTTGAATCAGAAGTAAGTGTGGTTTTTCTGTCATATTTTGTTTTATGATGCACCGACTCTGACACCAAGTATAGATGTAGATTTATTTCAGTAAATTGAAATAACTGAAACAGATTAAATATGTTTCTGCACTTGTTCACTTGAATAAAAGCTTAACTAAAATTAAAAAGTCAGTGTTTTAATTGAAAAAGAGAAAAGTGATATGCCTAATCATATAGAAAACTGGACTAGTTTAGTTCCTGAAGTTGTTTTTCTTTTT
This sequence comes from Dalbergia oliveri, assembly GCA_030441495.1. Taxonomy (NCBI): domain Eukaryota; kingdom Viridiplantae; phylum Streptophyta; class Magnoliopsida; order Fabales; family Fabaceae; genus Dalbergia; species Dalbergia oliveri. The sequence continues at coordinate 16,643,932 of JAMLFY010000009.1, forward strand.
TAGCTATTTTAACTAAATTTTTCCAGTGTTCAATTCATGCCAAAAGTGGCTGTAAATGATTATGCCCAACAATGGTTTTCAGAGGACAACTTTAATTGACAAAACAGAAAATGTGATAGGCCAGGACCACCTGATTATATAGAACGTTCAACCAATTTATAGTTCCTGAAGATTCATTTTTCAATTATTTTAAAGTTTAAATTATTTTTGCTAGTGTTGAATCCATGCCAAAACTAGGCGTAAATGTTTATGCCAAACGAGGGTTTCCATATGACAGCTCTCTGTCTCTATCTCTCTATATGTGTATGTGTGTCTGTGCGCATCGAAGGGTGAAGAGATATACAAGTGTAGGCTGGTTATTAGTTTTTGTTCTTAGAAACAGTTAAACAGTTGCTTCCGATAGATATAAAACCATTCACATGCCTTTATCTAAAGCTTAAGCCTTTGGAGAGATGATTGATGACATTCTATCAAAGTTTTTATGACCAGGTGGTCTTGAGTTCGATGTTTGTTGTCCCCATTCTTTTAAATGGTTTTGGGTTCGTTGCTTATTGTCCCCATTCTTCTAAATGAGAAAAAAAAAAAAAAAATCAGTGCAAGGTTAGGGTGGGTCTATGCATTGCACATGCTTCAAGTCGGATGACCTATTGAGTGAGGGATATGTTAGATATAAAACTATTCATGTTGTACCTAAAAACCTTAGCTTTTACAAGAGATGGTTCATAATAGTTTGTTTCCCTCACCTAACCCTTGGCCATTTTCTGTTCTCGTCTTATGTTTCTTTCATTTCTGATCATTAATTAATTTAATTTTTCACTCTCTTTTTGCCTTTGTCGTAATAGGGGTGGCCATTGCCTAGGACGGGTTGGTTAGTGCTAGGCTGCCCATTCCATATTTGAGTATTGGCTTGACCCTACCCACATATAAAAAGAGCAGCTCAGTGTATCGGCTTCTCACTTGATGGGGTCTGGGAATGATAGATATACACAATTTTACCCTCATGAGCGGAGGGCTGTTTGTAAGATTTGAAGGCAGTAACCTTATCATTGTGCCAAGGCTCACCTTGCTAGACCCTATCCATATGGAAGGAAAGAAAAATATATCTAAACTAAAAATGAAATTGAAGGAAAATAAAAAGAAGAAAGGATTGAAGAAAGAAAAACATGCACCTGGTTTGTATATTTCTGTGCTTGGTTTTTGCTAATACCTAACTCATTCTAGCCACATGTATGTAGCCAATTCTGATGTACTGCCCGTTTCATAGGCTTTGTTGAATTTAAACTGATGCCTCTCTTTTTCTTGTTATGAAAGGTTGACAAGATATATCTTAGCACTCCTACAAAGATTGCAATTATTGATCATGAAAAAAAGAGAACGTTTGTTTTACGCAAGGATGGCCTTCCTGATGCTGGTGAGTTTTATCAAGCTCATCTCGTATTCCAAATATACCAATTTTGTGCCACTCATAAAGTGTACTGATAGGACTTTCTTCTTCCATTTTTTTAAAATAAGATGATTTTTATTAACATGGAGAGGAAGAATACAAAGATACTATGAAGCATGTACACACCATTTGACTGCCATGTTTACGAGTTGGACACGTGTCGTGTCAGATTTTGCATGACACACTGATAACACACGTTTATATATGTTTAGTTTAAAAAATTACTTTTTCTAACTCCCAACAAAAAAAATACAATATAAATAACGTCATTTAAAATTTATAAAAGGAAATAATTCATCAATTGAAGTTATTTTGATATTTAAATAATTTATAATATTGAATAAAGAAAATAAGACATTTTTAAGCTTTGGGGTGTTCCCCGTGTCTATGTTGTGTCGTGTCCTATGTTTGTGTCTTAGTGTCTATGCTTCCTAGCAAAAATATATGGCGATAAGGGATTCTCTTTACAAAACCAAGAACCAACAAAGGGAGTAACCATCAATAAGACGAAGTTTTTCAATCTCTCAACATAATTGAGAGAAATTCGCCTAAAAAGATAACGAACTTCACACCAGATAGAGGCCAGACAGCTAATCATACTTGTTGCTAAAAATCTGGTACTAAAGTTATGTAAATTATGCTCCAACCAAATACAATAGACAGTGGCATAGATTGTTCACTGTCAGAAATATTTGGCTTCCTTCCTTTTCCAAAGCCAACAAAACTATTCAAAATGAACTTATCCAAGGTTAAGGCACACCCAACAATCATCAAAGATATAAAAAGTTAGACAAAGACAGATGTGGAATAGATTCAGAACTTGTGTGTAACACACATTAGGGGAAATAGTCTTATGTAGCCTTCAAACTTGCAACATATCATTGGTGTTAATCATGTCGAGCACAACTGTCCAAATAAAGGATTTCAGCTTACTGGGTGTTTCTATTGAAGGAATAAGTTAGGAATTAAAAGTATGATTTGCAACAAAACACCCCAAAGGGATTAGGAGACCAAGACCTTTTATCTGGGCAAGAAGATAAATGGACAAAATGACGGCAAGGATTAGTGGATTTGTGCATGTAAAAGTTCTAGATAGGAGATTTGTGTGAAGATGATAAAGGATAGGTGTTTGCTACCCAATGGGACTTTTGGTGTTTGATGCTTTACAATTTAAGAATGTAAAATTGTACTTCATAGATGTGTCAATATACCAAGATTGGGTCCAAGAACAGAATGAGGTAGAATGAAAGTGAAGTCTCCCTGTAGATCATAGCTTAAAATACGTATCTGTTTTCATTTTCATGTCTAAAATCTTCCTGTAAGTTTAAGTTATACCAAGTTTGTAAGTTTGTAACTTCTGGAAGCACCTCTAGCTTAAGCTAGGCAATGGCAGTTTCCATATTCAACTTGAATGCCTTCGGATGTTTGAGCTTGGGTCTAAACTAGTCATGTAGGTTGTTTTAAAGTGATATTGATGAATATGGGGAGAACCCAAAGCCATGAAATTGATATTTCATCTGACACAGCATAACAATCATGAACCAAGTAGCGTATTACGTCTGACTTTTCTTAAAATTGAGTTGTATATTCTCTATGTTTAAGCGACTGGGTGTCTAACTTTATTCTTTATCTATCCAGTGGTGTGGAATCCTTGGGATAAGAAAGCAAAGGCTATGGCTGATTTTGGTGATGATGAGTATAAGCATATGCTCTGTGTAGAGGCTGCTGCTATTGAAAAGTCTATCACTTTGAAACCTGGAGAAGAATGGAAAGGAAGACTAGAGCTTTCAGCTGTTCCCTCCAGTTATTGTAGTGGACAGCTTGATCCCCAGAGAGTTCTTCAGGGCAGCTGAAAGATCATTGTTGTGCTGTGTGTCCTGTACAGGTAATAACTGCAAATTGATATATAGTAATATATGGAGTTTGATTTTGATGCCCTGACAGTGTAGAAGTATTTTACACTGTCATCTAATCAAAATTTTTCATTTGGAGTACTTTTCCAGTAATGGATAGAGAGTCAACTATCATGGTTGATGTGGCAATATATGATTGGATGATTGTGTAAAAAACATTTATACTGTCAGTATATAGAAATTAAATCCTAATATATTTAATTAAAAAAATGACGTAAGTCTTGACTTCCATTGTTCTAACTTGGAAGTTTTGAATACTAGGGTTGAGGAGAAGCTATTCTCCACTTTTCAGTGTGACATTTTTATTTATTTTAAACCATGAATCTGCAAATAATATTATATAATGCTTGTGTATTTTTGTTGGGGTTCTGAATTCAAGATGATTCTTCAGAAGCTCAGATGATGCATATCTACTCGTAGCTCCTGACTCTGGATTTAGTTATCTTAGTAGGATAACGAAGTGCTCCTCAAGTTTGCTCCATACTAATGATCTGATTGGTCAACGATTGTTCAATATTTATTCAGCTCTGGTCTTAATCGGATTGCTCTGTAGTCCTTCATAGTTCATACACATGTTGCTCCATTTAACTGTTGCACTAATCTTTCAGGAAATATTTGTCTGCAGGTAGCTTGTTTCACATTTATGGATGTTGAAAGGAAAGTGTCTGTGATTTTGCCCCTTGATGTTCCATTTAAATCTTTGTTGGACGGATGAACTCATGTTGGATAGCGTTTTATTGAACTCCTTTTTTTCCCTGTAATGGATGGCTAGTGTGGTCATAACAAACTGAACAAAGCATATGAGCAGAAGAGTTCACAGCCACGAAAGACGGAAATTGCGGCCTACAATTCAACAGATTTTCACGTTGGGTTGAATGGCCCAGATCCGGAGGGATTCCTTTGAATCCATAGTTTTTTGGGTTCTTAAATCCCTATAAATTGTCTATTACCAAATGTTCTCGGCTAATGAAATGAATACATCCTTGAAGAATATTTTATAAGGAGTGTATTACAGAAAACGGTTTACAGTTATAAAAATTATTTCTGGGTTATTTTGGCATATGATTCTATTTTGCTTCCTTTACCTTCAAGCGAAAACAAGTCTTACCTGATATTGTGCTATCCTGTTCGTGGATGGACTTATGCTCTTCATATACCGGATAAGATTAGGAAGCCGTTTCTTTGATGGAAAAGGCATCTCTTAGAGTGTGTTTGGTTAGGGAATAAATATGGGATAAAAACTTTATGGAAGAGTTCTATTTGTAATTTTACACTGAGTCTATAGTATATTTATAAAGAATTTATCTTTTATTTTTACTTCTCAATTAAAGATACTTTATGGATGTGTTTGATTGATGAGTAAAAATGAGAGTTAAATTTTCATAATTGAGTTTAATGTGTAATTTTACACCATATAAGTTAGTTAAGAACAATTTCTTAATTTTTAGCCTTTAACATACCCTAAGTAAATTTGTTTTGAAGTGAGAAAGTAAAGAGGTGTTCAATTGAACATTACCTAGTGGGTTATGATTTCCATGCATTTATGAATCTAAAAGTGTATCTCTTGCCATTGCCAAATCGTCCAATCCTTCAAGGTGAAATAGCTATTGTCGGTGCCCCAACCGTCCCCTCCTTGACATCATGAAGATTTACAATCTTCCATGTCCAATAGCCCATTGGAGGCAAAGCGATGCCTGTTTGAATTATGTGGCTGAACCATAAAATCATAATGCTGGTGAAACAAGAGCCAAATTAGAACCAATCCAAGTTGTTTAAAATAAAAAAATGTAAATAACACTCCTTGATATAGTAAGATTCACTTTAATTCTCCTTTATTTATAAAATTTGTTTAGAAGGTAACTGAATTTATGAAACGAAATTATTATATTGATTTCTCTTAAATTTATAAAATCATTATACGGCCATTACATGTTGCACAATATATGAGTCCTCCTCTCCTTCCTCAATATTTCTATTTTTTTGGAAGTGATCTTGTCGAACTGAGTGAGGGATGGACTTGCACAACCTGGCGTTGCATGTTTATGAAGACTGTCTTTTTATTTCCTTATACTATATATGGGGGGGTCATGCAATTCCAATTGAATGACACGGGCAGAATATGTGTTTATCTGGGTATATAATTTATATAAGCAATAAAAGTAACTTTTAAAATATAATTTATGAATAAGTTATTTTATATTTAAATACATAATAAAAATACTTATTTTGAGTATTTTAAAAAGTGCTTATTGAGAATCTAGACATTTTAGCTTCTCAAAAAATAATAAAAATGATTTTTTGGAAAGTAATAAGTTATATAACCAAACATGAGAGAAAGTTAAAAATGTAGCTTTTGACTTCTAAAAAATATATATATAAAAAAAAAAATCATAAGCGGTGTTATGACCCATAGTAAGTTATTTGCACAACTATGAACTTCATTCCTGAACTGCAGTAAAATGGATCCCATTGTCAATGTCTAGCTAATTGCAAAGATAATGGCATGGCTTGTAGTGAGGATTAAATGTAAACCATGGTGTATAATGTATTACATAAGAGATAGAGGTAGGCATAATTCTCAGTAATCAAAATGCTATAGTAGGCGATATCTTTGGCATATTTGTTGTTTGCTTAGACTCGAATCAAAAGTGCTGGAGTAGCGTGTAATAGTGGAACCTTGCGCTGGCATGATCCTGCAATGCCCATAGATTATTCCAGATGCCCAAAGATTAATTAATCAAATCTAGATGCCCCATAGTTTATATTTCATGCATGCTAGCTTGCGGACTCATTGAATCTCATTATCATTATTGCAAAATTAGCTTTCCTAATTTGTCCTTGTCTCTGATTATTGAACTCAACATACTCCCTCTTATTAGAAATAAATTTCCATTTGAACAAATTAATACGTTAAAAAATCCATGTATTTAAATACAAATTATGGTCAGATACATTAACTTTTTAATATACTAGTTTGTCAACATGAACAGTTGTTTCCATCCTGAGGAAGTACTATTTTAATAATTAATCATCTAGCTGTATATATAGAAATAGTGCTGACTAATTGTTCAAATTAATATGCAACATAGAAACCATAAATTATGGTGCTTCTTGGGTAATCAAGGTCACATATGCTACAGCTTCAACTTGTGATGTTTTTTCAAACAGAGCCGTGTGGTGAGCACGAACTTATCATGTTTTTTAAAAGAGAGTTTTCGTGCGTTAATCTAGCTAGGGAATGGACCGATTCGAATTAATTGCTTGCTTCGACGGCGAAACCTGTATTGACAAAATAATGATACTAACATATAGAACAAAGAAAGGGGAGAGAAGTATTGAATTTTTTTTTTTTGGAGCAATGCTATATGTGACAAAATGTTTTCGTCGAAAATGTGCGAAGTATAATTCTGTGGTGGTCATTTAATATGTTAAAATGTAAAAATAAACTAATAAAACATAAAAATACAATTAAGGGTGCCGACACTTGGTACATGATTTCGAGTTGGTTATTTTTATGCCACCAAGCATTTTCCTTTATTTTTTCTTAAAACGAGTATATGATATATAAAATGTAAGATATATAGTGCATGCACTATGAATCTATGATCTAAGCCATTGCGTCCTTGATACAATATGAAGTCCAAGTCCAAGCGATGATCATGCCAATCATCCTGTCATACAGCACAGTTAGATTCGCCTATCCCCACTTACAACTGTAGATTCAAATATGACTCTCTCTCTCTATATATATATATAAAAAAAAATAATGAAGTTCAAATCTAAGAAATAGTTCTTGTAAAGAGGTTAAGTAACCTTCATATATATTTTTTTTCAGATGCATTTGATTGATGGTTAAAAAAGAGTAAAAAAAATTTATGAATAACCCGTTTATAATTTTATATATGAAATTTATTCAATTTCTTGAAAAAAAATTTGTTCATTTTTACTCCAACCAAGACTTTTAGGCATCTTTTTTTTATGAACTAATTAAAAGTTTACATTGAAGGGAATGTTCACCCTAGTCTAAGGTTATGGTAAGACTCCAAGCATATTAAGCATTTATAAAGATACGTATGGATCTTTCGTCAATAAAATAACTCAAACCCGACAATGCATAAATGAAACTTGACCATAGTAGCCAACCCTCTTTTGGAACTTCTATGTATCTATGATTGAACGATCCCATTGGTAACTCAAATAAACTCAACTATGCGAGTAGCTTGTCTGAAAAAATGGCCATTCTTCTTGACAATAAATTAAGGGTTTTGATAACTAGTGTCCCTCGGATATTGATTAAGGATATTAAAAAAAGTATGTTCTAAAATATTTTGATGAGTTCTATGCTTGGAAAGCATAAAAATACATCTTTTCAAGACAAGAATTTTCCTTTTTGATTTATTAACCACTGTCCTTGGGACACTAGTTAGATAAACTCATAAGTAAATAAATAAAAATACTAAATATAACTTGAACCAAATTACTGGAATCTAGCAAGCTAATATGGAGGTATTTACTTTATCCGTCCTTGAATAATTATTTAGTTTTAAATGCGCACTGGAATTAAGGAAATGATTGAGAAAATATCAAAGTTAAAAAAAGTAAAATATAATTTATTGAACCGCTATTGTTTCTTTTTAATGTTCCAACTTTCTCTCCTTTACTACATTATATCTCTCTTCTCCAATAGCATTTAATAGGAGTATTATCAACAAAAAACAACTAATGCAATTTAACTTTTTGAAATGAACAATTATTCAAAAACGAATGAAGTAAGTCTTTGACCTAGAATTTGATATCCTATCATGCCACATGATTTGATTTCGTTTATGCACAGAAAACTAATGTTTGGTTTCATAAATGTATCAGTTTTTTGAGTTGAAAAATGAAGTTTATGCCATAAAGAATAGAAACTTGGAAGAGTCACTTGAAAAATAAAAAAGCATCTGGTAATTAAAAAGAAAATAAAAACAGTAAGTTATTCTAGGTTTTTCTTTTGGTATCCGTAGGATACTGATAACCTTTGTGTAATCAACAATTGTAATTTAGTCTTTGCTTTGATAATTTTAAAAACTTGAATTAACAAGACATATGACCCATTTTTAACTATAAATAACTAAAATATACCTATTCACTTGAATCTCATGAGAATAACAAAAAAACCCTCTTTCTAGAAATATTTCCTACTAACATGTTATTCTCGTCTTAATTAAACCACCTTTTTTTTTGGGTGAACTCATCTTAAACTTCTTTTCCTACGATTTTTAACCATTAGTTTGCTTTGAACACATTTACTATTAATTTTGGAATTTTAAAAGATGAAATTAAGTTTTAAAACTCTTACTATCGACTATGGAACATTATCCAAAATCTTCATATATTATTTTTGAAAATATCTATGGATGATGTTAAAAGTCATTAGGAGATAAAAACAAGCTCAAAAAGAGTCGTTTTTAACTATTTGCCAATGTTGAAAATTTGTTCATATTAGAATAAATTAAACCACAATATATTTATATCTTTTAAGAAAGAGAAGCGTAGGTTTTCAAGGGGAGGATAATATGATTTAAGTATATCTCAGAGAAGAGAGTGTTCTTTATTGGTATAAATCACCCAAGTTAATTTCTAGACTTCAATTTATTATCATATTTGAGTTGGGGTAACTATATATATATATATATATATATATATATATATATATATATATATATATATATATATATATATAAAAGATTCAAACTCCTAATATTGCTTGAGAAAAACAAGTGTTAAACTGATAATTAAACCAACCAAACGTTACCTCGTAAGAGAAGAGTGTACTTCAGAGGATTGATTTTTTTTTTTTAAGGAAAAATAAACGTTTTGATTTTTAACTTATTTTCATATGTCATTGTCGCAATCGGGATTCGCGACGAAACGGCGAAAAATTTTATTTAAAAATTGGGAGTCGCCACCAAGTTTATTTAAATTTGGGAAAAACATGGAAAAACCCATTTATTTTAAGAAATGATCTTTGAAACCAAATTTGAGTTCGGAAGTCGGTTATGCATAGGGAAGGGTAAGAATTTACGCACCCTAATACACCCGTCTTTCGACGGTACCTTTCATTAATTGTGCAAATTAAATAATAACCCTTTTCTAAATAAATAAATAGGTGAATAAAAGAAAAAAACATATTTACAATTTAAACAAAACAATTTAAGGAAAATTAATTTTGACTTGACAGGGGGCGCCTGCTCCTAACCCTGGTGCAATGAGAAACTCAAAGTCACGTAGTTCTGGAGAAAATATTTGTGTTAACAGATTTTAATTTACAAAATAAACATTTTTCAAAGAAGTATTTTCTTAAAACAAAATCCGCTCTTGAGTAGGATTTAAGTTAGCACTTGGTCACTCAATAAATCCTTAAGTTCAATAGTACATGAAGGAGGCATCCACCTCTCAATCACAACTATTAATTGTTGCGGATAAAAGAAATTTATTTTGTTTGTTTTTTTTGTTATATTTTGTCTTATTCTTTCCCTTTTTTTGTTTACATATCAGGGCCTAAGGTTCTAAAAAACCCAGTCCCTACATTTAAAAAAAGGAACAACCAAAAAAAAAAAATTCAGCAACATAGACCCATAATTTCCAACCCAACATAGCCCAAGTGACAAAAACAACTTGACCAAAAACACAAACCTAAATCTAATTCCTGGTGGTAATGTGAGTGTGGCAAAGATCAAGTTGAGGAAGACAAATGTGTGCAGAGGCGGGGAGAGGGAGGTGGACTTCGGGTGGCTCCACGGTAAGGGGAAGAGGGAACTCGGGCGGGCTGGTGGCGGAGGTGTGAAGAGGGGCGTGGGAAGGCTGTCTTCGCGGGACCTGGATTTCGCGAGTTGCCACCCGCGGCTTCACGTCGAGACTGCTGTGATTTGATTTCTGGGTTGTGAGTGATGGGAGGGTGATGCGGGTGATGGGTGGTTGGTAGTTTTTGGTTTCATAATGACGATGGATGGAGGAGTGTGAGCTATGGGTTGTGTTTTTTTTGTTTTGTTGTTGGTTCTTCCTAGTTCCCCCTTTTCTTTTTGGTTTATTTTCTGAGTTTGTATTTTGATATTGGGTTTGTTTTGGTTTTGATGTGTTGATGGTAATAATAGGCTGTGTTGATTTAGAGGGTGGCTGTGGTTTGATTTTTGGGTTGTAATGATGATGATGACGATTGTGAAGGGTAGGGGTGTGAAGTTCTAATTTTTCTTCTTTGTTGATGAAGGCAATCGTGGGTTCATGGTTCAATGATGATGGTGGAAGGATTCACAAAGATGAATGGAGGAAGTGGGGCTGAAAAATTTTAGAACTCAGAAGAAAATGAAGGCAAAAAAAAAAAAGGTTCCTCCCCCCTTTGCTATTGAGTTATATTGAGCTTGTTTTCATTTAATTAGAATTTATTCCATGTTGTTCCTGGAATGGAGGAGCACCCACTAAGCTTGTCCCCCATGCTTCTGCCTTGCTGATTGTTGAATGCTCCATTAATTAAATAGAGAACCCATATTCCTTATAGGGAATCCAGGAGTAAAGAGAAAATGTCTGGGATAGAGGAAGTGGGGAAGACCCACTATGTGGTGTCCGCCACCCCTCTTTTTTTTTAATTAATTTTTTTTTAATTTTTTATCTTTTTAGAATGAGGAAATGGGCTGGATCCCTTTTTTGTCGTTATTTATATATATAAAGAAGGAACTGTAAATATGCAAATTTTTTGGATTTTTGTTTAATGGACGGACAAAATGGGTGTTTACAATTGCCCCTCTTTACTCATTTCTTATGAGAAAATGTGAGAACATGTATGCTTCACGTTATATCGTAAGGAATGAGTAAAGACATGAACATTGATTTTGTTCGGCAATGCATAGGATTGAAAAAGCAAGGAAAACAAAGAATTCAAATGGTGAAAGAAACTGGCTCGCAGGCAATTAAAAGTCTTGCGACCACTGAACATGAGTCAACAAGTGACAGGAAATTAAAAGTCTTTCGACCAACTGGATACGGGTCAACAAGCGACAAGAAATTAAAATGGCAATCTGAGGCGACATGAAATGTAAATGGTGGCAATCTGAGGCCGACAAGAAAGTAAAGTGGCAATCTGAGGAAATTGAAAAGTAAAGTGGCAATCTGAGGCCAATATGAAAAGGTAAAATGGCAATCTAAGGCCGACTGAAAGTAAATTTGGCAACCTGAGGCCGACTAAAAAGGTAAATTGGCAATCTAGGGCAGGAAAAGGTAAAATGGCACTCTGAGGCCGACTAAAAAGTAAATTTGGCAACCTGGCGCCGACTAAAAAGGTAAATTAGCAATCTGAGGCGACTGAAAATGAAATTGAAATTGGCAATTCTGGCCGACTAAAAGACATTGGCAATCTGAGGCCGACATGAAAAGGTAAAATGGCACTCTAGGCCGACTAAAAGTAAATTTGCAACCTCAGGCCGGAAAAGGTAAATTGGCAATCTGAGGCCAACTGAAAATGAAATTGGAATTGGCAATCTGAGGCGACTAAAAAGGTAAATTGACAATCTGAGGCCGACTGAGAATGAAATTGAAATTGGCAATCTGGCCGACTGAAATGTAAAATTGGCAATCTGAGGTCGACTGAAATGTAAACTTGGCAATCTGAGGCCTGAAATGTAAACTGGCAATCTGAGGCCAACATGAAATAAAATTGACAAATAAGACATCCTTTTTCCTTTTTCAGATTATGTGCAAAAGTCATGAATTTATCATCCATTTTCAGTTTATTTCAAACACATTTTTGAAAAACTAACGGTAACTAAATTGAGCAAACCTCAAGGAAAACTTTAACCGATCAAACTCGTAATTCCCACACTGGATTGTCTAGTATGCATAAGGTTTTCCTTTCTTCTCCGACCTTGCTCACCTCTTCCCATTCTCCTTCTTATCTCTTTCCCTTTTTAGCATGGTGATTACTTTTCCATGAAGCCTACTTGAAGCTTCTGAATTCTCTTTGTATGAAATTAGTCATTGATGTATTGCTAAGCATTATTGGGTCGTATAATTTAAGCTTAAATTTATACTTACTCAAGACATCATAAATAAACATGCATGCAAAGGAAAAGTGGAAGGATTAACTGAATGGAAATTTTTATTGCTTGATGTATTTGGCGACAATACGCAACATGTTTCGGAAAAAGGAAACAAAATTGCATGAAAACTGGATTGCTAAAAGCATGAAATTTTGCCCAGTTCTGGTTCTTGGTAACTTATTCAATTGATTTCTTGCAGCAAATCGGATGTCACAACCATTGTCTCCTCAATCTTCTCATTTCTTGATCCCCAAAAATTGCCCCAGTTTCAGTCTTGGTCCTTGGCTCACAGGACATGTTCAACAAGGAATTTACCCAAGTGTGAGTTGCTTAAGATGATGCCTATTATTTGCTCTAATTTTTGCCTAGGCCGCCCTTTCAGGTTTTCGACCTAGCGAGCTTTTTCTTTTTATTTTTCTTCCTTTTTGTTTTGCCCTAATTTTTGCTTAGACCGCTCTTTCGAGTTTTCGACCTAACGGGCTTCTTCCATCTTTTCAAGCATAAAACATTTTGACTCATCGGTGTTGATTGGTTTAGGCAATTCTTTTCCATCCATGTCTTGCAAAATCAATGCCCCGCCTGAGAGCGCTTGCTTGACAATGTAAGGACCCTCATAACTCGGAGCCCATTTTCTCCTTGCATCCTTTTGATTTGGGAGAATTTTCTTCAGAACTTTCCTGGATAAAAATCTCTAAGACGGACTTTCTTATTAAAAGCTTTAGCCATTCTACTTTGGTACAATTGGCCACGACAAATAGCTGTCAGTCTTTTCTCTTCAACCATGTTCAACTGTTCATATGAGCCTTCACCCAATCAAATTCTTCCAATTCTGCCTCTCTCAGCACCCCTTAATGACGGGATTTCCACTTCTATGGGGCATACAACTTCCATTCCAAACACCAATGAGAAGGGAGTTGCCCTGTGCTTGACCGTATGTTGGTGCGATATGCATGTAGTGCATATGGCAGGTATTCGTGCCAGTCTTTATAGTTCACTACCATTTTGGCGATAATTTTCTTGACATTTTTATTTGCGACCTCAACCGCGCCATTCATCTCCGGCCTATAAGGAGCTGAGTTGTGGTGTTTGATTTTGAAAGTCTCGAAAAATTTTGAACTTCAGCACCATTGAGGTTAGGGGCATTGTCTGTGATGATCCTTCTGGGATCCCATATCTCAGATAATGTCCTTTTTGATGAATCTAAGAAACACTTTCTGCGTGATACCTGGCATACGAAGGCTTCCACCCACTTAGTGAAATAGTCTATCGCTACCAAAATGAAACGATGACCATTGGATGCCTTGGGATTAATTGGGCCGATGACGTCCATGCCCCACATCGAGAAAGGCCAGGGAGATACCATGCTATGTAATGTAACTGGAGGAGCATTGACTCGGTCTGCGTATATTTGGCACTTGTGGCACTTCTGAACATAGTTGATACAGTCACTTTCCATGGTGGACCAATAATAACCACTCCTTAGGATTTTGCGTGCCATCATGTGTCCATTGGCATGGGTTCCACAAATCCCTTCGTGGACTTCAACCATGATTATTCGAGCTTCATGAGCATCTACACATCTAGGAGAGTAGTATCATGATTCCTCTTATAAAGGACGTCACCATTCAGGAAAAAGGACATGGCCAGTCGTCGATTGTTTTTGTTCACCTCATTTGCCCCAATTGGGTATTCTCCCTTTTGAATATACCTGCTTGATGTCATGATACCAGGGCTGGCCATCAACTCAATCTCCACACTACCACAATATGCCGGTTCACCTTGCATCTCTACATGGATAGGTTGGACATCGGTGTGGACTTCCAATTTAGTCATTACAGTCAAAGTTGCCAATGCGTCCGCAAATTGGTTCTTGTCTCGAGTTAAGTGAGAGAACGATATATCATCAAAGTGCTCAACTAATCGAGACAAGTACTTCTGATAAGGTACCAATTTTGGATCCTTTGTTTGCCATTGTCCGTTAACTTGGTAGATAATGAGTGCCGAATCTCCAAAGACTTTTAATTCTTTTATTCCCAAGTCAATTGCAACCTGCAGACCATTCGCACATGCTTCATATTCTGCGATGTTGTTGGTACATTCAAAATCTAGTTTGATAGAAATTGGGTTGCTTCCCGCTGGTGACACTACTACAGCTCCTACTCCACATCCGTTCATGTTGAGCTCCATCAAAATACATCTTCTACATATTCTCCTCTTCTTCATCTTCTCCTTCCACTGCCAGCACCTCGCTATCAGGGAATTCAGCCATGGTAGGTTGTGCATCCTCCAAAGGGTTTTCAGCTAAATGATCAGCAATTGCACCTCCCTTGATAGACTTTTGGGTCACATACTTGATATCAAATTCTAACAATATCACTTGCCACTTCGACATTCTCAATGACACATGAGGACTATCAAATATGTATTTTAGTGGATCTATTCGAGAGATTAGCCAAGTAGTGTAGTATAACATGTCCTGTCTCAGCCTTTTGGAAGCCCACACTAATGCACAACAGGTCTTTTCAATGGTCAAGTAGAGATTCACGTCATTAAGCTTCTTGCTCAGATAGTAAATGGCCTGTTCCTTCTTTCCAAACTCGTCATCCTGTCCCAACATTGCCCCAGTTGACGCGGGCAATACCGTGAGGTACAATATTAAAAGACGACCCAGCGTAGGCGGATCAAGATTGGAGGTTTCTTTAAATAAGCCTTTATTTTCTCAAAGGCCTCTTGGCATTCTTCATTCCATTCTCCCCTAATGCTTTCGTAACAGCTTGAATATGGGCTCGCAAGTGCTAGTTAAGTTGGCAATAAATCTAGCAATGTAGTAGAGTCTCCCAAGAAAACTTCTCGCTTCCTGTTAGTTGGAGGAGCTGGCATCTCTTGTATCGCCTTCACCTTGTCGGTCCACCTTTATCCCTTCTCTGCTAACAATGAATCCGAGTAATTTCCCTGTAGAAGCTCCAAAGATGCACTTATTTGGGTTCAGCGCAACTTCTATT
The DNA here is from genome assembly GCA_030441495.1 of Dalbergia oliveri. NCBI lineage: Eukaryota > Viridiplantae > Streptophyta > Magnoliopsida > Fabales > Fabaceae > Dalbergia > Dalbergia oliveri. The sequence continues at coordinate 16,659,362 of JAMLFY010000009.1, forward strand.
TTCTAAGCCTTTCGAATAACCTTCTCAGGACCACGTGACTTTCTCCCTCTTTAGACTTGGCGACCATATCATCTACGTACACTTCAATCTCCTTATGCATCATATCATGGAACAATGCGACCATGGCACGTTGGTAGGTGGCATCGGCATTCTTAAACCGAATGGCATGACTGTATAGCAAAATGTTCCCCACGGAGTTATGAAAGTAATTTTTCCTTTATCATGAATGTCCATCGGATCTGATTAGATCCAGAGTACCTGTCCATGAATGAAAAACGGTGACTCCGCGATATTATCTACCAAGACATCGATGTGAGGGAGAGGAAAATCATCCTTTGGGCTAGCTTTGTTTAGATCCGATAATCCACGCACATTCTCACTTTTCCATCCTTCTTGGGTACGGGCACAATGTTAGCCACCCAGTCAGTGTGTCTTGATACCTCCAGAAATCCAGCTTCTAGTTGTTTAGTCACTTCTTCTTTTATTTTCAACGACATGTCAGTCGCATTCTTCAACTTTTGCTTTTCGGCTAGCTTCTGGATACAAAGGGATCTTATGTGAAGCTATTTCCGATCTAAACCGGCATATCATGATGGGTCCATGCAAAGACATCCAGATATTCTTCAACAGTGCAATCATTTCTGCGCGTTCGGGTTTTCTACTATTTTCAGCTCTTTCTCTCTTCTTCATGCCCATGTTAATCAATTCAATCACTTCATTGTCTAAGTCAAATCCCTTTTCTATATTCTCCAGGATTAGAAAATTGCCCAACAATTTCTTCATCCTCCTCAGATTCATGGTTATCACAATCGAGTGCGGCAAGAGAATCAATTAATAGGCTTCCAAAGTCCCTTTCATGTGGCAAAATTTCTATAGCATTTAGATTCCTGGAAAGCAATCATGGTGGATTGGAATGCTAAAATATAGTGGATAAGTAGTGCGAAAAAAGGGTTAAATTAATGGGCTAAGAAAATAGCAACAAAAAGTGAAATAATGGAAGGAGAATAGAAGACACAAAGAGCTGTAAAAATGAGTGGGAAAGAAAAATTGCTAGCAAAACATGCATGTTTATTCAATTGATGTCTTCAAGAAACATAAATGACAGCATAACAGTCTTCACAACACAAATAATTACTTTGCAACAATAACATCAATTACTGGTTCAGCTGTCCAGTCATCGTGCTTCATTATCATTGGTAGCATACACTTTGTCGCTTTCTTCAGCTGTCTCCATGTCCAAGGTGTTGATGGTGAGACGTAGCAAGAGGAGCGAACTTTTCCAGCTATAAGCACCTCAGCTGGACCTGGAAATGTCTCCTTCAGGTGAGGGATTTGTTTTATTTTCATCTCATCATTCTCTTGTTGGAGGGTCATGGTACCCATCTCCTTTGATAATGATGCATCATATCCCAAACCAAATCGGTTGGGTTTCTTGGAGATCGGTATAGGTATTCTGATACCTTGGTTGTGATCCCAACCCTTTACCCTGTAAATATCCGTTCTTAGCCATGATATGAGCCACTATTTGATTAACATTTTGGATTGTGGATCCACTCACTCATGTTTAGGCTTCACCAACTCCAGGCTGTGCCACAAATTATTGTCTATTGGCTCAACATTCTCCACATATGGTAGTGAGACTGGTTTGGATACAATGATGTCCCTTTCTCCATGGATTATCATGACTAATCCATTCTCAATATATTTAACCTTTTGATGCAAGGTTGAAGGGACAGCACCAATATCATTGATCCATGGTCTTCCTAATAGCATATTATAATCTAAGCCGATCTCCATCACCTGGAATAACACTTCTGATTTGCTTGGTCCAATCTCTAGTGGCAACACCACCTCCCCCAAAATGCTTTTCCTAGCCCCATCAAAAGCCTTCACCACCATCACTTGGGGTGATATATCATCCATACTCATCGATAATTGCTTCAAGGTTGACACTGGTAATACATTTAACCCTGATCCTCCGTCAATAAGGACTCTAGGCACTATGTGGCCTTTGCATTTGAGGGTTATATGTAATGCTTGTGGGTTAGCCCGTGACACCACTTCTTCATCTAAGAAGGTGATCATATTGACACGTTTCACTGGATCCACCATATTTACCATATTCTCCAATGAAGTGCCGGGCTTGACATAGGCTTCCTTTAAAACTTTTAATACTGTCTTTTGATGAGACTCAGACACGGCAGAAGAGATATTCGCAGGAGTCTTCTTTAATTGTTCCAAATATCGTACTCGCTCTGTTTCATGATTTTAAGGAATTCTTCCTCTTCCTCTTCTTCCTTTTCTTCTCTCTAACATCTCCTTCGTCCACGAATTTTCCTTTTTCTAGCTCTTTGGGTCCGTACACCTTCCGCTTCTTGTTATTCCTTTCACCTCCATAATATTAGTCGCCTCCTCACTTGTTTGAGCCTTTGAGATTTCCTCTTCATCACTTTTCATCTCAACCTTGGTTTCATAGCTCCAAGGTACGGCATGTGTGTCCTCATATACAAAAGGTGTTGGTTTCTTCATAGTGATCACTACCTTTTCGGCTGTGTCTGATTCAGCGGGCACTCGAAGCACAAAACGCTCAATCACATTTACTTCCTCGAGGAAGTTCGGCCTCCTTTTGCCTGAATCACACCCAGGTTGAGTAATTTCTGAACTCGAACTTTAAAATCCCAACAACTTTCTATATCATGACCGAAACCTCAGAGTGGTACATGCAGTTTGACTTCATATCATTCTTCTCATTCGCTTTCATTGCAAAAGCAGGTACCGTTGCCGTAGCCAGTTCCATTAAACCAAAGAAAATTTTCTCCATGGGTGTTCTAAGACTCAACACTTTCTTAATCCAGGGTTCCTCCATTTCCAAGGCATTTATCCGACTTCCTCCTTCATGGTTCGAAATCGGATTATTGACAATATCTGGTTTTGACTCTTCTTGGAAGTCCAATCTCCCGCAAGCAATTAGCTTTCTCACGGCTGTCTTAAAGCCTTCACAATCTTCGATAGAATGCCCTGCTATATCCATATGATATTTGCAAGTTAAGCTCGGGTTATACCAAGCTGGGTATGGTGGTTCCAATGGGCGCACATGATATGCTAGAGTCAGGTGAGCATTAACTAGCCGTTGAAAAAGGTCACATTTGAGATGGATAGTTTTGGGAAAGATGGTAAGTTTGGGAATCGAGAACGACTTTGGCTTTGGGTATTATGTAACATCCCAAATTTTTCTTAATATAGTGTTACTTTGTTATAACATTTTATTTTGATAGTATGCGGATTTTGTTTAGGCAAGAAATATTTAAGGATAATTATTGAAAAAAAATGTATAATTAAAATATTACAAAACTTAATAGTTGTACAATCTGGAACTTAACACCAAAATGTAAAATTTTAATTATTCCATTGGATTTTATTAAAATTACAAAAGATGCCATTAGAGGATAGAAAATAAACTTATAACATAATTAGCTTAGAAAAAGCTAATAGAAATATTAGAAAAGCTTAGAGAATGTCATTAAGTTATTAAAAAAATGATAAAAAATTACAAATATATCTTAAACATAAATTTGATCATAAATATAAATATTAAGTAATTTTGTATAATATTAGCATAATTGCACAAAAATAACCTATTGTGGAGTATAAAATAAACTCTGAAAAGTCCTAAAAAATAACTCTAAGTCTTGTAAAATTTTTTTTACTAAGTTATGATATTAAATAATGAGGACCATGAAATAGGTCTCTCCATTAGGCTATGGATAGTGTTAAAAATCATATTGATCTTTAATTAATTAATTTTGACTTAATTAAAGCTTAAATTACCTAAATAATCACTTAAAATTTAAGATAAATTTTCCTAAACCTTGATTTATCTTGCTGATAATACTAAACCAATTAATTAACACCTAGATCAGCCACATGGAAGAAAAAAAAATATATTTGAAAAATAAAATTAAATGGTCAAACTTTCATATTATAATTATTCAACAACCAACCAAACTTTGACTAAAAATTTCAACAAAGATGAGCTTGTCTCCTTATCATGTTAGGTAGCTCAAAATTCACATGGGCTGCTATATAAAATTTATATATTTTATTTATAGATAATTAATTATTTTAATTAGCTCAAATTAGACCTAATTAAGGTAAATATATATTAAAAATACTAAAAATTATAGAAAAAATTCACGAAAATTATAGATAACTTATAAATAAGGTAAAAACATGTTCTTAACAATAAATTAAGGAAAATTAATTTTTATGATGATTTTATGAATTATTTAGTATATATAACTTTAAGATAAATATGCAAAATTTGTCATTTTCATATATTAATCATTCAAGACAACTTTCCACCCTCTATAACTCTATTAGACATGTTTTTCAAACCTATAGGCTGCCAAAGAAGAAAAAAAAATAATAGTTAAATAAATTATTAGTTAATTAATAATTAATTCTTAATAAAACTAGCAATAGTGTAAAATATCAAAAAAAATATAAATAATTATAGAAAATTATATAAATTTCGTGAATACTTGTATTATATCTCTAATAATCTTATTATGATGTTTGAATAAAAAAATAAGTCATTTACTAATTAATTAACTTAATTAAGATGAACTAGTATAAGCAAATTTACCTTATTTTGAATAATTAATTATTAAATTATATTTAAATATATTAAAATTTAATAAATGAATTTAAATCATTTCATTAACATTTTAGTATGTCTTTAAATGATAATTGAGAATTAAATTATTTAGTGTTAGTTTTAATATTTAACTAATCAAATATGATAAATAAATTATGAAATTAGTAATATTTTAATCCTAAACTTTTTCTATAAATAGCACCCCTCTAAACATCACTCCACACTTCATTCTTCTTGCCCAAAATCTATCAACACTCATAGCCATCATTTCTCTCTTCATTTTCTTTATTTTCACACAAAAATATTTACAAATATTTAGCAAATCACCTCCAAATTATCACATCTTCTTATCACCATCTAACTTCAACACTTCCCAGCCTTTATACATGAATTAGAACCCTTAGAGAAGGTTTATAAAAGTTGAAGAAGTTGCTGATCTAGCGTGGGTATTGCTAAGTTCTAAAGCTCCAAGAACAAGTAGGGGTTTTTCTTTCACTAATAAGCTTCATGCATGATTTTCATATATGATGTTGTTATGATACTCAAAGTTTGTGTTTATGGTTTTAATATGTTTGAATGATTTAAAGATTATGACATAAAATACTTAATCTATGTGTATATGATGTATATTTATTTGTTTACTTATATGGTTGAAAGTATGATTTAAGATCATTTAAATTTTGATTATGCTTTCTTCAAATATTTCAATGTTGTCTAAATTTGTTGAACTATGTATTTTCATTTAATAAAGTTTTGTGCACAAATTGTGAAATTTTAAGGTAATATAGCTTGATTTTGACCTCATTATGTATTTGATCATAAAACATTTTTGGTTCATAAAAAGTGTTGTATTTAATTCATTATAATGAATGGATTTTAAACCTTTGAGCATGTAATATTTAGCTTGGTTTATGTGTTATGTTTATCTTAGATTATGGACCTTGGATTATAAATATTTGACTTGAATATAAATTTATTAACATTAAAAAATATTATTCACAAAGATTTAAGTTAAGGTCCCATTAGGAATATGACATATAAACTAACTAGATTCATGCTTGAAGTGATTTATTAAAGTTTGGGTATAATTTCAATTATTTATTTTTAAATATTTCTTAAATTTTATTGCTCTTTTATTTACCCTATGATTATATCTTTATATCGATAAAAATATTTTTTACTTATATTGAACATGTAAAGGTAATTTACCTACATATTTTCTAAAGATAGATTGGAAATAATTTTGGGTGTATTTAAGTTTATGGAATTAGCAACATATTATTACTTGAAAATAAATTATTATATGATGAAAAACTAAGTTAAGTATATTTTATTATAAAGGAAATGAATTTATAAAAATAGTGTGATTTGGTGCTTCAATAATAATTGTAAGAAATATAGGTTTTATGAGTATTTTAGGAATCCTATGTTGTTTGGACTTTATGTGTAAATATGAAAAATCTTGTGGTATATATGTAAATATGAAAGAAATCATGTAAACTTTATGTAATTTTCATTCTTTATGTATACTGTATGCACTATGTAAAATGAATACATAAATAAGTGACACATCGGGCCCGCCTTATAGCGGATAAGGACTTGGTGTACACTTAGTCTTGCAGTTGCTAAACGACACCTGGGCCCGGCCTTGTAGCGACAGGACTTGGTGTACGTTATAGTGATACCTTGGGCCCCGCCATGCTAGCGGACAAGGACTTGGTATTCACTAATTACTGGGGACGCCAGCAATGAAGCTCTCGCAGATCCAATATGAAGTAAACCTTGCAGACTATAATCATTTGAAAAGAACATGATACTATAAAAGGGAGCTTAGTATACTCATGATTATTTATGACACTTCTTTCCTGAACTTTTATTATGATTGATATTGTGCACTTCTATCTTACTTGACATTAGTAAAATATAATTTGAGTTAATATAAAAGATTGCATCTTATTGCTTCGTGTTATTCTTAGTATTTTTGGGATGAAATGGGACTCCCTGGAAACATCACCCTCCTGGAGACTTCTCTCACCCCTTTCTTTGATGTTTCAGATAACATGGATCGTCACAGTGAAATGGATGTAGCCTTGGACTTAGTTTCTAAATAATCAGATTCTATTATGTGTGCTAGATAGAATCTTTACTATTGTTACTAGACTTTGGTTATGTTATATTGTTATATTAAAGTTTTCCTTAATGTATCTTGAATGTGTAATATGTATTGTATCCTATGGATTGATGTTAGTAGTGAAGTATATTTCTATAGATGATGGTTGTCTAAACTGGGAACTACTGATTAACAAATAATAGTAATATGTTAGAAAAGAAATATTCTTTGTCATTTAAAAATTACCCTTGGATTGCTGGAAGAAAGTGTATTCCTAAAAAGTGTGATTTGGAAAGGTTCTGGCTAGGAAAGACTTGGTATTTAAGCGTGTCCATTGTGACCCACCTCTCTTTCCTGGGAATCTATCAGATGCATGATTTCAGTTGGTATACATTATTAGAACTATAAATGAGAAATAATCATAGCAGTTTAAAAAAAAAAGTTCTCATAAAATTTCAGATTACAAGATAATAATATTATGTTATCTAATTATTGTTTAAAATACTAATAATATTAAAACTTAAGGTGGAAGAATTAGAGCTTAGTGAGGTGTTACATATTAGGCCGTGGTAGTGTGGTATTTGGATAATTCTAAGGATGTATGGTTGGGTTATAGGTGTATGTTGGACGAACTGGTTGGTATGGGCATATATGAATGTTATTGACTTGAGGTTGGGGGTATGGCATTGTATTTGCAGTTGGAGTGGCTTGGTATAGTGGGTAAGGAGGGATGGATGGTATTTGGGTTCTTGGGTGTGTCGAGACATATCCTGACATGAAAGGTTGCTGACCTTGCACATAATTTACTTCTGCCTCCTTTTTCTAGGCAGGAATCCTCTTTTTACTTCCTCATGGCTCATAGGAAGTTTCCGGCTTTTGCCAGGCTCTCAATCCTTTCTCCAGCTGTTCAGCTTAGAGAAATCCTTGAATGCAGCTCCTCCATTGCCCGATATAAGGGGATCCTAAAGTTCCCAAAAAGTATGAAGACATTTCAGCTGGGATGAGTGGTGGTTGAACTTGAGCAGCTAAGGCTCTCCATCTTTGGGCGTAATGCTTAAATGGTTCATCCTTCTTCTTCTAGGGAGCTTAATTGTTCTTGGGTAGGTGCCACTTCGAGATTGAATTTGTATTGGCTCATAAATAGATCGGCCAATTCTCTCCAGCTCGTGACTCTCGAATGGTCCAGCTGAATGTACCAATCCAGGCAGGTCCAGTTAAACTTTCATGGAAAAAGCTAACGAGGAACCTTTCATCTTTGGACCATTTTGCCATCTTGGTACAGTAGCTCTTCAAGTGGAACAATGGGTTCCGGTCCCATCATACTTAGAGAAGTCAGGGACCTTGAAGTCTTTGGGAACTATCAGGTCTATAGGAGCGCAGTTGCTCAATCTCCACACCGCCATAGGAGCTAGGACCTTGGATAGCTTTAATCCGTTCTTGTATTTTCTTCATCCACTCTTCTTTGAATCCTCTTCTCCACCTCTGAATGATCGTTCCCTAAGAAAGGTGATTGTTTTTTAACAACAACATGGGATGGTTCCCAAATAGGGGTAACGTGTCCGTGCTCTTCAACATGTGCATTTTCTACGGCATGATAACCTTCTCTAACAGGAATCACTATTGGCATCGTCTGGTGGTTGAGAGTTACCTGACATTTCGCCAATGTCATTCATCCCTTGGGTGATGTTTAAGGCATCTGATACCATAGGTATGGTTACCATTGCAGCACTTGGTTGTACACTCACTGGCATACCCAACCTGTCCAGATTTTGGTAAGCTCCCAATAAATCTAGTGACTCTTTCATGGCTAATATCATTTCTTCTATCCTTGTTTGATTATTCGACATTTCGTTCAATTTTCCTCTCAGTGCATCAACCTCCATGCTTAGATTCCTTCCTGATTCAACATGAGTTGCATCGAATGAGCCTTTCCTGGATCAGCATTACCTCCTCCATTTGGTCCGTGCTCTGGTATTGTGGACACGAGTTTGATCGGTATCCGTCTTCCTTGGGCGCCCAATGGTTACAAATCTTCACACTATCAAAATGTTAACAACATTCAAACAGGTTAAAAAAAATTTTATTATAACTATATGCAGAAGAACAAATGAACAATAGTCATCAAAGGTTCTTTGTCAACACTAGGATGCCCCGCACCCGTTCTTATGGGCATATCACCCTATAAGTCAAGGTGCGGTTAATAGCGGCTCTTTAGGGAGAATCCGCTCCTCTAGATGCTATCTAATGAACACTAGCAATGCAGTTCTTCTTTTCTATATAATTGAGTTTCTCACATTCTTGCACAAGGATAAACAATCTCAAAGCAAAAATATGATTGATCACTTTCTAGGGGAACATTTGACCCTTCATAAAAAGCATCGGGCATTCTATAGATAATTAGTAACTTGCAGAAGAGGCACAAATATGAAAATTTCATTTACTTCCGAGTGAAATTCTGAGTACAAATCATTTCAGAATACATCATACATTAACGGACAGAGAAAACAACTACATCAAAAGGACCTTCATTCATGAAACTACATCAGAAGCTTCATCTTCTTTCTTTTGAGACCTCTGGCAATGCTTTCGCATGAATCCATGAATTCTGTCACTTCTTGAGGTAACTTGAATGGTGGCATCCTACCAATTTGCTCACTTGCCTTTGCGAAGCGATGGACAAAGTTTGGGATGTAATGACTCAATTCACCAGCTAACTTCCCATACTTTTCTTTCCATTCAAGGGCCTTTTCTCTCCATGATTTTCCAAATTCGGTCGCATCGACAAATAAGTCATGATATTGGTTTGCCGATGTCCACCCCCGAATGGCATCATGTTTGGTCTGTGCCAACATTGTTGACAAGTGTTCTACTTGCGCTTCCAGTTCCTTTTTCTTGTCCTTCTCTTTGCTGATCTCCATTTTCAGCTCCAAATATTTTTATCTCTGACGTCTTGTTCTACCCTTTTTACCGTGCGACTCTTTTTATTAATCTCCTCCTTTAACTTGCTCCTTTCTTTTTCAAACATATGAAGTCTTCCTTCCAGCTCTTGAATCTTGGCCAAATGGGTAATCGGAACCTTTTCTTTGCCCTTCTTGGATCTTGTGATAGCACATTCATCTTTCAAGGCTTCAACTTCCTTAGCCATTTTCTCACACGACTTTGAAGATTGATATTTTCCAGATTAGATGCCTCATTTTTCTCTTCCAAGAATCGCATTTGCGCCTTCATTATTTCTATCTGGGAGGTGAATTGCGTGTTTCAGGGTTTCCACGGAAGCCGTATTGCTTGGAATGCTCTTTGGGATATTATTTTTCCCAACTCTTGCATGCCTCCATTCTCTGTATTCTTGAGAAGAGGTTAGCCGCGTTGCCGGGCTCCTTTTTTCCTAGGACCTTGATGTCATCCCATGCCATTTTAATCTTCTTTTCTTGTTCCATGGTATTTTTATCTTTCTGATATAGGAAACTAAACCCCTCAAGTTGCTTTTCTTGTGGTTTTGTTTGGGTCCAATGAAGTTGTCTAAGCACCAATGCAGGTGTGTAGGAGATACATCCCCTTGGACCCATCAAAGGAACATTGTGAAAATCACCGCAACTATATATAACGCTTTCTCCTTGGTACCAAGGGCAAACCCATTTGAAAGAATTTGATTGGATTTCTGAGAACTCTTTTTCCATGCCAGTGCCTCTTGATGGCTTATCTGCACATGATGGAAGCTTCCTAAAGGATCGGGAAAGGCCCATGCGATTATTGGCATATGTGTGAGTCATGAACCAAACGTATAACATTTGCGAACAACATCGCAACCTGCCACCATTTTGGAGGCAAACTCCCAAGGAAAGAAGGTATCTGCCAATATAGCCGGAATAGGATTCATGCCTTGTGTCTCAAACTTGAAAAACACATCCATGGCGGCCTGGTCAACAACATCTGGTGTGAATGGAAATAGGACTAATCCATAAAAGTTCAGTGCCAACGTTCGATTGAAAAAGTCCCAATTTCCTTGTTGGGCCAAGGTTTGCAGATGAGTTTCAAGAAAATTCCTCTTGATTCCTTGAGTGGATCCCCTCACTTCCATTTTCATCTGATTTACTTCAACTCCGATTATTTTGGCAATCTTTTCTTTACTGACATAATGCCCTTGATAGAGATACACACCAGACTTGTCTCGAATTGGTAGCCTTATCATGACCGAGTACTCTTCTATGGTTGGGTCGTATCAAATCAGGTAACTCAAAACAAATAGAAGAGTTCCAAAACTGCGAGAGCACTCAATGCGGTTACTTCTACCTGGGATAAGTAGCAAATCCAATATACGCCCATATGTGTGTCTGAAAGAGGATCGGACTTCAAGAGGCATCAACTGAATTATTTCTTTCACATTCTCAAGCTCGTTACTAGTCACTGTAACTTTGATGTTTCTTCTCCAATTATGTGCATTGCTAGTGTTCATTTGTATTGCTTCCATATTGCTTTGAACTGATGATGACTTTTGCTTTATTAACAATCAAAGATCACACTGTGGGAAATAAAAAGGTGAATGAGTAAGATTAAACAGATGGAAAGAAAGGACAGAAAAAATGCATGCTCTTATCGAGAATATAAGATGTTTCCCTAAGAACATGATAACACACAAACCTATCAAATTTTTCTTATCAGAAAGTAAATTATGGAAAGAATATGATGTGATGAATGCATGTGATAATGTTTTGATGCAACATTAACTATTTAAAATGAAGCATAAAGAAGTGCAAAGTAAAGGATGAAAGAGGCATGCTCCCTTTGTCCTAACAGGGTAAAACTTTAATGGATGGGAAGTTCTAAGGCCAAGAACCTGATTTGGGTGGTTGCTAAGTTCAACTATGCGTGCACACATTCATGGTGGATCTAGACATCTAACTGTCATGGTCCTATAATTGCCCCTATCCATAGGACAGAGATCAACCTTCAAACCAACCATAAGTAGGGATGAACCCTCTCAATATGATTGGCCCATAAAGCCAGGAACAATCTGAGTGATATCCCAACAACTATCAAGTGAGCATGAAGCCCCTCATGACAATGTCAAGAAACCCCCTATCCTCGGTTCAGGCTCGGGTATAGAGCCCAACAAGTGTGTGAGATAAGTGATTGTGAAGTGTGTGCAGGGAGCATACAAACCTTTCAATCCTAACACTACATGCACTCCTGCAAAACAAAATACAAACAACAAATATATACAGAACAATAATGGTCGTCTACCCTAAGGTTTATACATAAAGAATATTAAACTTCTAAGAAAGGAAAAACACTGTACAAAATAAAATAGGAAAGGAAAACAGAAATCGAACGGTTATATTTAATTAGCACAATTAACTAAAACAGGCCTAACTCTCTTCCTATAATCCCCAGTGGAGTCGCCATCTATTGCAACCGGGATCGCGATGGACGGCAAAAATTTTTATTTAAAAATTAGGAGTCGCCACCAAGTTTATTTAAATTTGGGAAAAACATGGAAAAACCCATTTATTTTAAGAAATAATCTTTGAAACCAAATTTGAGTTCGAAGTCGTTATGCATAGGGAAGGGTAAGAATTATGCACCCCTAATACACTCGTCTATCGACGGTACCTTTCATTAATTGTGCAAATTAAATAATAACCCTTTTCTAAATAAATAAATAGGTGAATAACAGAAAAAAACATATTTACAATTTAAACAAAACAATTTAAAGAAAATTAATTTTGACTTGACAGGGGGCGCCTGCTCCTACGTACCCTCTGGTGCAATGAGAAACTCAAAGTCACGTAGTTCTGTAGAAAATATTTGTGTTAACAGATTTTAATTTACAAAATAAACATTTTTCAAAGAAGTATTTTCTTAAAACAAAATCCGTTCTTGAGTAGGATTTAAGTTAGCACTTGGCCACTCAATAAATCCTTACAGTTCAATAGTACATGAAGGAGGCATCCACCTCTCAATCACAACTATTAATTGTTGCGCGATAAAAGAAATTTATTTTGTTTGTTTTTTTTGTTATATTTTGTCTTATTTTTTCCCCTTTTTTTTGTTTACATATCAGGGCCTAAGGTTCTAAAAAACCAGTCCCTACATTTAAAAAAAGGAACAACCAAAAAAAAAATAAAAAATTCAGCAACATAGACCCATAGTTTCCAACTCAACATAGCCCAAGTGACAAAAACAACTTGACCAAAAACACAAACCTAAATCTAATTCCTGGTGGTAATGTGAGTGTGGCAAAGATCAAGTTGAGGAAGACAAATGTGTGCAGAGGCGGGGAGAGGGAGGTGAACTTCTGGTGGCTCCACGGTAAGGGAAGAGGGAACTCGGGCTTGGTGGTGAAGGTGTGAAGAACGGGGGTGGGAAGGCTGTCTTCGCGACAGTGCTCCTGGATTTCGCAGTTGCCACCCGCGGCTTCACGGTTAGACCCTGATTTGATTTCTGGGTTGTGAGTGATGGGAGGGTGATGCGGTGATGGGTGGTTGGTAGTTTTTGGTTTCACAATGACGATGGATGGAGGAGTGTGAGCTATGAGTTGTGTTTTTTTTGTTTTGTTGTTGGTTCTTCCTAGTTCCCCCTTTTCTTTTTGGTTTATTTTCTAGTTTGTATTTTGATATTGGGTTTGTTTTGGTTTTGATGTGTTGATGGTAATAATAGGCTGTGTTGATTCAGAGGGTGGCCGTGGTTTGATTTTTGGGCTTAATGATGATGATGACGATTGTGAAGGGTAGGGGTGTGAAGTTCTATTTTTTCTTCTTTGTTGATGAAGGCAATCGTGGGTTCATGGTTCAATGATGATGGTGGAAGGATTCACAAAGATGAATGGAGGAAGTGGGGCTGAAAAATTTTCAGACTCAGAAGAAAATGAAGGCAAAAAAAAAAGGTTCCTCCCCCACCTTTTGCTTGATCTGAGTTATATTGAGCTTGTTTTCATTTAATTAGAATTTATTCCATGTTGTTCCTAAAATGGAGGAGCACCCACTAAGCTTGTCCCCCATGCTTCTGCCTTGATTGTTGAATGCTCCATTAATTAAATAGAGAACCCATATTCCTTGCAGGAATTCAGAGTGGAGAGAGAAATGTCTGGGATAGAGGAAGTGGGGAAGACCCACTATGTGGTGTCCGCCACCCCTCTTTTTTTTTTTAATTAATTTTTTTTTTAATTTTTTATCTTTTTCAGAATGAGGAAATGGGCTGGATCCCTTTTTTTGTCGTTATTTATATATATAAAGAAGGAACTGAAATATGCAAATTTTTTGGATTTTTGTTTAATGGACCGGACAAAATCGGGTGTTTACAGTCATTTTGATTTTCTAACTAATTTTCTATTCGTTTTAATCCCCTAACTATAAATTTTCTATTCAATTAGTTATTTTGGTCATATAAGATTCACTATCAGAAGACCATAATGAACATAAAATTAGTTACCAGTGAAAATTTAGGCTGGCCAAAATAAATGAAAAAAATTAGTTCTGAGATCAAAACAAATCGAGAATTAGCTAGTGGGATAAAATGAAAAAAAAAATAACTTAAGGGTTAAAGGGATAAAAAGCCCATTTTATTATTTTTAATGTTATTATTTATTAAAAAAAACTATTACGTAAATACTGAAACATTTAAAAATTTTGAAATGTGAATTTCATTGTAGTAGAAAGTGGGGAGCAGTTAGACGTAGGAGATGATCACATGCCAGAGTTGACAATCTCATAAAGAAGTATATAATTGCCCAGCTTGACATTCTCTAGTTATGCATTTGAAGATTTATAATAATTTGCCTCTGAAAATGAGATAGAGTGATCAATGTCTCTTTCTCGCATGTTATATCAAATCCAGTTTCCTTTTAGATGGTCACTCACCCGTGATCCTAGCAAGAAGTCCTTACTACTATATAACATAAACTTTTGTTTGTTATACTTGATGTTGTATATTAAAGAAGATATTAAGGGACTCTCAAAATAGTTTTTAATTCTTTGTTTTTAATCAATTCTTTGCTTTCAGAGTTTTATGAAGAAAATTTATTGAACATAGATATTATTGAAAGTTGAAAATCGCCTTCTAAAACCAAATAGACTTTAAAGAATTCAAAATGAAAAATATTGAATAAAAACTATAAATATTTAATTTTTATATTAAAATTTTATAACTGTATAATATTTTTCTTTAAGTAATTAGAATAAATAATAATTGTTTATACTATTTTCATTCTTTAACTTCTACTCCTAAGATACACTTTGATAAAAATCCTATAATATATATATATAGGAATAGTAGTAAACTTTGTGGCCATTCAATCACTCTTGCACACATTTTCAACGCAGCTTGGTTGCTTCACGCAACTTTTGTAACATAATGTCATACACCGCCAGTATGCTAGCTAGAGTATGATTTTTTTAAATGTATCCAAGCTTCAATTACGCTCCCTTCAACCTCTATCACATACATATTTATGTCAGTATTACTATAGCCAGACTGTCCATGAAAAATTAAAAAGACCTTTGTACTTATTCGCACAAATCATTTTCCAATTTGACAACCTTCATCAATATCAACCCATTTTTTTATTATTACATGTTAACTATATGTACACATGTCTATAGTCATTACAACATGTAACATTGAAAGCAATCATAGAAGCAAAGCAAAAACAAAAGACAACTACAGTCATGGAAGCTCCTAGCTTTGTTGTTGTCTTGACATCTTTGTTACTTCTCCTAACTAGTGCACAAACAAGCTCAGCTCAACTTAAATATGGCTTCTACAACAACGTGTGCCCCAATTTGGAGCAATTGGTTCGCTCTGCTGTGACACAGAAGCTCCAGCAGACCTTTGTGACTGCTCCAGCCACTCTCAGGCTCTTCTTCCATGATTGCTTTGTGAGGGTGTGTAAGCCTACTTCATGACTTCATATGTTTTGTTATCACTTACGAATAATGTGTGAATAATGTTTAGAGTTTAATTTTGATGCATTGACAGTATAAGCCATATTTGCTGATACATTACATGAGTGGATGACTGTATAAAACTTTTTTACGTCAGTGAATCAAAATTAAATCCTAATGTTTATAGCACAAACTCTTAATTTAGTGTTGATTGAGTTCGAGTAACTTTGGCTTGTACAAGTACAATTTTGCATATTCCATCTACTCAATAGGTTGGTGTCATGTATGAAATTGTGTGATTATCCAACACTTTTTTTGTATTGTACTCAAAGGGGCATGCGCTTAATTTGTGCATGACTGCATGTTAATTTGGGCAATGCTTTGAGAAGGTTACTGACCCTTTATTTTTATTTTTATTTCTGCTCACAGGGTTGTGATGCTTCAATTCTGCTTGCATCTCCAACTAATCAGGCAGAGAAAGATCATCCTGATGACCTTTCATTAGCTGGGGATGGTTTTGACACAGTGATTAAAGCCAAGGCAGCTGTTGATAGTGATCCTCAGTGCACAAACAAAGTCTCTTGTGCTGATATTCTTGCTCTGGCTACTAGGGATGTTGTTAATTTGGTATAACTTCACTTTCTTTTCATTACTTTGATCTAAGTAAGGTTCTGCAGTTTAATCCAAATTCTGAGTCTATCTCAACAATGCACACTTAACATTACTAGTCTTGGTAGAAGAAAGGTTACCTCTTAATAAACAACTAACCTCTGGAATTTTGCAATGCTTTCTATGTCACTAATCTCAGAGATAGGAACTGTTGGGAGTTGGGACAACAGTGTATGCATGCTAAATTTTTTAACTATGTTAACTCTGATTCTACTGTTTGACATTACAGTAAGTTTAATTTTGAGTCTTGACACACTGTGCTGTAAACTTTTTTTCACTATCAACCAATCTTATATCAACTATTGAATGTCTTTTGAGATAATTATTATCAAAATTGAATACTTTGAATGATATGACTATGCATAATGACAGTAGTGTATCAAACTTGAATCTAGCTGATAATCCCATAATTGCATTATGTAGGTTGGGGGACCATTTTATGAAGTTGAACTGGGAAGGCGTGATGGGAGAATATCTACTATTGCTAGTGTTCAACGCAAGCTTCCTCGCCCTGATTTCAACTTGGATCAGCTCAATTCCTTGTTCAACATTCATGGCCTCTCCCAAACAGATATGATTGCATTATCAGGTAACTTATACCAACAGAAAGTGCTAAAAGGTTCTGTTATTTCATTCATCATGCTACTTTACGCCAAATAATTAAAAACTGGTTTTAATCATAACTTAATTTTAATACACTGGCAAGTTTCACACACATATCAAATTATGTATTATCACATAAACAGAAGTGTTTGTCTCAATTATCCACTACCTCAAAAGTCTAACAAATAAAGGCATGTGATTGAATAATAGTGTAAAATTCTTTCAGACTGATACTCCATCAAAATTAATCTCTATTTCTTAATGTTGTCTCTAAGAAGCCAGAAAACTGATGTGTTTTTGTCTTAGGCGCACATACAATTGGATTCTCTCACTGCAGCCGCTTCTCAAAGAGGATCTACAGATTCAGCCCCAGAAACACAATTGATCCAACAATGAATTTGCAATATGCCTTTCAGCTTAGACGAGAGTGCCCTCTAAATGTTGACCCTAGAGTGGCCATAACCTTGGACCCTTTCACACCTCAAACGTTTGACAACCAATACTTCAAGAACCTGCAGCAAGGGATGGGCCTCTTAACTTCTGATCAGGTGCTTTTCACAGATCCAAGGTCAAAGGATACAGTCAACATGTTTGCATCAAATGAACAAGCATTTGAGAGTGCATTTGTCACTGCTATTACCAAGTTGGGAAGGGTAGGTGCTAAGACTGGAAATCAAGGTGAAATAAGGATTGATTGCAGAAGGGTGAACTAGGAAAGTACAAATTACAATGATGGTATCATTCTTCTTTAGAATAATACTTGGTGTAGTACACCAAGATTAATTCACATTTCTCTGCTGACATAATTGGAGTTTGAGGTTTGCAAAAAGTATAACTATAAGTGAGACTAGTGTAAGAACAGGGTGAGAACTATGCAAGTGTGAGGTAATAATGTAATATACTATCTCTGTACATAAACAACTGTCCAAAAGTCAATGTATGTGACTACAATTGTATACATATATATTGACTTTTGGACAATTATTTCTGATGGAGGGAATATCTGGAAGTACATGTGAGTAACATTGTTTCTTACATGTTTTTTTATCATGTATGAGTTTTGTATATTTGATAATTTATTGCTGTATTAATAATTGATTGAGTGTTTTGAGCTCTATTCATAGCTTCAAGGTTCTATATCACTCCGGAATTGATGCAAAAATGTCTTACAAACACGGAAAATGACAATAATCTTCTTTTGCCAATAACGTAGAAGCATTAGCAATTAATTTCATATGATTGCTATTGAAGGGATAAAAAGAGGAAAGCAGTGAATATATGTGTGTACTTCGTGGGCCCAGCTTTTTTCTTCTTTTTTCTTTTACTAAATGAAAAAATTGATTAACAAATTTAAAAATTGTAAGAACTAAAATATAAGGAATGAAAACTTATTTAAGTCTAGATAATTGACTGATAGTATGGGCTAATTTTACACTAACAATATGTCGAAAATAAATCAATGCTTAGTTAGTTCAAGTAATTTGATACTTGCTTCTCTTAAGAAATATCTTGAGTTTGAGTATTGTGAATTGAAAAAAAAAAAAACAAATAGGCCTTGATGGAGCTTTATCCCCATAATTGGTTGATATCCCGGCTCGAGTTATACTTGTGAATGTAAAAAAAAGAAAATAATATTGGCACATCTTTGAAGAGCTCTCATGATCCTTTTTTGGAGTCTCAATTTTATAAAGAATGAATTATTTTCTCATGTGGAAATGTCACATTTGTTTTCACTATTGATTAAGAATGTGGGATGGATTGCATAGGAGAATTTAATCAATGATAAAACTTTACACATAACAAGATCATCGAAGATTTTCACATAAGACATCTATTCTCCAATTTCCTTGGTGGAGTCACAAGTGGTCATGCATATACATGCATATTACTCCGGGTTCTGTATTTCTTTTTCCCTAAATCATCATTACTTCTTTTTTTAATGAATAGAAGTTTAGGTTGAAGGGAAAGTTTGCCTTAGTTTAGATTTATCGAGTATTTACAAAATGCTTATAAATCACCCATCAAGAAAAATCTTATAATCGAAACTAAGTCATCACAATACATGAGCGAAAGGTTAACCCGACTAGCGAACCATGTTGGCCCTAAACCATCACTACTAGTATGACTCAAACTAACTTGACGTGTAGGTAAAGCTATATCAACGCCATTTTTCTCATTTCACTCAAGATATACAATAGAGACAACAGTGGAACATTGCTTGATTACCTAATCAATATTGAAGGAAGAAAATTCTTGATCTTATTTCCATTCCAGGTTGCCATGTAATTAACCTAATCAAGGAGAAACAGATCACATGTCTAAAAGACCAACCAAAGTCTAGCAGACAAAAAATTGGGTAACATAATGTTTGGCTTGAGGCCCCATCCCGTAGCTACTTTTCAAAATCTTTTGCTTTGAAAAGGAGTTCGATATTCAGCTCAAGCAACTTGCACTGTAGAGTGTAGAAATGAATCAGAATGAAGAACCGTTGTGTTGTGTTATCATTTAAAAGGCACAAGTTATGGGCAGGCAACAGTGAATGCACCTGCACATTGTGTCTATTCACTATTCAGTTTTGGAGGAGACAGAATCTGGAAAGCAATGATATTGATAGGCATTTATTAGAGATGCTGTCATGTGATATTGCTCTTATCCAACTTGGTGTGGTGGCACATCTTATTTCTGATCCAAAATAGGGTTCAGAGTAAGTTCGTTTTCAAACCAAGAATTTGTGCCAAGTAGGAACCTTAAGCTTTTATATGTGGTGTTGCCTTTTGAGAATGGGCTTTGCCTCTGTATTTAAATTTTAAAGGGTTAAGTTATCTGGATATACCCAACTAGTGTATTTATGAACATTGGAAGTTGATGATTGGGGAATTTAGGGGGATTGTAGTGATAAATAATAATGTTGTCACTTTGGAGATTCATATGCAAATGATTGACAATTTTACATATCTGAATGAAGAATAGGGTCATAATATTATCACTTACGATCTCAGTCTCCCCAATTTTTCACTATTTTCACCCACTCCTTGTTATGGATAATTGATAAACATACTAAACGAGTATACACAAGTATCTATATTTGTACCTAAATTCACATCAAGCCGCTACTTAGTACTGGGTTAAGCCTTTATAATAGCATCTAGGTTTGAAAGTAGCATGTTGGACATGAAAATAATTTAAGCAGCACTGCAAACTAACTTTACCTATTTACAGAAGGCACTCAAAAGTGGGTGTATGATGAGTTATCCATTTATTGGGGTAAAAAAAAAAAAAAAACTAATCTAAGAACCTGAATTCATGAACCATATAAATTCAGTGGTCCATGTTCAGTTGAGTAGAAATGATACAATCAAAACGAGTTAAAACAAAACTCCTATTTAAGCTTCAAACCTTGAGACAGCCAATAATGAGGCCCCTTTCTTTCTTGATCATATGACACACTGGAGCTGCTCATGGGGGTGGTGGGGTCACTGCAATCTCCTAATCTATCTGATTGGAAAGACACAGATGAATTAAGCTTCCTAGTTTTTCCATTGTTTGAGTCTGAGAATCCTATTGGAAGCAAATGAGGCTTCTTCATCTTCTTCTTATTAACATGGCTGCCTCCAATACTTAATGTCAAGTCCACTTCCATGTCTTCATCAGAGCCATCATCGCCTATTTTGCAACTCTGAAATAATGCAGCGTAAGAGCTAGGTCCTGCCTCACCTTCATCGCTGCCACGTGTACCGGCCAAAATGTCTTCATCAGCAGGCCTTTCAAGATCAAAACCTCTCTGCCTTTTTATGATATCTCCAGAACAGCTTCCACTCCTTTCCTTTGAGCTTAGGTCCTCTCTCAAGCTTTGAAGGTGGAAATTAGGCCTATATGAAGTTTGTGTTGTTGTATGCTGTTGTTGAATGAAATTAGAAGCACTTGTGCCTATGCCGTTCATGGGGTTCCAATGTTTCTGTTGTCTCGTTTCCTTTTTGAGTTCATTCATCAGCATCTTTTGCACACTGTATACCCGGTGCAGTTCCCTGACCTACAAATTTCCAAGTACTCATAATTAACAACTAATAACATCTTAAGGATATGTTTGTGAGTTGGGATTTTGGAGAGGAGGGAATGAGGAGTTTGTAGTGTAAAGTTATACGGTAAATCCTTCCTTCCCATCCCCTTCCCTCCAAAACCTCAACTCACAAGCATACCTTAAACTGTTCAGACAACAAATGAAAATCACATTGGTATATTGTAAGAGGCTTCAAGAAGATGGACAGTAATAAATTCATATATGATATATGGTGGAGCAATGCTAGATAGCCAGGAAAATATTGTCAGAATCTTTGACAGAAAGCATGATGATCGTTGGATAAAATAAAAGGATAAGATTCATTTATTTGTCCAAGAGTTGATAAACATGCCACATTATTAAGGCAGCAAAATTTGTGCAAAATTTCTGATTATGTAGAATTTTTCTATAGGGTGGCTGCTAGGAATTGTAGACAAATAATTAATGAAGCTTATATAATGATTAAAATATGGCCATGGTTACATATGTCACAGACTGATATACTTCTTACATTCTGATATCAGTATGATCAGTAATCAAAGCATTATGACCGCAGATTTCTGGCAATTTATAGTACAGTGGACTCCAATGAAAAATAAAATGGCAAATTATATTGACCTCCCTTTGAGATATTATGAAATTCACCCCAACTTCCCTCTATTTATCTGTACATTGACCTGCCTAAACGCACTAAGCAATGTGCAACTAAGGGCAGGCTGGTGTAACGATTTTACAAATTCAAGTGATTTTTGAGTAAATTTTACAAATAATGGAAAGGGGAGGTCAATGTAATTTGCCCAAAATAAAAAGATCTTTGAAACTAAAAGCATCTCATTCAATCCTGAATGGTCATGAACTTATGGTCATGAACTTAAACAACCAAAGAAGCCAAATAGGACTTTGTCCGCCCTATGACTATGATTCAGCCTGAGTTCTGTATTTGTTAAGATGAGAAGTTGAAACATAAAATTACAACGTCATCATGGTACCTGGTGTTTGAAGATGTCCTCATGAATCTGCATTGTCTTTTTGATCGAATCTATGTTGTTTCTGTCAAGCATCCTATCCATGGGGTCTTGGAATTTATTGTCTCCAAAATTGTAATGGTTGTTGTTAGTCAGTCCTTTGTTCTGGTAATGCTCCCACACATCCACACCACCATCAGTGAAGTTGTTGCTGTCTACTGAGGTTGCTAGAAGATTTATGGAATACTCAATTTTAGTTCCCATGCCTGAAAGAAAAATTAAAATTTGTAAGTTTTTTAGCAATTGGCAAAATGCTTTTCCTTGTTCTTATGTTTGAGAATTTGACTAAATATCTAAACACCAAATATTAATGGAAATCGAAAGCTAAGGGTGCATTTGCTTTCAAAGAATAGTTTTTAATTTTCATTTTCTTATTTCAATTTGTTTTACGTTTTCAGGATTTTGTGAAGGAAACGGTTAAAAATAAAAACAATTCAATTTTTAGTTTTCATTTCTATTTTTCACCATTACCTCCACAAACTCCTGAAAGTAAGAAGCAAATTGAAAACAAAAATGAAAATTGAAAGCTGTTTTTTAAAACCAAATACATGCTCTGATTTTATACGTGTTTTGACCCAAACAAAAAGGTAAGTGAAGAAACTAATGGATTCACATGTAGGATATCGGAAATCCCGAAGGGCCAGTCATAATAAGCTTCATATCAGATATGCAAGATTTTGTTGCTGCCCTTTTTGGTGCAGAGATTCAGGCCATATATAGCAACAAAATACTAGTATGTTGGTTGAGTGAATTTTGTCAAAAACAGGGAAACTGTACTAACAAAAAAAGTAGAGAGGAAGGAGACAGAGAATTTGCATTGAAAGGCTCAAAAGTGCAACCAAACATTGCCTGGTACACAGAAGAATCATGAAATAAGGAAACATTAGATGTAGGCATTTATAGCCGTAATAAGGCCAGGTCCATAGCAGTGGTCTTCATCTCCTACTCCCAGAAACAGAAAAGTGCCCCATTCCTCCTTGTTCATTATAAAGCTAGGATCAGTGAAAAGAAAGAGAAAACAAAGCTAGGCTTTTTTTGGCTATTCTAAAAGGCAACACCTAAAGATGAAGTTCAAAATAGAGACTCAAAAGAATTCAAGAAGATTAGAGGATTACACACTTTACACACACACAAGAAGTTTACATGTCAAGGACATACACAATAGAACACAAATTTTCATTTTATGTTGATCTTCTAGGAGAGTTTATGCCTGCCTTAATGTAAAAGATCACCTGTTGGTCTAATATACCTGTAATAAGAGGTACCAAAATTGCAGCTTTCTCTGATGAAGTTTATTGAACATCTTCCTCCCTCATGCCAGCATTGTTACCCATATGTGAGTCTTAACTAATAAAACCAATAATAATAGTAATATAACAAGTGGCCAAATTCTTTCATGGTTCTCCCTGAACCATTGTTGATGAGACAAGGGACGGATCAATCCAAGCAGTGCACACTACCACCTGAGGAAATTTGGAGAAACTCATAGACAGCAGCAAACCTCTTGACAGTTCAAACCAACCCTTTTAAAACTTAGAAACAACAAAGCAATCAACCAGCTCAAATTAAAAACAAAAAAACAAAAACTATAAACTTGTGGGGTTGTTAATAATTCAGGCTTGACAGGCTGTGAAGGAAGGAGGCAAGGGAAAAGCTGGAGCAGCAATGTGTCTGTATATGTGTCAGTGCTTGTTTGATATTGAGAGATTGAAAGAGGGAGAGATGTTCACATTATAATATGAATATCTTGTACTCGCAACGTATACTTTAGTTTATTATTGTATTTTTGTATATCTTTTATATCAATAATGCCACACAATCAATAAAAAATATTTTGACAAATAATAAGAAAATAATAAGAGTAATTATTGAAAAAAATAATATTATTACTTATTTATTTTTTTGTTAAAAAGATTTTAGATTAAGGAGAAAACTCACTCAAGTCCTATAAATTTATCGATTATTCAGATCATTCACTAACAAGGAAAAATTAATAATTGAACCCAAGTTATGAAGAAGTATAAGTGAAAAGTAGATCAAGTGAGCCAACTCAAGTTACCTACTTATTTATTTATGTCGAGATTAATAAACATGTTATGTTATTCTTACATATAAATTCTGATAAAAATTCTGGTTGTCTAACATGGTTATTTTATATTTAATTTGTGCTTCACTGTAATGTGGGAAGGAAAGGTGAGAGGGGACCACAGAGTTGCATAATGAAAACAAATGACACTCCTCAACATGAGCCAATGTAGGCCAGTGAACAAGATATTCCAGACAAATTCTTGCAGGACTTAATCAAGATATGCATGAATGGACAATGAAAGTTAGTGGCTTACTGCTGCTTGCCTACGGGACTTGCAATCTCTCTCTCTCTCTCTCTCAAAAATTTTCCTTGGTTTTGGATATTCAACTATTGAGATTTGATTATTCTATCCGTACATTTCAGAACAATATCTAGTAATCTGTTGTGTTTGAGATTTCACCAGATAGGAGTACCAATCTTCAGGTGTTACGTGGGATTCCCTATGATGAACTTTCCCTTGTGGCAGCAGTAAATTCCATGTGCTTGGGATTTGAAAATTGATAATGACTACTTCCATCCTTATACACTGGAGGGTCGTACACATACTCAAAAGTTCTGTTCTGTTTTGAGAGGATCAAGGATCATGCATATGCTTCTTCTATAACTGTGGAAAAAAGACTTGTTGAAAAAATTTAAACCAAACATTAAATGTCTAATAAGCTTGGAAATCTCTAGCTCATCCTATATAATAAATAAAGTTAGAGACAAAAATATGAAGCATTTAGTGTAGCATTTAATAGCACATACATAAAGTCAATTTGGTAGTTTGTTAGTTTTTAATTTTTATTATGGTCGTAGCCTATAAAGGCATCACTTGCAATGTATTTGAATTACAAGAGTTCAATAAATGAATTTGAGTGTTTAGAAAACTCTTCCTCTTAGTGTGCTGCATCTTTTATTTTTCAAAGAGAAAAATATTAAGTGTGACTGAATATGTGGATCTGATATTATATTAGTATTAGAAGCTGGTTAAATCAGTGCCAAATTTTAGAGAGTTTGTGAGAATCAAGAGTGATATCATACAATTAATTTTTCTAGAGTCAGTATGGCAAGCAATTACAATATCATTTGGTCTAATCCCAATTAGATGGGAAACTTAATTATTATTATTGAAAGACTTTAATGTGTACCCATTTAAAAGCTCACAATATTTGGAGTTTTGTTGAACCAAGCATTCAAGAAGGAGCAAATCAAGCAACTTAAAGAAGAGACCAATTGGTGCCACAAATCCATCAACGAATGGATTATTCGGTGTTTGGCAAAATTGCAAATGCCAAAACTACCAAAGAAGCATGGAATACTATAAAGCTCTCTTACGAAGGTGTAGAGAAGGTGCAAAAATCCAAACTACATTCTTTGCACAGAGAATATGAAAGATATGAAATGTCCAACTTTGAAATTGTTGAACAATATTTTTCTCGTGTCACTAACCTTGTCAATAAGATGAGAGTATATAGGAAAAATATAGAAAACAATAAGGTCATTGAGAGAATCCTCTGCACTATACCAACCAAATTTGATCATGTGGTGACTACAATAATTGAGTCACACGACATAGACAGAATTACAATTGCAGAATTCAGGGAAGCATAGAAAGTCATGTTAGCAGGATCTTGGAGAAGATAGAAAATCAGCAAAAGAAGCCTTGAAGAGTTAGGTGAATTTAAATAGATTTGCTGAATCAAGCCATGAATGAGAAGAAAGAAGTTATGGCCAAGGTAAGGCAGAGGAAATTTAGAAGGAAGAAGTCATGGCACTAATTACAATCAAGGAAGAAACAATAATTTCTGACCACACAATCAAGGAAGAGGAGGAAATAATTTTAGGTCTGCTAATTGAGCAAGAGGAAGAGGTAACTTTAATCAAGAAAGAACAAAACTTTAATTGTTTTTGTGGAAAGTTTAGGCACAAAGTTGCAGATTGCATATTTAGACTAATGAATCAAAGCAACAACACTCAAGCAGATGTTGTTGAAAATCAGATCAAGATATTCGTGAGAATTCTAATCCACAAAGTCTATTTTTGGCAAGCAATTCTTTTGATATGGAAGAAAATATATGGTATTTAGATACTGGTTGTAATAATCACATGTGTAGGAAAAATGAGTTATTTTCTTCACTAGATAAAATTGTAAATTCATCAGTGGAATTTGGCACCAAACAAATATTTTGATTTTGGAAAAAGGTCTGATAAAAATAAAATTGAAAGATGATTCTCACAATTTTATTTCTGATGTGTTTTATGCTCTTGGTCTTCATCACAATTTGTTGAGTTTGGAACAGTTGTTAGAGAAAGGCTATAACATTCAAATTTATCACGGATCCACAATATTTGACAAGAATAGAAGATTTATAGCCAAAGTAAAAATGACTCGAAGACTTTTCCCATTGAAAATTCAACATGAAAATTTTTTTTGTTTGAATTCAGTGATATCTAATGATAACTGGTGGTGGCACATGCATTTTGAACATTATCATTTTCTGGATTAACTTACTTGTCAAGGAAAAAACTTGTTTGGGTGAAAACTTGTTTACCAGCTTTCAAATTCCTAATTGTATTTGTGAGACTTGTTAACTGGGAAAGAAGCACAGAGAATCATTTCCTCTTGGAAAAACTTGGAAAGCAAATAGGTTGTTGG
Organism: Dalbergia oliveri; assembly: GCA_030441495.1. Classification (NCBI taxonomy): domain Eukaryota; kingdom Viridiplantae; phylum Streptophyta; class Magnoliopsida; order Fabales; family Fabaceae; genus Dalbergia; species Dalbergia oliveri. The sequence goes on from JAMLFY010000009.1 coordinate 16,686,089, forward strand.
AGATTGTGTATTCAGATCTATGCACTATTGATGTTCCATCATATAGTAGAAGGGTATTTCATTACTTTTATTGATGACTTTAGCAGAAAGACTTGGGTGTAGTTTTTGAAGTAGAAATCAGAAGCATGTGATGTTTTCAAGTTATTCAAGGCATTTGTGGAGAATCAAAGTGGTTACAAAATCAAGATTTTAAGAACAGAGGACAGGAATATTTTAGATATGCAGATTCTTTGAACAGCATGAGATTCAACATCAATTGACAACCAGATACACTCCTCAACAAAATGGTGTTGCTAAAAAGAAGACAGAACAATTATGGATATGGTGCGATGAATGTTGCGGTTCAAATAACTGTCAAAAAAATTTTGGAAAGTAGGTTGCTCCTCCTCTGTATATTTTGAACAAGTGCTCAACAAGGAGTGCTCATAAAAAGACTCTTGAAAAAGCTTGGAGTGGAAGATGACCTTCAATTCATCACTTTAGAGTTTTTGGGTGTATTGCATATACTCATGTACCAGATCAGATAAGGAAGAAATTGGATGACAAAGGTGAGAAATGTTTTTTCATTGGTTAAGCATGAACTCTAAGGCATATAATTTGTATAATCTAGATACAAAGAAGGTGATTATTAATCGAGATGTGACTTTTGATAAAGAAGCAATGTGGGATTGGTCTTCCAAAACTCAAAAGGAGCCCATGGTGATTTCTCGCAGTTATGAAGAAGAAAAGATGGACAAGCAAGCACATCGACTCAACAGAATCATCAAGTCGACCTCAAAGAAATCCTCAACTACCAGGCAAGACTGGGGGATTATGTTGTGAACAATGATAATGATCCATTTGAAGAAGAAATTATCAATTTTGCTTTATTTGCAGATTGTGAACTAGTAAGCTTTGAAGAAGCGGCTTTGAAGAAGCTTCCACTGACAAGAATTTGAGAAAAGCTATGGAAGAAAAATCTTTGCAATTAAGAAAAATGACGCCTTGGTGCTAACATATTTGCCTCTGATAAGAAGCCAATAGGAGTAAAATGGGTATACAATACAAAGTATAAGCCTAATGGTGAGATTAATCGATTCAAAGCAAGATTGGTTGTAAAGGGATACAAGCAAAAGCCAGGTATTGATTACTTTGATTTATTTGCCCTTGTTGTTAGACTTGATACAATTCGAATGATTATTTCACTTTCTGCTAAAATAAGTAGAAGATATATCAAATGGATATTAAGTCTACTTTTTTTAATGGTACTTTGGAGGAAGAAGTAAATGTTGAGCAACCTCCAGGTTATGTGTTCTCTGAGAAGAAGAAAAAGTATATAGTTTGAAGAAGGCATTGTATGGTTTGAAACAGGCACCAAGAGTGTGGTACAAGAAGATTGATTCTTATTTCATTGGGAATGACTTTCAAAGATGTCCATTTGAACATACTTTGTACATTAAATCTATTAAGTCTGATGATATGCTCATTGTATGTCTTTATGTTGATGATTAGATTTTTAGTGGAAATAATTTGAAGATGATTGTAGAATTTAGGAAGGCCATGGTAAATCATTTTGAAATGATAGATATGGGTCTAATGTCTTACTTTCTTGACATTGAAGTTGTTCAGCAATATCATGGCATTTTTATTTCTCAAAAGAAATATGTTAATGATATTTTGCAGAAGTTTCAGACGGAAAATTCAAAGCAAGTCTCCACTCTAGTTGAAGAGAAGCTGAAATTGATGAGGGAAGATCAAGGAAAAGTTGAAGAGTGAAGTATTGATTCAGAACTGGTTGCTGAGAAAGAAGTATTGATTGATTACGTTATAGAAAAATAAATTGTAGATATTTTTACAAAGCCTTTAAAGAGTGAATTATTCTGCCAATTAAAGAAAATGTTTGGAATGATCAACTTTAAATGTTTGGTTTAAAAGAGGCATTGTTGAAAAAATTTAAACAAAGCATTAAATGTCTAGCATGCTTGGAAATCTCTAGCTCCCCTACACAACAAATAAAGTTAGAGACAAAAATATGAAGCATTTAATGTAGCATTTGATGGCACCTACATAAAGTCAATTTGGTAGTTTGTTAGTTTTTGCTTTTTCTCATGGTTGTAGCCTATAAAGGCATCACTTGCAATGTATTTGAATTACAAGAGTTGAATAAATGAATTTGAGTGTTTGGAAAACTCTTCCTCTTAGTGTGTTGGATCTTTTATTTTTCAAAGAGAAAATATTAAGTGTGACTGATTGTGTGAATCTGATATCAAGAATGATTAGAATTATTAACAGAATTGTTTTTTCCTTTACGTTAGATGAAACGATCTCTCTCATTGTCTCATAAATAAACAAAAGAGAAGAAAAAAAAAACTTTCTATGTGCTTGGTTAAATGTAAAACCTTATAGGGTATGATTGGTTTCTATTTGTTTTTCTATTTTTATTTTTTGCATTTGATAAATAAAATAGTAAAAGCAGGAAATTAAAAATAAAAAAGAGGACTTTCACTATCTTCTTCTCAAAATTCTAAAAACAAAAAATACAAAACAAAAACATAAAATAAAATTGAAACCAAGCATAACCTTAGGTTTTTTCTTTTGTTTTTATTAACTGCAAGCACTTCAAATGCATATTCATGGAGAAAGCAGATTTTTTCCCCATGTTCACCTTGTATAAAATTATGAATTCTAACTCATTATTTAGAATTTCCTCATGAGGAATAAGGCATAAGATAATGCTTTGATTGGAAATGGAAAAGGCTTTGAATAACTTTTTTTTGTGTGCCTGATCAGGGAAAGAATGTATGTGTGTGAAATAGGAAAAGAAAGCATGGTCTATGGGGCATCTAATGTATGTTCCCCACTTAAGTTGTGCCCCATCTTTTCACTCTTCCGGGCTTCCCCCTCCTACCCCTTTCCTAAAACATATTAACTTTTGTTTACAAAAGTGAGGAGATGCCACTAGCCTGGTTAGATAAGAATAATAATATTTGTAGATATCTATATATTGACAAATTTTAAAGAATAAAATATATTAATCCTTTTTTTTTCTCTGTGGTCTTCTCTTACTGAATATTATTGAGGGCTGTCATCTTTTATTTATTTTAGGTTTATTTATAAATAATTTTTTTTCAAAAAAAGTATTTATAGATATTCAATAAATACGTCAATCGACTATCAAGAATATTGTGTGTTGGTAATGAAAATTTTACGATGATTAGCGAAATATCAAAAAGTCTATATATAGTAATAATATTTTTCTTAGTCATATTCATAAAATTTCTAATAATTTACACACGAATTTTTATTTGATCAGCATGGGTTGGTTTCGATTATCTTTTAGAAAAAAATATTTTAACTAATTTTTTTAATTAAGATCTTTTAAAAAAAATAAAAGTTTGATTTATTTTGGGATGTAATGTTAATTTATATTTTGGATGAAATATTAAAAGATTATTTTTATTGTTAAATATCTTTTTTATGTTATAAAAAAATCTTTTTTCAGAAGATAAAAATTTTATTTTATTAAAAAGACTTTTTTCTTTTTTTAATAATTATACTTTTACTTAAAAAATTATTTAAACGTACTAAAAATATAAAAAAAATTGTATTAAAAAGATTTTTTCATTACATAAAGTCTCCATGGCTTATCATTACGATCTCTTTAGTTTTTTTAACTTTATTAACATAAAGTCTTTACTATTAACACGTGTTATTCTCAGTTATCAATAAAATATATTCAAACAATACAACTCTTGAATAATTATCAAAGGTGAATAGAAAATAGAAATTTTTGTCAATCAGTTGTGAGTAATAAATAATAATTGACGGAAATCATAAAGCGTTCAGATAGAAAGTAACAGAAACTTCCTAACCCAGTCATCAGCCCCTCCAAAAGCTGAATAGCGAAAAATACCTCCATTGCATGTTTAGTTTAAATTTTTAATTTTTTTTTAATTTGATGAAGAAAATATTAAAAATAAAAATTCAAAATTATAATTTATAATTTTTAAAATTTTTAATTTTTTTATAAAATTTAAATAATTAAAAGTTAAAATTAAAAACTCAAACAAAAAATATCCTAAAAGTTTCGCAAGCAGAACCTTCAAGAGTCCATCAATCTGTGCTTCTGAATTCCTTTTTTTATTTTATGTGGGTGTAATGTACTTCTGAATGCATAGATTCTGCTATTTAATCATTTCCTTTCATCATACATGTGGACATGCCAGTCTGTCTTGTTCAGTTCCTATCCAAATTCCCTTTGTAGCTTTGCCCTCTAGTTTTATATAGGTGCTTTCAATAGCAAACTGCACACAAAACAATGCACACGCGTGATATAATAAATTTCGTGAAATTCACACCACTTTCTCTATTTATTTACATGACAATAACTTCTTTTAAATATATTATTTATTATATAATTGAGAAAATATTAGTATAATAATTTTATAAACTTTAGGGATATTAGTATAATAATTTTATAAATTTAAAGATATCCTAAGTAAATTTTATAAATAGAAATAAAGGTGAGATAAATTTTTTCAAACCTCATGGAAGATCAATGTAATTTATCCTAATAAAAATATTATTAGTATATTAATAAGTAAATATCCCACTTGAATATCCATTCTATTGTCATTAAATATGATTGATAAATTAAGTGAGTGAAGGTTATCATTCTTACATGTGATTAATATATAAGGGTTTTTCTAAAGCATTGATTATGGTTTCAAAAAATATAATTTTTATATTAAAAGTGTGATTGTTAAGTTTTTCAAATATGAGGATATAAAAAAAACTTTAAATTTATCTGTTGTGTAAATTTTGGGTTAAAAAAACCCCAATATATAATATATCACTTATATTATAGTATATATGTTTTTCTTTTGGCCATTGTTTCAACTTAAGGCCTGTTTAGTCTGATGAGTCAATAATAACAAGCCATTATGATTTGTCTTATTTTATTTAATAATTTAATCAACACCTTCAAAAAGATAGACAATTAATCCAATTTTTAACGAAATTGTCTAAAAGCCATCAAATAAATGCAGGGTCTTGGTTGAAATAATCATCATTTTATAAATATAAAGTATTATGATACTTTGAACATGTTCATTTGATCATATAATACGTTATGTCAAACGTCCTTTATTCACCTTTCTTTGGGATTAATGAATGATATTGCATGAGATTGTCTCATTTAATTAAGATTATAGTATTAAGAATCTGATGTGTTTGGGTTGGCCACGTGAACTATCCACATGGCAAATGAACCTAACAATCAACACCACCCAATTAAACACCAGAGGGATTCAATCATATGCCCTTGCACACAGCAAATCTTAAAATATAAATATCTGAGAAAGATATCACAATCCATTTTCCAGGAGGATGATGATATTACCTATGATATTATATTGTCGGTTTCTAGGAAAATTGGGTAATACAATAGAGGGATATTTTGTCCGTGTACAAATCAGGAATCACCAAGACCAAATTATTGAAGGAGTCAAAATTTGTCGAAATCAAAGCTGAGATTTATCCAGCTTGAGTTGAAAGGATTGTTTCTTTGCTGTCATGAGTAGCTGCTTAGCATGAGAGTAATATAATTTAAGCATATTTAAGTTATGGCCGGTAGTAAAATAGTTCAGTAATTATTCTACTTAGTAAAATTTTACGTTTGGGTTTTATGAATAAAAATTAACATTGACAAAATTTTACTCTTCTAATAAGCTAATTTAACTTGAATCAAATTAGTGAAATTTAGTAGGCGTTAAATTAGTCCGGTTTAATAAATTTTAAATATTTTGTAGTTTTTAGTTTTTAATATATCATATAATCGATCTTCTATTTATGTATTGTAATTTTTTTTCATTGATAAATGATATATATATATATATTTGCACACACACACGCTCAGTGAATTCAGAAATATACAATGAATTGGAATGAGCATTTTCCTTTGTTTAAACTTTCAGTTAATGAAAAACTTGGACCAAAAGAAAAAAAAATTAGTAAAACATATACTCCTTTTGGTTCTCAATATAAGTCATTTTTAAATTATGTACATATATTAAGATAAGGATTAAATATATTAATCTTCTAAAAATAAAATGAAAAGACGTAAATATCCTTTTTACTTAATCTCTACTCATTTTTTCTCAAACTAAATACTCAAATAAACCCACCTTCAATCATTCTTTCTTCAATTAAATAGAAAGGTAAAATATATATAAATTAATTAACGAATTATTAAAACGTAAAAATAACCTATATTTTATATTTTGAACCAGAAAAAAATATGCAAAACGACTTATATCAAAAGGCCAAGAAAGTATAATGATAGCATAGACAAAACAAAAGTTTATGCTCTTAAAGTTACTAAGTATTTTAATTAGTAGTATGATCAGAACCTTTATAGGGTATCGTTTGCTTCGTTTTTGTGGTGAAAATCAGATCCACCTATGTGTGAGTGAAACATCAAACTCAAACGCTGATCATTATTCCTACACAGAAATCATCTTGCTTTGCACTTTAGAGTTTAGACGGACTTCTTACTTTGAAAACGGAACTACCCACATGACCTACTCATAATAAATAACCTGAGAAATCTTTGTCACGTTTATTATTTAATTATTTTACAAGGAAGTTTATTTGGTACAGGAAGATAAAGTCAAAGAGGGACATAGATAGCGGACAAAGCATAATATTCGGGCACACACTCCACATAAATATTCCCATACCAATTGTGGGATAATAGCGCTCTAGCCTTTTGTAACTTTTAAATGGTCCAGCTTAAGCTTAACATAATTTGTACAATGGAAAATTATATATCCTTTAACTCTCTTTAATTATAGATCATATACATTTTAATTTCTAAATTAAAAAACATGCAACGTGATCCTTGAATTTTTTTAAATATGTATTTTAGTCTATTTATTAAATTTGTGTTAATTATTAACAAAAATATAGTGCACATTAAAAAAAGTATAAGGAATAAAATTGCACTTTTTTATAATTTAAAGACTAAAGTGTATATAGCCTAAAGTTCAGGAGATAAAATACATTTAATTTCTGTTAATAATTGATAAAAATTTAACAAATAAATTAAAATACATATTCAAAAAAATTCAAAAATTATATTGCATTTTTTTTAGTTTAAAGATCAAAGTGTATATAATTTATAATTTAACTATAATTGAGGAGGTAAAGTAAATTTTTATCCTCTTAACGTACAATTATATTTTGATTATCTGACGAGCCCCACCATAATCCCTTGTTTTCTTTTCCTTCATCTTTGTCCTTTTAATTTTCGTTGACATGAACTAATGAAAGTTATTATATGGGGAAAAAAAAAGATATATCATTACATTGTGGGGGACACGTTAAGATAAAGGGGCTTGGCCCCTTCAACATTTCCTAAAATTATTGGCTTTAATGTATTTTCTCTGTCCTTAATGTTTAACTGTATATTTTAAAAATTTATTTATCAATAAATAATTTTTCATTTAGAAAATTTAGATATTATTAATTACTTTTTCAATTAAATTCTTATTGAATAAAGTAGTGGAGGAGAGAGAGTTAATGGAAAGAAGTAAGAATAATTTAGTAAATTATAATTAACTTTTCTAATATTAAAGTTTTTCTAATCATTTTTTAAAGATTAAATGCATTTTCCCCCATAAACTTTAGGTCATATGTAGTTTACGTCCCAACTTTTAAAGCATCGCAAAACTCAATTTTTCAAACGTGTAAAAAATTGACTTAGAAGTGCAAAACTTTAAGTTATAGTAGTGTTAATAAAAAAATCTGAGGGTTAAGTGTATATAAATCATTCATTCACTAGTTGCCAAAATTATGTTAATGGATATTTTGCACTATTTAAAAAGTTCAGATGTCATGATGCACACTTTGAAAGTCATTATAAATTACACATGACCTAAAGTTTAATGGGATAAAATACAATTTGTCCTTTTTTTAATTCTTGTGAATATTTAAAACTTGACAGTTGACTAAGGATGAAAAGAGTAATCTATATTTAAAATTAAAGAAATTAATTTCGCCTATCTTACAATGAGAAATCTCTGCACTTCTTCTTATAATAATTAGCCCTAGTCATTTTAATGTAATTCTGCCCATGAGATTAGTAAAAGTGAGAATGAAAATTTAATAATAATAGTATATAAAAAAAAATCACTTGAAAGTCAAACCAAACACTTTTTGTTTAACATTGTTTGAGTATGAAATCATCCATATATTTCTTTATCCATCAACTTAAACTTTTGAAATATGATTTCATTGTAGTTAGGGGGTTGACCCTTGATATCCCCTATTATGAAAAATAATTTACGCTCAAGTCTAAAAAAGACATTCATGTGAATCGGGCATGTTAAGTATAAAATTATTCATGTATCTCAACTCATTCGCTTAAGTTTTTGAGAGAAATGATTTCACATGATGAACGTTGTTAAATCGTATCATCTAAGAAAACCCACATTCTTCATCTTTGGCGTTAATTTCAACTCTAGTTACTAACTTACTATTTCTACCATGTAGCAAGATTGATGACAATGTTTTTAAATTGTAGATACAGTGAGGTTATAATTGTTTTGAGTAAAAGATTGTTAATAAGTGCAATACAAAAGGGAAAATACTAGATGATTATAAACTTATCTAGAATTTTATATCTAGATGATATGGCATGATTATTAGTTTTTAGATAAATTGATAGGTCATATCATTTTATTTTATATAATAATCACTATAATTTCTATTAAAGATTCTATACATATTTTTCTAAATACATAGTATTACTCATGCAAAGGGCATTACAAACAGTAATATTGTAGTTACAATTATAGTTGTAGACCATGATAAAAAACCGTCAATGATAATAATGACACTCATTTTAGTTTTATATACATATGGAGAATGTTAATTTCCACACATTTATATGGAGGTTAGCAAACTATATATTTATTTTTAAACCAAAAATTCACATTCCTATTGCGTAAAGAAACTTATACTTAACGATAAATTTGTTATTTCATTTCACTGGCATTGATTACTACTTTTTCTCTTGCCTAATTAATGTTATGTCTCCTGTATGTGACATTTTCAAAAATTAACCAACCAACTAGTACCCTTAACATATTAAGAGGATTTTTTTGGTAATCGTATTAAGATAGATGATATTTTACAAATATATTAAAACTAAAAAATAAAAGTTGAGATAATGATTATGGTTTATTATTTTTATTTAGAATATAAACCACGAATTTAAAAGTATCTAAACGATTTAAATATTATATTATGATAGCGTGAGTTGCGTAAAATTTGACAGTAATTTTTTTTTTAAATAAAGGATGTGATAAAATTATACATTTTAAAAGTTTAATATTTTAAATAATAAAATAAATTTAATTTATTAATATGTTCTCACCCAAACTTTTAACGTGATTTTGACGGACTGAAAATGTTAATTTTTTAAAAATTAAGAATTATTTAATAGTTAAAAATATTAAGTATAATTTTTTTTCAAATACATTATTCATCGTATTGTGAAAGAGTATTAATAATAATTTATTTTTCATTTTTATTTTACAATTTTTCATATAATATAATAATGATAATGTTGTATATAGGAGAGAGAGCATTACTTAGCTGAGGGAAAAATCAAACTCATAATTAGTGCTAATGAAATAAAATTATAAATTTATCCTAAACTAAAATCTTTTTACATAAGAGATGAGTGAGTTTTTAGTCTAAAAATAAATGTGTAGCTTGCAAATCTCCAAATGAAGTGTGGAGGTAAGCATTCCCAATATATACATATATACATACATATATATATATATATAAATTGATCTTCATCAATCATATGATCCTCCAGACACAAAAACAAAACAGATGCTTTTTCGACAATAAATCCAAATAACTGCATAATGATTGGTTACATAAACTTTCACATCATGTAACTGCTGTTTTGTTCATTTGCCTTCTTTACTTGGCTTCTACTGGGTTGTTTGGATCAGGAGAGGAAAAAAAATAAAAAGAAAGAAAATAGAAAAAGAAAAAAAATAAGAAGAAATATATATTTTCTATCCTATTGTTTGGATGAGGAGAAAATAAAAGAGAATGAGATGAAAGAAAATAGATATAAAATGACATGTATTTCTTTATTAAATAATGCTTTTTCCTTACTTCACATGTTCACTAGTAAACTCTTTTTACAATGGCCATAATTGTCAATTTAATCATTTTTTATTGCCTGATAGTTTTCTTCACAAAGAAGAGGGATTTTTTTTTGGCTGTGGGACCTACATACATATATTCTTTTCTTCCTCCTCTCTTTTATGCTAAACTAAACACCTGTGGAGAGAAAACTCTTGTCATTTTCTCTTCATGAATTTTCTTTAGTTTTCTCTAGATCCAAACGATGAGGAACTCTTCTTTAGTTCTCTTCCTTAGCTCACCTTCCATTATTAATCGAAGTCTTGGCAGTTTCCATCTAGAAATAACATTTATTGATTTTGTACCAATATGATAGTGGTCCTTCTCGGTCAGGTATTTGCCACACCCTTTTCAATCATATCACTATGAAAAAAATGCCTTTTTTTTGGGATATTTATTATTAATAATAATAATTAATCTCTTTGAGGTAAAAATATTCTTAGAGAGTAAATATTTAATTATGAGACCCTTTTCATATACTATTAATAATTAGATCCTAATTAAATATTCAAGAAGCATAAGTACTTATCAATTGTGTTATATATCATACTTAAAAAAAAGTACCGTTTTAACTAATCTAAAGAAAACACAATCTAATAACAAAATCCCTCGACAATTAATCTTCGGTTAATTGGATCTTAATCTCGAGCATATTTTATCTCAAGAGGAGGCACCCTTAGTGGGCCCCACTGTATAGAAAAATTAACTTTATAGATGATTGGCTCCTAAAAAAATACTTGTTTTAGACTTTCAACAAATGGGTGCCACATTAAGAGCCGTCATGATCCACGGATTCATAAGTAGGTCACCCTCACTCACATGGATGCCTTGCTGATAAGGTATGTGACCAGAAAAAGTTGTGTCATGTGGGGTCAAAAAATTATACGGGTGACACTTGTCACTCGCCCAACCCTGCAAAATTGTTCATAGTACTATTCTTTTATCACGTTGTTCCCAAGTTCCAACCAGTGCAGAAGATCTAATGTTCACTTTCTGATTTGACAATTTTTGGGATTAGTTGCTGATTAGTTAGGATTTTCATTTTTTATTTTTTATTTTATTTTTTCATGGGGCTTCACAAATAATCCTCTTGTTGGTTGATTAAAGAAACAATTGACTCTAGATTGAGCTTTTTGATCAAGCATGCCAACCTAAAGTATACTTTTCCGTTCAATTGATCGATCGATGCCAAAGGAGCACATTGCTTTAGATAAAAGGGACCCAATTAACTCACGCGTACTTTATATTATATCATATAACAGTGACTTAAATAACACCAACCTGTACTGCAAACAAGGACATTAAACAGTGAGCGTTATCATCTTTGAAATCTGCATGTACTTTCCACAAATTACAATTTACCCGCTTATAGAGGCATGTATAATATTTTATCTATAAATTAATAAATAGAATAAAATAAATATTTTATCTTAATATAAAAATATTTAAAATTTTTTCATATAATATATATTTGTCATGTTTTTAACTGCTTTGGTGCCAACACCTTATATAGGAGTACTTCTAGCCAGATCTATAATTCTAACTGCTCTGTCATCCTTAACATCTTTGATTACAATCAATTTCCTTCGGATTCTAATTTGTCTACTCATATACAAGCTCCATCTTCAGTCAACTTTTTAAATTTTTTCCTTCAAAATATTTGTCTGTTTTGTCAATTTGTCACATCAAAGAAGTATTAATTGTTTCATCAATAATGTTTTTAGTGTAATTAATTATATTCATTTACTTTAATTAATTATATTTACTTATCATATATATTCATTCTTTTATAGATGAAGTGAAACAGAAGAAATATTTAACAAGCTAGACTTAATCTTTTGAAAGTTAATTTGCATGTAAATTGGTCAAGATGTCATGTGATTAAACAGAGAGATAGATATTAATTTATTATGCTATTAGAATAGCCTGTTATTGTCAAATTTTTATTTAAAATTAGATTAAAAAATAAGTTTAGGATTAAGTCTATTCTTTACCTAAATTCCCCAGCCTCACAAGTAAGATGCGGTAAGCTCTCCTTAAATTTAAAATTTTGGAATCAAATAACTGAATAATACCACACTGCCAATTCCTCATCGGGATACCACAACAAAAAAAAAGAACAATATCTATGTACCTAAGTAACTGGAATATGATAGTAATTTTAATGAAAATTGTAGATTCATTACCCGATATGCCGATCCAAGTTATAGATGAATATATTGATGAGTATGTGAATCCGTTAAAGACCTCCAAGAAAACCTTATGGTCAACTGGAAAAAATGGAAAATTACCCCCGCAACCTTGATGTTATAAATTCTCGTTCAAAATAATAGTTTGATATGTGACTAAAGTGATATTAAAGTTTTTTACAAAAATAAAAAAATCCTCAAATTTGTACTAGGAAAGTTTAAATATTATGGATTGTATGAAGTCTAAAATCTTCAGGACAACGAAAAGCAACGTAGGTTTTTTTTCTATGCGTTAGTGTAATGCGTCACATTTTTTAAAAAATAAAGTTTTGATTGAGAAGTATCTCCTCAGTATGTACCTCTTGGCTAATTCACTCACTAATAAAAATCGAATTCAAGTAATAATATGGTTTAGTATAGTTGGTAGCTAACTAGTTAGAACTTCTTAAGCATATTATTGAAGTTCAATTTCAACGATATGTATGGAATAAGTTTTATGGTCAAGAATTTATTCATTATAGGAGCTCCATGTTAAAGGGATTATTTATTATCACAGATGATTAATACATTGGAAAACCAAAAAACAAAAATCAAATTCAAGTGAAAGTGATATATGAGCAAAAGATCAATAAGAACTGAATCGTTAGTGTGTCATGCGTCACATAGTTCATATATAAAATTATTTTTCCAATAAACTAAAAATTTGCGCAAGAGAGAGAGAGAAGGGAATCCCACAGGTTGGTTCATCAATGAACACCGATGAAAATAAGCATGATTCTTAAAAATAGAAGAAAAGCTTGCATCTCATTCAGCTCCCACATTCAATGCATCAGATTCGGAGTATGACTTCCCCACCCAAAAAAGATTAAAATAAGAACCTAAAAAATGGTTTCTTTTATAGGACAAATTAAAAGGAATCTCTCCATTTTGGGACGAAAGGCTTATCTTCTGTGCATCCAATACCCTCCCTCCATTTATAACAATATCCTCATCCCCAAGTTATTCTGCTGCTTACACTCATATTATTCTTCCGTCTTCCTTAATATATTTTTTAAGCCCTCCTCAATTATTGTTGTCAAAAATTATTCTTATATACAACAGTTATATCTTTCCTTTTCATTCTTCATTTTGTCATTAAAATATCAAATCAGGTACAAAGTGGATGAATATGTGTCACAATACCAGGGCACTCTTTTCTTTAACAGACTGGCCTTGACATTTTCTTAATCCTTTATGAAAAATATTTTATTGGCCCTCTGATCATTTGATTTAGATTTTACTAGAAAATTCTATGGGAAAAGTTCAGTGCATGCCCTGAAGCTTCCCCTCTTGCTTTTATTATTATTATTATCATTGGAAATAGAAATAGTAGCCAATTAGAGAGGGGGAGGGGGTGAAATAATGTTGGTTAGGGATTGTCATGCTTGAATAATTCTTTTAATGGACCTACAAAGATCCACAAAAGTTGGTGTTGTATTAACATCACATGGAGGGAGCAATAGGTTCGGACTGGATTGTGATTTAGAAATAAGGGAACCACAGACAAGAATCTGAAAGTTTTATTGCATTGTTCTTTTGTTCCTAGGAGGATTCTGTTTAGTTCAGAGGCAAGGAAATAAAAATTCTTGAAACAATCTATCTGTCCATGTGTGTTTGGTGAATAGAGTCTATGTTATTATGACCCAAGTGAGTTTGGGAAGGCAAGGAATGAGATTGGGCTGCTCTTAGCTGGTAATAAAAGTTTGAAAGTTTAAATGGGTTTGTTGGCGAAGTTTCTTTTCTTATTTTAATAGGATACTTAACTACATTAAAAAAAAAAAAAATGTATGTACACATTCATGCAATGATCTAGTCTTCTAATCATGGCACATGAAATTTTGAGAACTTAAAATCTCACCTTAAGAAGCAAGGATATTTCAGAAGAGTCAATATATCTATACCGAATACATATTATATTGTATTGCATGCTTTACAAAAGATACTCTTACTTATATTTATTTAATTTTTTTGATTTTTTTATAGCAATATAAATGGACGTTCTATAAACAAACAAATAAATATATTTTAGCATGCATGTACCCCATTGAGATATTAAAATAATATATCTGATGATTTTTACAATAATTTTATATTTTATTATTATATTTTATGAAATTATATAATTAGTTTGCTGTATCTTGATGTATCCATATCTTAATTTGTTTTTTTTTTAAATAAAACCACCGTATTTTCATACAATACTTGTATTATGTGTAAAATTTATTATTGTATCCGTGCATTTCTCACCAAATTGATGGGTGAAAATTAAATAAAAATGACAACTAGACAAAAAAGAAAAAAAAATCTCCATATTGTTGTCAAGTCAACCATTGCCTTTCATTTCATCATGCAATATCAAACACTAGCTGGAGGAAAAAGAAAATTGTGATGCACTACACATTATTGACTTACGAAACTAAGACGAAAAGTGTTTGGGGGGGCTCTTCTCTTTTGGTCGGATAAGGTAGGATTGCTTCTTTTTCAGAAGACTTGTTTGATGACTAAGATTATCCTGACAACCAATAGTAGAGGGTGGGCCTGTGATTGTGCTTAACAAGAAATGCATTATATGATTGCATGTCAGTACTCACTTCACTTCCGTTGGTTGGGTGGATGTTGTGGCAAGCCCCAAGTGCATGAGGAAATTGAAGAGTATTAATTGCCTTACCTTGAAATGACCTTGATGAGCTTGTAGCTAAGTGCTCCACATTCCACAGTCGAAGGTTCTCCACACATACAACAACATGCACACAAAAGCAGGATGGCATTAATTAGTGACTACTGGCTATTGCTAATTCCAATAACAAACCCATTGTTTTGGTCTCATCAACTCCAATCTCTTGTCCTTCAAACTTCAAAGCAGATATGCATTAATCATTGGACTGTAATTACGTCATGTACAAATGCAATTATCACTAATTTTGCTGTCATTATCATTGACATTTATTAATTTGAACTGTGCTTAAGCTACAAGTTTCAGTTCCATCCATCATATGATGATAAGATTTTCTGCATAGTCGTTTCTTTACACTACACTTGTATTGGCACATCATTAATACAGTTGGATTTCATATATAATAAATGTGATGAAAATACATTCTTAACAATGGACGCACAACTGGATAGCAGGGATGATAAATAGCCCGAGCAGCTCAAATTTTAGGGGAAAAAAAGAAATGAAAAAGAACCTCACTTCAAGAGTGGAGTCCACCATTAATATGGCACCCACTCTATTATAACCATTGTTTTCAAAACAAGGGCAGATTAAGTTTTATAAGATTTCCAATATAAGGTTAATTGGTAAATATTGTGGCTGAACTATAGTTGAGTTAAACAATTGCACAATAAAATTAATGATCAATTCAAAATACAATCAATTCAATTGGTTTCAAAAATCAAAACTGAACCGAACCAAATGGATACACTAAAATATCTATTTTATCCTTACATGTTTATTTACCTCCAAAAGTACCTATGTCCCAACTTAAGTTGATGAAGCATGAACCATGAAACCCTACTTCATTTTCCTCCAAATACAATACTAATAAGAGGGCATTTGGCATATGGTAATTCATCTAGATTATTAGTAATGCTACTTTAAATTATCTAGCCCCACCACATTATCTTGTTTGGTAAAATAACATTTTTAGTAATCCACATTACCTTATTAGTAATAATCTACATTACTTTCTAGGAAGGTATCTATCTAGATTATCACCTAAGTGGTAATCTTACAATATATATATGGGGCATATCACATGAGAAATGTGGTTTATTATGAAAGTGAGAAAGTAAATTTATGTTATATAACCATACATAGGTGATCAAAATTTAAAGATAATTAATGACAATTAATGCTCACATGCTTATTTAGCAAAGTCATGTGACTTTATATTTTAATCTTAACCATTCATATAAGATCCAATGATCAAGATTAATTTCTTTCATTCTCATAATAAACCTCCTATATATATATATATATATTCTTTTTTAATTTTGGTTAGACAACATTGATATTGATGAAGACCTAATAGTGTACCCATTGGGCTTACCAAGTCAAGGGGCACAGGTTCCCAATTCTTTAACGGCCAAAAAGGTTCTTTTATACTTAGATTTCCTTCACCAAAAATAGAAAGAGCAATTTCATTCTTTTGAGTTTGCATCCAAGCCCAAAGCCCATCAATAACCCAATCTTAACTGTCCTACAATGCCCCCATCTTGTTCATGGCTTGGCCATGTGTGTTGGAGTTTTGTCCACAAAATTAATGCACTGACACTCTAAAATTAATCAATGTCAGCCAATCAAGAAACACTTTTTTCTATCAGCTTCCTTTCTTGGTGTTGCAAGGTGCAAATATCAGAAACACCGCTCCTTCCTTGGTGCTGCAAGGTGCAAATATCAGAAACACTAAACTTCATCCATCCATATAACCCAAAAAAAAAAAATGAGACAATTTTTCATGTGATCAAAATCTCATTATTTTCACTTGGTGCCCATTCATTCTTATGGTAGCTTTCTGGAACAGAGCACTTCACTCAACTTAAATGTTGGGTGGTGCACTCTCAACGACAACTCAGAGGCTCAATGCAGTAGTAGCAGCAGCAGCAACAACAACAACAACAATTTCCATGTTTTTGGGGTCAACAGATTCATCAGCAAGCAGATGAACACTCCAAAGTTCATACTGCTGCCATAAGGCCAAAGTGGAAAACATTACACCTTCCCATGTCTATGTTACAGTCATGAGAAATGTTAAGAGTTTACAATCAACTGCTGAGGCTGATAGAAGTAGTTTATTTAAGTTATGCATGTTACCAACTAGAGTAAAGTTTCTGGAGTAAATGAAGAATGCAAATATTAAATCATATATGATTGACACTCAAATTTTTTTCAAAAAATTTACATGTTCTTTTTATCAATTGGTTCCATTCATCTTGGAACAGAAATGTCAGAATATATAAGAACTTGAATGTTGCATCAGTCTATTAGCTGCACAGCAGCAATGGAAGGTATCTTGTCTCTCAATTTTTGTGTCAGGGCAACATGAACTGTCATAACCCCAGCTACCGGTCCACTAAGCTGAACTTTGACAACATAATCATTGATCTGAACAAGCTCTAATGTTCCTCCGCCAGTGCCAACAAGATATGGTCTAATTTCAGAAAGAACCTGAAGAAATCAATAAGATTATGAGATAAACAGTGTATGTATGAAGCAACAGCAAAGCTGTCACAAGCAACATGAATCCTGCAGCTTATAGACATATGCCCATATTTGCTAGAAGATTTTTTACAAATGTATAAGCCACTAGAAATAGTTAGCATCAAAGATATATTTAAGCCTTTCTTTTTTCTTTTTTTCTATCTACTTGTAAATGTTATTCCAATATCTGAATGACTAAAAAAAGAGAAGCTTTCTAGCTTCATTATAAGAAGAATATTCATCATGGATTTGCATAATGAACCACTCAGTCCTTGTCAAGTTGATGAGTATGATACATTAAAGTTCAAGGAAAACTTCTCAATCTGAAGTTACTAGTCCTGTGATCAAATCTTTACAGTCATCTATATGCTACAGAACAAGTGTCAAGCAGATCATTTAGCTTTTAAGTTATAATTTATAACCCAAGAGACTGATGAGTAAGGAAATGCCAGAAATGATGCATAATGTTTCATATCATACACTTTCAACATTTTCCTCACTTAACTCGAGTCCAGTCTCAGTGTCCACGATCTGCTCCACCTCCATGATCTCTGGAATCTTATCCAAAGCGTGTTTCGATTCCCATCTTCAATGTCATAGCTGAGCTTGGACATGACCCGCATGCTCCTTGAAGCTTGAGGACAACAACAAGGCCATCAATCTCATGTAAAGCCACATTCCCTCCATCAGCCATCAAGCCAGGCCTTACCTCATCCAAAACCCTTTCCACATTTTCTTCTGTTAGTGGCAGTACACAGCTTGGTGAAATAACTCCTCCTGTAACATTGAAATGTGAGTGGTACAATCAACAAGTTTCTCACATCCTTTGCAAGCTTACTTTAATGTAACACTGTAAAAATTCACTTCCTTTATGAAATAATATTGCTCACACTTTCACCTGTCGTTTCTATTCACCAAACTTCAACTTTCATTTGAATTATTCACACTAATCAACATCACATTTGCAAAATGATCGCATAATATTACAAATTTTGCAGTAAAAAATTGATGTGACATACAAATATTCATTGAATTTAATTCATGTACACTAACTGTGTAACATAATTTTACACCGTCAACCAATAAAATTTCACCAAATTAACAAATTATAGAAAATAACTACCTACTATCACAATCACCTATCATGATTTTTCATTTTGGTAAAATTCTCAGTGCATAGAAATTAAACTCATTCATTTTCATCCAAGAAAATATGAGGCATAGATATTAGAGTAACAATAAATACAAGTACATTAACATTGATGAAGAATATGAAGAGTACAACATTGACTACACTATAGCACCTGCTTTGCTTCGTGGAGAATGTCTTGATATAATCCCAAAGAATTGATTGATGCTGAATTGGCAACCTCTAAGAAACAAATTCTCTTTTGAAGAAAACCCTCTACTATTTGGTACATGGTTCCAAAAAAGAAAAAGAAAAAGCATAAAAAAAATTGAGTTAAATAAGTATTCAAAAGAACTCATATATCTACATGAATAACAAAGAGGGGAAGTACCTTTTTAAAGGGACAAAAATGGGTAGACAATACTAATGTATGATTTGAACAAAGCATAGAAACTGTTGTTGTTGTTGCTACTACATTGAGCCTTTGAGTTGTTGTTGTTGAGAGTGCACCACCCAACATCTGAGTTGTGAGTGAAGTGCTCTGTTCCAGAAAGCTACCATAAGAATGAATGGGCACCAAGTGAAAATAATGAGATTTTGATCACATGAAAAAATTGTCTCATTTTATTTTTTTGGGTTATATGGATGGATGAAGTTCAGTGTTTCTAGTATTTGCACTTTGTAGCACCAAGGAAGGAACGATGTGGCCTGGGAAGAGAGGAAGCTGATAAGAAAAGTGTTTCTTGATTGGCTGACATTGATTAATGATATAGGAGAGATATTTTAGTGTGTCAGTGCGTTAAGTTTGTGGACAGAACTCCAACACACATGACCAGGCCATGAACAAGATGGAGGCGTTGTGGGACAATTAAGATTGGGTTATTGATGGGCTTTGGGCTTGGATGCAAACTCAGAGAAATGAAAATGCTCTTGCTATTTTTGGTGAAGGAAATCTAAGTATAAAAGAACCTTTGGCCATTAAAGAATTGGGCACCTGTGCCCCTCTACTGGGTAAGCCCAATGAATACACTCTTCGGCCTTCATCAATATCTATATTGTCTGACCAAATATATATATATATATATATATATAGGAACGTATCACATAAAAAAAGATTTATTATGATAATGAGAAAATCAATTTTGATTATTGGATCTTATATTAATGATTAAGATAAAAATATAAAGTCACGTGACTTTTCTAAATAAGTATGTGAGTATTAATGTTATTAATTATCTTTAAATCTTAATCACCCATATATAGTTATACGACCAAACTTACTACTCTCACTCTTATAATAAATCACATTTCTCATGTGATATGCCTCATTTATTGATGAGGGATAAGATCCATGAAGAGAAGACATAACGATTATAGATAGATAGTTGTTTTTTAATAGATACAAGAGATAAGATCTATGAAGAGAAGACAGAGAATGATTATAGATGCAAGAGATAAGATCCATGAAGAGAAGATGGACAATGATATAGATAGACAATTGTTTTTTTTTTTTTTGCACAAACACTCAAATTGATATGTGATGATGATCATGGTTTAAATAAGTGTAAATTATATTAATGTTAGTGTTTGATTTCTCAAAGTATCCCTTTACTTGATAGGTGAGAGACTAATCCTCCAATTTAGGGTCAGTCATCTAAGCAAGGACCCTATTCCCAGTAGTGTCTTTTCATATACATTGTTGGTTAGTTGTGTTAGTGTTGAACATGATATTAAGTCAAAATAGATTTTACACTCTTAGTGGAAGTAATTTGCCATCCAACACTTACATAATTAAAATTCACACTTATTTGAATTACGATTGTCACGTGTCTATTTAAATGTCTAAACTTTTATGAACGAATAATTGTAAAAGTTATAGCTTACTTTTATTTCTTTCTAAGCGGCATTAGGTTGGGATAGCTGAAACATTCATATGTTTTATTTTATTCTTTTCAGATAGCAAATAAGTGATGCGTAATCCCTTAGTTCTTAATCGCTTTTGTTATCATAGAAGTTAAGAGCTGGTAGCATAATAGAGACAAAACAAAAACTAATAGAAATGCCAACTTGCAATGTGTGATTGATTTTATTTATCATTCTTATTGTTCCTATTGGTCACAGAGTTCACTCAGCTACTAGAGTGCTATGCATAATTCTCTCCAAACATTCCCTTTTGTACTCCCAGATGCCATCCTCAATAATAATCTTCATCGTGAAATGAGTCTTGACATGATGTGCTTCCCCAAAATGGCAACAACAACTCTAAGAAACATGAAAAACATCAATGCCCATAAGTTGACCCCAGTGCCAACGCCATCAGTCATGTTGGAACCTTGTCCCAACCTAGAAGAAGGAGTCCATTCCAAGTTACCAAATATTTTCATGCTAAGACAAAAGCTATGGCCATGAGCTTTTGGAGGCCGCACTTTAGGCTCACATGCAAAGTATTTCTACCAAGTGAAATAATACATGTAGTCACATGGACATAAAGTTAATGTGATATGGTACAAATTATAATAAGAAGAGAGAACCACCATTTTAGTCGTCGAAATATCATGTCACTGACAAAATAGCTATTAGAAAAGACTATATCCACTTGTAACCCTCAAAAGATTCATCCGTTTAACAAATTTATCCAAACGTTAATTGGTCTCTATTTTCATTAACAAAAACAATTCTTTTAGTGGCTATTTTATTAAAGATATGATATTTTGAGGGTTAAAGTAGTCATTATGTAAAATGGGTCTTTTTTCAAAAATATGATATTTTGCAGCTAAAGTAGTGGTTAGTGATTTGGTATAAAACAAAAAATACATTTTTGTTAAAAAATGAAGGTTTTTTAGGTAAATTTGTCAAACAATAGAAGGGTTATAAGCATAACCTTTAGGCATATTTTTTCAACGACATAATTTTTAGAAGTCAAACCAATAATAAAAATTGAAATGGCGTTGATTAATTAGCAAAAGTTATAGGAAATAGAAGCGGAAAGTGGTAGCCTATAGCAACCAATTGAAGTAGAAGTAGAAGTGGAAATCAGGGCTTACCTACCGGGCTAGTGGAAAGCCCTTCTACTTTCCCAACTTTAACTTCATGCTCCCTAATAAGAACACAACACAAAAGTTGAAACAAGTTAAGCATATTTATATTTAAAAAAAAGTTAAAAATAAAAGGGTAAACAAGATTTATGGCAACCAAAGCCAAATTTTATTTACATCTTTCATTCATAGCCAATTTAACATAATGATATTTTTGTGATATTATATTTTAATTAATAAAATTATAATATATGTTCACTCTAATCACAAAGTTAATTTATTATAGAGTTAAGTTCACACTTAGAGAAGTCCATAAACAAAAGACCAAAGCCATATACATCTATCATTTGGCCAATTAATTGGTTTATTTATTTATTTAATTTGTTAAATCACAAAGAATATAGAGTTAAAATAAAGTTTTTTTTTTCTTGAAAGTCGAACCCGGCTCATTGCATAAATCAGATGTTAATTTAACCATTGAGCTAAATGGTCATCACCGGCAAAATTAAAAAGATTTGGAAATAATACTTATTGTGGACATAAGATCTGCTTTTTAATCTCATGGGCTTAACTCATATGGGTTGGGCCCGTAAATAATAAACATTTTGAACCAATAGCTTTATTTCATGACAAAACCAATCCCAATACAGACAAAAAAATGATAAAAGTTTTTGAACTGATAGCTCAATTCCTTTTTGAGAACTCAACGAATGTTGATGATGCATTGGCATAGTGTTGCCTTGTGATACCACACAAAGGACCAAGCTTCAATGCATGACCGAGAAAAAGAAAAAGAAAACTCAAAAAAAAAAAAAACTTTTGCATGTGAAATTTTGTGCACTACTTTTAGATCCGTTTAACAATAACTCAAATATTGGTTAATATGGTGTGTATATAAATTGGCTGGTTATAGAACTAGTAACATGTTGCCAATAAGCTGAGATTTCTGCTTCCGACCAATCAATAGATCTTGTTAGCCAATAATTGAATCAAGCGTTAACCAGTATAACACTATCGAAAACTCGATATATACCAAAAAGAAAGTCTCGCAAATAAGTAATGAATCAAAAGAGAGTAAATCAATAACCATGAACAAACAGGTGAAGTAATAACAATGACTTTGATTGAAAGAGTTCATACTCTAAAATTGACAGTGTGTTGAGCATGAAGCTGCCGAAAAAGAAAATATTAAGTAGTAGATTATTATATAACATTTACATTTTTTTATTATAATAAATTTATTTCTTCGTAAGAGAATAACATTATTGACATTGGCTTTACTATTTTCTTTTTGCGAAAACAGGTTCAAGCTCGAATGAAGCCAAATACCCCAAGTTGCACATTTATGTTCTTTTATCAATTTAGATGTTTCTGTATGATTAATCTACGGGGTAGATTCGAAAGGTTCACATTATTTAGGAGTAAATTGTAAATTTGATCGTTAAAAGATTAATACACTGATAAATTAGCCTCTAAGACATGTTTTATTGGCCTGTGGGACCCCAATGATTAATTTCATAATTGCTAATGAGCTCTGTTACTGTTAACAAAATATGTTTTATGCACTAATGTATAATAACATTGAAATTTTGGGACCAATGTGTTTTATGATTGAGTGGTGCATTATGCAAATCCATAATGAATATTCTTTTCACGATGAAGCCAGAAAGCTTCTCTTTTCTTAAGTCATTCAGATGGTGGCATAAACATTTACAAGTAGACAGTAAAAAAATGCTTAAAGATATCTTTCATGCTAACTACTTCCAGTGGATTATATACTTCTAGAAATTCTTTATCCAACATACAGAGACATACATTACTAGAAAAACATTTGTTACTGTCGGATTTTACTTGTTTACGGGAAAAATTGTTGCCAGTGAAATTTCTAGGGAATTTTAATGCATGGTAATAACATTGTTAGTAACTAATATCGATAGAAAAATCCACCAATTGCATAAAAAATTTGTTAGAAATAGGCTAGAAAAATTTGTCAAAAAATTATCAATGGGGAATCATTATCGGTGGATTTTTTCCTCAGTAATTTGTTTTTAAAAAAATAAAAAATGAAAATTAGACTTACTTGTGAAAAAATAATATTAATTTAGAGTTTTTTTAGTTATATATTACTGATGAAAAATCCATTGAAAACACCTTTTAAAATAAAATTGAATTTTCATTTGTGACTCCAACGAGTGACTTCAATGGCAGTAGCGACAAAACCTAAAAAAAAAGTTGTAAAAAAATAAGAAAAAGAAATGCACCAAATCAATACTTTTAATAATTTATTTTAATATCTAAAAAATATTTAGTACTCAAAGACTCACCTATAGCAACGTCTTTGGTAGCAGCGACAATGAGTAGTTGTGGCAGCAGTAGTGGCAGGAGCAATGGCAACAAATTGAACAAAAAAAAAAAGGATAAGAAGAAAAAGGGTAACGAAAAGAACCAAATAAAATAAATGTAGAGAATTTCAAGAAAAAAAAGAGAGTTTTTATTTTCAACTTTTTAGTTTTTTAAATTTTGTGAAGGAAATACTAAAAATTCTAAAACTACAAATTTCAATTTTAGTTTTCATTTCCAGTTTTAGTATTTCCTTTAAAAATTCTGAAACTTAAAAATTGAAAACAGAAACCAAACAGGCCCTTAGATCTTCACTACTTCTTGGGAGTTTGATTTGTGTGGTAAATCAATAAGAAAAAAAGAAATACCAACAAAAATCTACAGGATACAGCAAATAGGATCAATGAAGAGAAGGCAAACAATGATTATAGATAGATCGTTGTTTTTCTTTTTTATATAGATGAAAAAGATAAGATCTATGAGGAGAAGAAGGACAATGATTATGGATACCGAAGATAAGATTAGTGAAGAGAAAACGAA
The DNA here is from genome assembly GCA_030441495.1 of Dalbergia oliveri. Classification (NCBI taxonomy): domain Eukaryota; kingdom Viridiplantae; phylum Streptophyta; class Magnoliopsida; order Fabales; family Fabaceae; genus Dalbergia; species Dalbergia oliveri. Next base: position 16,710,773 of record JAMLFY010000009.1, read on the forward strand.
CAATGATTATAGATAGACAGTTGTTTTTTATACACAATGCATACACATTCAAATCGATATGTGATGATGATCAGGGTTTAAATAAGAGTGGATTTTAGTTATGTTAGTATTTGATTTCTCAAAGTATCCCGTCTCCTAATAACGATCCATGAAGAGATGGGGGATAATGATTATGGATATACAATTGTTTTTTGTGCAAAGGGGATAGACATTCAAATTGATATGTGATGATGATCACATTGTAAATAAGTGTGGATTTTACTTATATGAGTTTTTGATTTCTCAAAGTATCCCCTCACTTGAAGTTAAGCTATTAATCTCCCAAATATGATCAGACATCTTAGTGAAGAACCCTCTCAAGTCCCATGTGTGTTTTTTCTTGATACACATGAATCTTGTAATCAAACACAAATTTCATGCTTAAGGGACTCAAACCTCTTTCACTCGGATCAATAGCTTATTGTTTAGTTATGTTAGTGTCAAATGCAATGTTAAGTCAAAATAAATTTTACTCTCTTGGTGAAGGTAATTTATGGATCCGACATTTTGCGTAATTGAAATTCACACTTATTTGAGTTACGGTTACCACTTGTTCATTTAGATGTCTAAATTATTACATACGACGGATTGTTATGGTTATAGCTTACTTTTATTTCTAACTGGATGTTCTATTTTATTCTTTTTATTTAGCAAATAAGTGATGCGTAATGCTTTAGTCCTTAATCTCTTTTGTGATCAAAGAAGTTAAGAGCTCATTGCGTAACAGAGACTAATAGAAATGCAGCTTGCAAATGTGTGAGTGATTTTATTTATCATTATTATAGTTTTTACTGGTCACATAAGTTCACCTAGTTACTATAGAACGCACCTTGCATCATTATCTCCTTACGTATAAAACCCTTTTGTATTCCCAGTTGCATTGTCATCTCAAATAATGATCTTCATCTCGGAATTTAAGCCTCGGCATTTAGTATTTCCTCATAATAGCTACAGCAGCGCCGAGAAACATGAAAAACATTGTGGCTTTCAAGTTTATACCAGCCCCATAGCCATCAAAAGCGTTATTTCCATGTTGACACATGAAAGAAGGACTCCATCCCCAGCTACCAAGTATTGGCATGCCAATGCCAATGCCAAAGCTAATGCCCCTAGCTTTTAGTGGGCGCCCTGTCGGCTCCACATTAAAAGTGTTCCTGGCGAGTGAAATAATATATATAGTCACATGGTCATACAAGTTAATGTGATGCGCTAAAAACTAGAAAAATGTTATTTGTCCTCATGATATATGAGAAATTTATTAACTACATCTCATCCATCATTAGATGTGATGAACCTCATTCAAGTAGGTCTATATCCAATTTAAGTAGATTAAATATGTGTCGGTATGTCCAAAAAAAACATAATTCTAAAAATTAATAGCAATTGGAATGGTGTGATTAAGGGTCCTAAGAAGTTCTACCTTGACATTTTGGGTATTATTATTTGTTTGGAGAGATGGGAGCGCGATGATGAGCTGTGATGGCCACCAACCCTGCCACCCGTCCTGCCAGTAGAAGCATAAGCAAAGCCAGAAGCAGAAACAGTTGCATCATCAATTGGGCCTAGAGAGAACAGTCCACTAGCAAGCAGAAAGCCCTGCACCTTTCCCAACCTGACCTCATTCTCCCTAAGAACACAGCACAACAGTTGAAATAAGTTAAAGCATATTTATATGGGAAAAAAAAAGTCAAGGAGAAATAAATAGAAGGGCTGAACTTATTCATCTATTGATTGGCCAATCAATTGGTTGATTTATCTAATTTAATTAGTTAAATCATAGAGAAAATAAATTTTAAATAATTTTATTTTTTTGATAGTCAAAAGGAGGAAATAGAGATGCATAGACCCTACATCCAGCTCACTGCATAAATCATATACAACTTTCACCATCGAGCTATATGTTTATTGGAAAAAGTGAGGAGCCGTTTAGTTTTAGTTTTTAGTTTTGATTTTCAATTTTTAATTTTTAGGATTTTGTGAAGGAAATCCTGAAACTGAAAATAAGAACTGAAAACTAGAATTTGTAGTTTTTCTATAGAATTTTCAATATTTTCTTTACAAAATTTAAAAATTGAAACTGAAAACTAAAACTAAACAGCTACTTAAAAATATTGGTTTTCTTTTGTTGTCATAAGATCAGTTTTTCAATCTCATGGGCTTCGCTCATATATGGCTTGGGCAGAAAAATAATAAACATTTAAATTAAAAGCTTTATTTCATGACAAAAAAAAAATTAACAAAAAAAATGATCAGTTTAATTTCTTTTTGAAAACTCAAAAAATGTGAATGAAGCATTGTCACAGTGGTGAATAGATTTGCCTTGTAATCCCACATCAAGGGACAGGGTTCATTCCTTGGAACGGGTGAATGCACCCTTCCCCCTTTTTGCTAGAGCAAAAAGCAAAAAGGAAAATGTCAAAAAATTAAAAACAATGACAATGCATGCAAATTTTTTTACATTGGTTAACAATAACTCAAATATTGGTTAATACGGTATGTATATACGTTGGTTATAGAACTAGTAACATGTTAGCTAAGATTACTAGTTCCAACCAATCAATAGATCTTGTCAACCAATAATTGAACAAAACGTTAACCCGTATAACACTATTGAAAACTCTATATATATATACCAAAAAGAAAGTCTTGCAAATAAGTAATGAATCAAAAGAGAGTAAATCGATAACCATGAACAAACAAGTGAAGTAATAACAAAGACTTTGAATATGAAAGAGCTCATACTTTGAAAACTTCTGTTCGCCATCTTATGAGTAACTGCCAGCAATTGTTTTGACATAGCTGACACTCACTGGCCCATAGTTGGGCTTAAGGGTTAGTGAAGTGGGGAGGGAGTTGCTAGGGAAAATTTTTTGAGACATTGCAAACCTCAAGCACAACATTTTTGCAATTAGAAAATAAATTTTGTTAATTGAAATCTGATGATGTTGTCCCTAGGATTGTGAAACTATTTATATTGACACACCAAGTTAACTTACAAGGTAACTATGATTAAAAAAAATAAAAAAATACTTATATGGTAATCGATGATTCTTATTTTACAAGTTTATCACCTGACAAGATAATCTCGTTTGATTTTATTATTTTTAAATTAACAATGAGTCGAGCACGAAATTGCCGAAAATGTAAATATTAAGTAGTAAATTATTATTTTATTTTAATAAATTTATTTCTTGAAGTGAATAATATTATTGTCATTGGCTTTATTATTTTCTTTTTGCGAAAACAGGTTTAGATTCTCAATTATTATTTAACAAATAAAAAATAAATCAAACCAAACCCATAAATTGCACATATGTTCTTTTAATAATTTAGATGTTTCTAGATGGTTAATTTATAGGGAAAATTCAGCAAGGTTCACATTATTTAGGAGTAATAAACTATCATTTTAATCATTAAAAGATTAATGCACCGGAAAATTAGCCTCTTAATCGTGTTTAGTGGTTCATGGGACCCCAATGATTAATTTCCTAATTGCTAACGACCTCTGTTAGTGTTAACAAAATATGTTTTATGAACTAATATGTAAGCACACTGCAATGATCCTTTATGGATTAATTTCTTAGCGCCTTAATCATTCAGGTACTATGGGCTAGAGAAACTTATTTTAAAGACTAATTTGTCATTGTATTGTTCTTTCACGAGTAAAAATAGTTGCTCTCTGCGACATTTAGAGATAAATCTAGAGCTATTGCATTCTTAATAAGAGTTACACTGCTTGAAATACGCGAGTTGCCGACTGCAAAAAGTTATTGGTGAATTTTTCCATCAGTAATACAATGGGTTTACTAAGAGATTTAAAGGGAAATGGAAAAAAAAAAAATTGGGAGTGTAATTAGGGAGGGATATTCCCTCAGTAACTTTGATATCATTTGGCACCTATATTGGCATGACATATACAAGGAAATTTCCCTCAATAAAGGTGGCGTCAAATGGAGCCATTAAGCATACGCGAGTTACCAAGGGATATTGGAAAAAAATTAAAAAAACTTAACCCAATAACCAACTTCATCTTTTTTTGGGTAGTAATTTTCGACAATGAAATAAATAGCAACAATGATAAAAAAAATTAAAGTTAATCTTTAGATAGTCACTTTTTTTTTTAATCATACATGTTGTACATGTACTCCTAAAATATTTGTTTATTTAATAAACTATTCCTATAATATTTAATAAAATAATTTATTTCATTTTATTAAATATTATTAGAATAATTGAATAAATCTCTAAGTTGCTCCCTAATAATTTTTAAAATAACTTGTTATTTGACAAAAAAACTAGTTGATTTTTGACAATACTAAATGTCTAACGGACTTACTTATATGGCATGTCCAACTAAGATTAATAAAGACTCCTCTCACCTTGAATAAATTTCCTGCCCTCACCCACGCCATCACACTCCTTCATCCCAGACTGCGCCACTCTACCCTCACCCTCATCCCTACCCCCCCAACCACTGCCATCATCATCTTCTAAGTAAAATAAATTAATTGGTCATTATCTTCATCCTCTACACCCATCCACTCTCCATGAAAGTCCATCCTTTTTTTTTCAGATTAAAAACAAAAGAATCCATCACTCTCATATATAACCATTGCAAACAACCACAAAACACTAGCTCAAACCTTACAACCTCAAAACATAACCAGAAATGTCTTAGAAAATCAACAAAACAAAAATTGACCCCATCGGAAAAAGAAAAAGAAAAGAATAAAGGAAAAGAAAGAGTAAGAATAGAAGGAAGTCAGCAGCCCCTCCTCTTCCCATGGTTGTAGCTCTCCACCTCTACGACCAGCCACCTCTGCCTTCCTTCCTTCTTATTTCCCTAAGCCACCACAACATCACCATTGTGAAACCATGGAACCACCTTTACCTTAGCCAAAGCCCTATCACCGCCGTGAAATCCTCAATCTTCGAGCCACCCTCTGAACTGCCACATAGCCCTTGCATCACCTCGAACATCATCGTCACTACCATGGGTTGTTGTTTTGAGGCTAAGAGCGGAAAAGGCTTTCTAGTTTCATAGCTAAGGAAGAAGACGAAGGTTTCAAGGACAATGGTGGTTCAGTGATGAGAAGGGAGGTCGATCTTAGTTTAGCTGCTGAGGAAGGAAGAGGTCACAATGGAAGGTGCAAGGGATGGGAGTTAACAGTTTGATGACTGAGGATGTGGTTCAGGCAGTGGATGGCGGTGGTGGGTCCTGATTTCACGACGACTTAGAGAAAAAGAGTTTGATGAGGTGAAATAGAGGAAGGGAGTGATGGTTCAAGGTTAATGATGATATGGTTTTTATGGTGGGGATGAGGAAGTGGGGTTAGGTGAGTGGGGGTAGGAAAGTAATTTGAGAATGTGGGGTCTTTAATTACTAATCCTAGTTGGACATGTCAAGTAAGCAAGTCCTTTAGAATTAATACTATGTACCACTAAGTGTCTGAAATTTGGCTTTTTCAGAAACTAAGTATTTTTTTTTGTTAGAAATCAAAGTTGTCTGATGTCAAAATTTGCAATTTTGGGATTTACTCTTGGAAATAAAATGACTATTAATTATAATGACATTAAATAAATATTATTTATAATAAAGTGAAAGTTTGGTAATGTAAATAAATCAAGGGCTTTCTAGTTTCGTGGCTAAGGAAGGAGACGAAGGTTTCAAGGACAATGGTGATTTAGTGATGAGAAAGGAGGTCGATCTCAGTTTAGCTGTTGAGGAAGGAAGAGGTCGCAATGGAAGGTGCATTGGATGGGAGTTAACAGTTTGATGACTGAGGATGTGGTTCAGGCATAGGATGGCGGTGGTGGGTCTTGATTTCACGATGGCTTAGAGAAAAAATAGGCTGATGAGGTGAAATAGACGAGGGGAGTAACGGTTCAAGGTTTGGTGATGGTATGATTTTTACGACGGGGATGAGGGAGTGGTGGGGTGAGTGGGGGTAGGGAAGTAATTTAGAGAGTGTGGGGCCTTTAATTACTAATCTTAGTTGGATATGCCACATAAGCAAGTCCATTAGAATTAATACTATGTACCATTAAATGCCTGAAATTTGGTATTGTCAGTAACTAACTAGATATTTTTTTTTGGTCAGAAATCAAAGTTGTCCGATGTCAAAATTTGTAAAGATCATTTTGGGATTTACTCTTGGAAATAAAATGATTATTAATTATAATGACATTAAATAAATATTGTTTATAATAGAGTGAAAGTTTGGTGATATAAATAAATCAAAGGTATTTACACTTTATAGTTATATGGAATGTATTGAAACCATATGGATATTTAATATTAAGATGTGTTTCATCATTTTTTATGTTATTTTCGTGCCCATGCTCTTTCCACCAGGCCAGTTTCCTTAAAAAATATAATCATATGACATATATGAAGAATGCTTCATATATATTTTTTTTAACAACTTAGGGTATGTTTGATTAGAAGGTAAAAATAGGATATAAATTTTCATGAATAAGCTCTATATTGATATGTCTAAAGATATTTTTTTTAAAAATAATTTTAATTATATATAGTAGGAAAAGAAAGGAGAAGACTGAACGATACCGCGCTTTTGTATTGAGTATTGACCCATTACTACAAGCAACAAACATGGAGTTACCTCAGTTAGTTTAACTGAACTTTTTGCCGGTCTCTAAATTATATTTAATTCTAACCTATACTAAACATTCAAATTTACCAAAATGCATTATCCTCCATCTCATACACCACAGACACACACATTATAAGGACAATTAAAAATTATAATCTCTTCATTGCATTTGGAGAGCGGAGATAACTGGAGAGCCTTAATTACTTCCTTCCCCTCCAGTTTTTTCTTCTTTTCCCTTCTCCTAAACAGGTTTAAAAAATATATACAAGACCATATCCATATCTAAATTACAACAGTACAATATAATATGCTATAATTGCTTTGGCAATTGACGATATATATATATCCTGAATTTCACATAAGATAATGGATTAATTTGTGGAAAAGCAAATAAAATATATATATAAATCAACTTGTCCCTGCAAGGCATTGAAGAATATTCACCTGCATTTGCAAGCAGCTTATATAGCTCTCTAATTCTGCAACCATTTGCTCATTGCACATCTCTTCTCCTCCAGGTATCAACCTTCTTAGGCTCCTCAACTGGCTATTCATGACCTCATCATCATCTTCATTTTCTTTCATTAATCCTGGCATGTCCTTGTACTTATTGCTAACCAAAATCTTATTAGCATGAGACTTTGAACTAGATAGTGCTAGTGGGGCCATTTCATTTTGATCATCATAATTATTAGTCCTAATCGATGAACCCTCACTGTCAATATTATTGCCACCTTCCTCCCTTTGAAGCTTGGTTTTTAGAGCATTGCTCCATGCAAAACCTTGAGCTGAGAAGACCATTGCCATGTCCACTTCATACTTGACAACATCCTTGACATCACAACGGATGTCGTTTTGTTGTTGTTCTGCTGAAGTACTCCTTTCCTTGATCTTCATCAAAGCTGGAACTAAATAGTTCAAATATTTCCTAGCAAACACTGTTTGTACTACTTTGTTTGGTTCAAGTGAGTACACACGTCTTCGTTTTGCTGGTTGCCCCTCCATGAAAATTGGACAATAAATAAAGGGTAGTAATAAAATCACAAAGTTTCTTATGTTAGTTATCTAAACAAAAAGAGTCTAGGAGTTAAGGGGTTGAAGAAGAAGAGGAAGATGATAAAGAACAAGAATTGTTAAATTTGTGGCAGTGGAAGAAAAACTTGTAGGATAAAAGGGTCTAAAACAAAAGTAAAGTAATGGCGAATGAAGGCAAAAAGAAGCTTTAGAGGGAGTGCTAGGTTGTGCTGAGGTTATTATTCTTGAAGGAAGTTGATCAAGTTATAGGCTTTGAGGAACTGAAAAAATCACCGAACAAATTTTCCTTGACATGAGGAGGGTGTAGCCCACAAAATAATTGGAGTGATAAGGAAATTCAATTATGATTGCTACACGAACCAAATATGCACACACACACGCACACAAAGGTGAGACCACAAGGCCTAGAAAGAAACTGAGTGTCCTGTGGGAGAGAGAGTGATTATAGGGAGTCATCAGTGTGTGTGAGTGTGTGTGTGCACAAAGATATAATATGTGTTGCAAAAATTGTGGGAGTGGTCTACTTTGAATGGCACATGGCCTCACATGCTTCTTGCTTTTCACAACTACCCACAGAACGGGCTCTCTCCCCCATGTGCACTAGAAAACAAAACCCCACTATAAATGCCCTCACATGACTCCACCTCTTTTAAGTGGCACTCTTTATCTTTGCACTCACAAGGGTCTCCCCAACTTATACAAGTTTTTCCCTCATTTCAAATCAACCAGCTCATCCTACTCCTAATACGTACATTCCCACCCCCCTTTATCTCTACTTTATTTTTTCTCCCTTCCTCAATTTGTAATTAAGTTTCTGTGTCACTAATAAATGGAGTCTCTTAAATAGATCAAATGATATTAGTGTTTTATCGCAATTGGGCAGGGGTTCTTAATTAATTATTTGACACAACACTCAAGTCATATAGCATGTTTTTCATAAATGTTTGGCTTTACTTCCGTTACTGTGATCATCCTGCTAAGGATTTGACGAAAATAACATCTTGACTCATGAATTCGATAATGGATGCAACCTCTTGTATTTGATACAATTATGAAATAGTTTAAAGAAATGTAGTCGCACTCTTTTTAATAATTATAACTTTTGATTTAATGGTTTAATGGTCAGTGCTTAATCCGAAAATTGATAACATCAAAGCATGGTATCAATTTGAACCCCTTTATTATCACCGAAGTTACTAACAGCTATAATTTTTCGCCTAATTTTAAGGATTTGATTTAATAGTAATGACCTAACATTAGTGCCATATTATCACTGATCTATGTCATGGAAGAATGGACAGAGTTTTACCTTTGCTATCAATATTCAAGTATAATCCTCTCCTTTGATTTCAACTTGAGGCTAAATTTACAATAAAATACGATATTGACAAAGACATATATAGACTCCTGTAGACACAGGACCTCATATATGAAAGTTTTCAGCATTGGTGACCTCAATACATGGTAAACCTAGTAACACGCTTCCAAAAAAGCTTTTTTTTTTTTTCTCGGCTCCATATGTGCACAATGTGTGGTATGTTCTGATAAGATGTAGGCGACAGCTAGCTAGCTAGTCTCATAAGCTGTAGAAATTAAGAAAGTTACCTTTGAAAAGATAAACATAATCCAAACCGAATTGGCCCCACTCTAGTGGGATGATTACAAAGGCAACGATGATAAACCTTTGGAATTGTGTAAGCAAAGTCAAAATCTTGTCTCCATTAAGGAAAAAGTGAAAACAAAAAAAGGCTCATTATCAGGTAGAGCTTTGATAGCTTAATCAAATTTTGACCTTCTTGTTTGCTAATATAATCACTTCTCTTGTGTATGAGAGCCCCACTTGATTTCTATATTGCTTACTCCAAAGAGGAAACTTCAAATAATAAAGAACTAATTAAACATGAGGAAATAATTAGAAGATTGTGAAGAAAGTTAGCTCAGAGTCCTTTTGCTTTCAGGGGATTCTGGACCTGCTGGTTTCCAAGTCTGAGGCAATACTTAATGCCAACCACCCTTTGGACATTTGTGGGACAAGTATGCATGTGCAGAGTCTCAGATTTCAGATTATATGACTATGATGTACGCTTCTCATTCTCACAGTTAGTGATTATCATTAGTGATATCATTCTACCTGATGCAGAACAGCAATGCCAAGAACTATATTTGAATATATTGTCAAGTGTAATATTAAAGTAATGTTATTTGTATATAAAATTGATACTAAAATAGATATCATTCTACCTGATTAGTCTTTTGCTCCTCAATCTTTAGATTTAATTCTCAAATTTGTCTAGGTAGTTATTATAAATTATCTACTAGTACTTCTATTGAAAGTAAATTTTTTTGCTCAACCTAAACTTTCAATTAAGAAGTAAAAACGAGACAGAAAACATTTTATAGTGGTGAGTGTGTCTCTCTATAATATTTGTGTTGCTCCCTGCCATATTGATAGTTTGAGCTCTCTTTTCTTAAAAAAAAAAAAAAAGCACTCACTCTTAGTCTCCATTTTCAAGGTATATTTATTTGGAGGGTAAATTTTATGAGTCAACTAATTTCACATTTTTATACATGGAGTTTAACCATAAAAAATTTATCCTTACTTTTTATCCTTCGACTAAACATATCCTTAAGGTAATATTTGATTAATGATACAAGAAAAGAAATATGAAGACATTTGAGATATAAACCTGTTGTGGAGACAAATAAAGGATAAGAAATTTTTTTGTACCTCTAAAAAGTAAAGATATAATATGAAGACAAAAATTTAATATTTTTTTCATCCAATAATATTTCTATACATATTTATTATTTATATCTCTATTTCTATTATCTTAATTATTCCTTTTCTGTTCATGCGCCTTTAGCAAACACGCCACCCAATGTATATATAAAATAAGTCGCAAGATGACATAATCAACAGTGTATTTTTGTTGGGTAGGGCTGTAGGCGATGTCCAAGTTCAAAAGCAAGACTGCAATTAGCCATAGCAGGAAAGAAATCAGGTATTAACATTAATTGAATGTTGGAATAGTACTAGAGAACCGCTTTGACGAGTCACACACAATTAATGGTTCAATGCAAATTGTCAGGGGAGGATGATTGAATGGTCTATGGTGGGCGTGTTTGTGAGGATGAACGAACAGACAACACAATGCATGATGGTGTCTTGTAATAAAAACATATATACATTATATGGGAAAAATTATGAACCTCAAAAACAAGAAAAACAAGGAGACATTGAACGAGAAGCTTGATCGTTTTTCCTTCATATACAAATGAATTGAAATGGAAACAAAATCTTGCAAATTTCTCAAAATGGGGTCTAAGCTTCCATTTCATCTTAATTTATTAGGTCTTCATGCCTCTTCAATTATTTAATTTCCAGTATCATATTTATTACTGCTATTAACAACAAATTCTTTAAATACTTTAACAGTCTATAAGACTAATTCTAATCTAATCCCAATTATTTCTCTCCTATTTGTATGATTTCTTTTGCTTTTCTCAACATTATCATTCCCAGTTTCCATGAATTTCACATTTTTTATTACTATTAAACTCTTAAATACAAGAATAAGTTTCTTCCCCATTAATTACTTGTAATACAAACACATAACTAACCTCAACCCTAAATACAAGTGAATAATTACCACAAAAAAAATTAGCTAGAGTGACATTTAACACATAATATGCTGACTATCTATAGCTAGGTTATTTTTTCCACAAACCACAATGTATATATCCAACCGCTGCGTATATATTATAAGTGACATAAATAAATGAATTTATAACGTATATATGGTTGCATTTTGAGGGACAACACATGGGGACTTAATTCACGTAGTTGGGTTTTTGTACGTTAGCCTAATTTGGGAGTATTGATCAACAGTGACACCTCGCAACTTGCAAGCTCTCTCTCACGGGTTGACAACTTTGGTGGGAACAGTTCCAGCAAATGAATTCATCGCAACCTCAAACCCCAAAACACAGTCGTGCAGCCCTAGTACTAGCTAGTAATTAAGGCCCCTCTATCCGATAGGCACAGATTACTCCACGGCATCCAAATCCAAAAATATTTTGAATCACAAGGCTGTCTGTACGGACACAACCTCGCCCTTTTCTTTAAAAATGTGATTTTGACTCGTAATTTATGAAATACTTATTGATATACTCACATTTGTTATTGGATAACATATAGAACATTTATTAAGTGAGGCTTTTATCTAATTTAATAATAAATATGAGTATATTAATATAATATCTCATAAAATATGAGTCAAAATAATATCTCTCTTTTTCTTTTCTTTCTGATGGGTGCGTGGAGGAGAGATTGAGAACGACAAGGGCATACTTTGTGACTTCACGTACAGCTGGTCTCACTCTGCACATGTGCGCACCACCATCTCCTTCTCCTCCTCTCTTTCAACATCTCAAATTAATTTGACAATTGTCATGGCTCCACTTGCGAGATTGGCGTATATGTTGGAGGGTGAGTTTTATGGTGAATCTTAAATATTTAAGTCTATTATATATTTTTTATTAATTATTAGATCAAATTATCTAATAAAAATAATATTTATTTAATAATTAACAACAGGAGGTTTATAGTTTCTCTAAACATATTACATTCACCTTATAATTGACCTATATTTGAGTATCAGTCAAACACATGAAATTTATAAATTTTTTTTATAAATTAAAAATGATTTGATACTTTTTTATTTACTTTTTTTTATAGGTAATATGATTTTAAAAATATAAATAAATATTGACTATTATAAATTACATATCAATTTTTATCTTATTTTTTCTTGAATTTAATATATTTAATTATCAATATAATATTACATAATTCATACCCTCATATTGATTGAATTTTATATTTGTAAAAAATTATTGCATAGATTAAATAATATAAGACTTAATTCTGATTAGAGTGATTGATTAGAGGCAAAAAAAAAAAAAAAGTTATATTGATGGATCCCCACCCTATTTGAACATACTAATTTTTTATTGTAGATTTTCTAAAAGGTATCTACTCATTTGACACGTAAGAGACCACTCTCTCAAGTTGCGTTCGAGGGTCTATACAGAGATCCTGCCAATATTTTTTTTTTTATTTCTATACTTTTATGATTGAATTGAGGGCAACATACTTAAGAGATCCAAATCCTTTAAACTCAGATAAAAAATTATCACAACTTATATATTTTAAGCATGCAGCATTATCACAAAATGGGATAAGATTATAAACATCTACCATCTCATATCCCCACCTCATAGAAATCTCGAGTACTGTGCTGCCCTTTTATGTAACGTTAGTCTTTTTAAAGAAGTTTCAATGGAGACCTTAAACTTAGCAATACTAGCTATAGATACACTTATTTTCTTCAAATTACAAAATATTTATTTATAATTGATTTTTTTTGGTCTAAGAATGTCTTTTCACAAATTTCAAATAAAATTTGGTGGTGTCATGGACCGCTGAGGATAAAAAAGGTTCATGTGCTGTCTGCCGACAGTGGACTTCCTACAATCGCCTGTCGCTTTAATTGGAGGATAGATATTGCCGTCCTACTTGTCCTCAGAGAAACCATACAAGAATTTCTCACGTTCTCGGTAAGGAACATGCAAAAAACCATGACTCAATCACGTTCTTAATTGGAAAAAAATTGTATGATGATGGTGATGTGGTTTAGATTGGTGGATTGTAACAGAATCGTAGAGCTATGTTCGTCCTTCTTAGCTTTATCTGGATATCGTGTCCAATAGACTTTCAAACATTTTGTGGCAAGACATCTTCATGGTGAACAGCAACAAATTTGAACAGTGGCTTATTAGTTTGATCAACACATTCTTCGTACCCAAATTTTTGAGATATCATTTGACCTTATGGGAAATTGATATTTTATTAAGAGTGTGTTTGAAACGAGAAAAAAAGGGAGATAAATTGATTTGTAAATTAAATCACTTGATTGGAATTGAAAACAAATCGAGAAATGAAAATAATTTTTATTTCATCAAATTCCATTCTTTGCAAATCCTTTGATTTTTTTTTTTTAGAATTTGGATGAAAATAAATTGATTTTAAAACTTACGAATAAATGAAATTAATTCATTTCCAATTCTAATAATTAATCCAAACACAATATATTATATTTTAAACATAAAAATATATTTCTAAATCAATTCATTTCCTATTTCATTTAATCATTCCAAACACGATTTCTTAAAAATGAAATCAATTTCAAATCAAATCAATTCATTTTCTAAATTTAATAATTCCAAACACTACCTTAGTAAAAACTACAATGATGACCTCCTTGAGATACAGTGAAATTTATTTTGGCTCTCCTCTTTTTGTCTAGGTAACGCTGCTCTCTTGCATGCATTGTTCATTGTACGATAAAGGGGAGAGCGCGACGTAATGATTTTATGAATTCAAGGGAGGTCGATGTAACAATTTCACAAACTCAGGGATCTCATGAACAAATTTTGCAAATTAAAGGGAGTTAAAGTGAATTTTAATAAATCTCAGAAGAGATCGATGTAATTTGCTCTTTTATTTATCTTATTAATAAATTAAGTGAAAGAATTTCATACTTATTTTTACTTGCTTCACTCTATCTATCATATTTATCAACAATGCAACAACAATTTCACTTTAACCATTGATAATTGATTTCCCATATATCTAAATGTGTATAAAAAATGGACTAAACAAATGCATTTATGTAATTTGTAATGGACTATAAATATGACCCTTAGGAACTCGGCCAAGTCATAGAGAGCTCAGATAAAGGGCTCTGGAGGTCGTATATGTGGCATAATGACCCCTAGGGATTCTTTCCCAATATTGTTACGATCGACTTGGACCACGACTGGCACGTAAGAAATCTCATCTCACGTAAGCCTCATGATCGCTATGTCGTACTATATGAATACTTTCGTCATAAAAACCAGTTAAAACATAAATCGATTTCCTACATTTAACTCACAAGAAATTTGAATTAAATCTTTTCCCATGAATAAAATCTAAACTGTAGTTGTAATATAATCATATGGAGTTGCTCATTCGGAAAATAAACCATAAATGCCAAATCATCTTAAACCAAAAGAATCATGGTATACAAAATAAAATAAATGCATGGTCCGGACCCTACCCGCAATGTTACTGGAGTACTCTATACAAACAAGACTTAACAATAATATGAAGCTTACCCAAGCCGAAAATCTAAGACTGCGAGGACGAGGGAGTGGAGGATCCAAAGTTATACCTATCTGAGGAAAAAGAAGAAAAGAAGGGTGAGTTTTATTACAAAACTTGAGTGGATCTTCACTCATAACCATACATGGGAAATGAAGGAAAAATGTATAAATAATAGTAATGCAACATTCATAAAACATTTCTATTTACTTGCAAAAATACATATTATCTCAAGAATTACAAAAGAACAGACTACCCATAATTATGAAGTGGTGCTCAGTCCCTGGCGAATATGAGCCCATAGTTGAAATCTTAACAGTCCTTGGCGAACCGCGTTCCTGCGCTAATCCAAAATAAGGATAATTTGCCCTGGTAGGCCTTGGTATACCAAGGTTAACGGAATAAATGCTGTTAACTAACAGTTTAGCTTCTTGATCTCTATCGTCTAAAATAGTTTGATAAAAACCATAGCTAAAAAGTGGGTACTCTATCCCTGAGAAACAGAGCCCTAAATTCTTAGTACACTGAGAGTTTTGAATTCATATAACTCCAACAATCTGACTTTAGCATAATTGTAGTTATGAAAATTGTGTCCAAGGGATCACCGCTTGTAGGCATTCCGATTTCAAGCCCACATAATATGTATCTAAGTTGCTACAAATCATATTGAATTTCATACCGTTTGGTACCATAAAACTGAAGTTCTAAATTCATGTATTAAACTAACATATTTTTTATATATTTGATAACTCTAAAATCATAGTTCAAAACACTAGGGTTCACAATCATAAAACTTGCAAATAACATAACAACTTTATTCGTACACTGGGTCATACTCTTGTTTCATATTTCTCTAACATATATAAATATCTTAACTGAATATCAAAAAAACAAAACATAGCTTGAAATCTAAATTCAATGAAGTTATAAAAAGGAGTGTTCTATATTTTCTAAGTTCAACATGTCTCAATTTCCAAAATAAACATAGAGTCTTAAGTCTCATTTCATTAATCATAATTAATCCTAATATTTATAATCAATTCAAATCATGAATTAAATCATACAACACTTTTATAGAGCAAAAATGGTACCATGCATTTTCTAAAATCATAATTTCACGTATAAGTTCAAATGGAGCAT
This sequence comes from Dalbergia oliveri, assembly GCA_030441495.1. Lineage (NCBI taxonomy): Eukaryota > Viridiplantae > Streptophyta > Magnoliopsida > Fabales > Fabaceae > Dalbergia > Dalbergia oliveri. Next base: position 16,726,808 of record JAMLFY010000009.1, read on the forward strand.
TTCTAGCTAAAGCATATTTTTTTTAATAAAGCCATATCATGTAAGAAATCCATTTTTCAAATCTCTAAATACTTCGTAATGCAGGAAAATAATAATATAATGACCAAACTAAGGCCATGAGATCAAACCCACTCACCGAATGGATGGACAGTGAAGCACTAACACCACGAGGACTTCGGGAGGAGGAATGACACAAAGGTCTGCCATTGAAATAACAAAACTCATAAACAGCCTATGCGAAGCTTTAGATTACTCTAAACATACACCAACAACTTTGGGGAGTACCCCACTTGACAACAATAAAAGAAATAACAAATTCCAACTCAAGATCATAAAAGAACGAAGAGAATGGAGACATAATATAACAACATATACTCACCTTGAAGCTTGGGGATGATGGATTGAAGTAGATCTAGAGGAAAAAAAGGATGAAAATATTTTGGGGGAGGGTTCTACTTCTGTGTGGAGGGGAGCCCCGAAATGGGGTTTTAAAATGGGGTAAAAAATGAAATGACATTGTTTCTGGATATTGTTCACGCTCTAAGGGGACCACTATATAGCGGTAAGGAGTTATTGTGTAACATCCCCTACTGTTTTATGGATTGATGACTATCCCCACAAACCAACATAGGTTATTTCAGCGTGCTTTGTCCTCACTTACACATTTCCTAAGAAAACTTTCTAGGAGGTCACCCATTCCAAACCTCTAAGTCAAGCACGCTTAATCATGGAGTTTCGTGATGGGCTCCTGAAAAGAAAATGCATCTTTGTTGGTATAGGTAGTACCAATCAATTCATATAAGTCATTCTCAATGTATAGTCCCATACCTATACAGCCTCAGGATCCTCTCATTCTGGTATGTAATCGGTTCATTCATGTACCCATTTGCTTAGAGGCCTTGCCAGGAGCCGCTCCTTGTCTACCTTCTTGGCGATCACTCCTGCCCTCGCCACCGGGTGTTACACATCGCGCCCAAAGACGTCACTTACGAGCGGTCCTCAGATCACAAAACCTGAAATGCATTCCTGTGACCGCTATAGCGGTGACAATAAATTCCAACTTCTACATTGTTTCTGTCATTTGGAATATAGATTATCTTAATACTCCTAATTTATTTTACTCTTCATTGACTTTAAACATAAGTATAAATAAGGAAATATTCCTCATTTGGATTCAAATAAAATATCATAAAAATCAAAACTCCAATAAATCAAAATCCATATTTTGGGTTTTAGTTCAAATCTGAAAATTTTTAAGATTTTCTAAATTTGTGGGCTTTAAACGAAACGTTTAAAGGTTTCATAAAAATCATTAAAAATCATTCTTTAACTTGTTTTCCTCTTAGGAACAATTACCGGAACTTTTGATCCAAAGAATGTGGCTCTATCATAAAGCCCTCCAAAGAGGTGTAGGATTTAGACTTAGCGAAATTTAAGACTTAACAAAGGGTGGGTCTCTGGGATCCTAAGGTTGTATGAAAAAAAATCTACTAACACGTATACCTTGGGTATCACATACTTCCCCCTTTAAAAGGATTTGGTCCCCAAATCTAAATTGATGTAACTGGAAGATCAAGGAGATGGAAAACTTAACCTACATGGGGCTTCAAGAATGGGCCTGAATGCCCAAAACATTCTGACATGATACTCTGACCATCCTGGCTGACATAATGGGAGACAGTGCCATCTTGAAGGCCATTGCTCCGTTATTCTAGCTGAGGAAGCCAATTGTCACATTTGAGCGGCTCTACCTCTAAGGGTAGCCTTTTCCCATCAAGGTAACAAAGGCTCCTACCATGACCCTTACACTAGGTGACTCCACCCTTAAGGGTGGCCCTTTCTATAGTGTAAGTCCTAAGTGGACATCTATGCTCTGCCACCTCGTGCGCGCATGAGCTCTCAAAGATGGGGCCTAAACATCGCTTGAGTCTTTGCTCTAGTCCTCCTTCTCTTGTGTCTGACATCAGCGATACTATAGGGACTTCTAGTCCTCGATTTCTAAACTCCTCGATTTTCTACATAAGCGTCATGCATTGTGTATGCATGCCTATACTTTTAGCATGCATACGTGCAATACATCAATCACACACCTCATACAAGTTCATGCAATTGAGACAAACAACATGCTTCTTGCCTATTAACTTCTTACAATTGTGTTACCAAACTGTAACTTAAACATAACAAATTTCAGTTAAACTCCTTCCATCTAGCTTACATGCATAGGTTAGGGAAGAAAACATGTATTCTACACATACAAGCTCCTCAAGTTACTCTAATTGTGTTTCTGCAATACCAACTCAAGTAAAACTATCACACATGCATCTAGTGCTCTAGCTCATGTCACATAGCCTTAAAGCAATATGACTTTTGCATGCATAACATGAAAAGGAACATTCCCCAACCAAAACACAACTTGTTAAAATATCACAATCTTAAACCAAATCATTTTCTATGAGCATAAAACAAAACTATCTAAGATGCTTGTATCTATTTATTCTAAGTTCACGTAAGTAAAACACGTTTCCATTTCTCTTCTTCCTTCATTTTAAATTCCCAAGCTTTCGCAAACTATCGCGAAAGCCCAAACTAGTCATCATTCTATAATACACATAGCAACTATACATTCTCATACATGAAGCCATAGGCATACAATCATGGACATGTCATTTGTTCATTCCACCTATCATGCCAACTACATGGTTGATTCTTTTAAAACACATGAAATCTATGCACCAAGGTTCTAAATGCCATACAATGCACAAGTATTTTCTAGTTCATTTCTCAATCTATGGAGTTCAAAGATAACTATCCACACACTTGTTTTAAATCAATAGAACTTACCATGACAAAAACACCAAGCATGAAAAGGCTATTACTTTGCAAAAACAATTTCTAAACATCAGGTGTTCCTTATCCTACTTACACATGCCCATATGGTCATACACCCCTATTACTTCTTCCTTTAAGTTCTAAATTATCACAACAGATCAATCATTCAGGCATGGATAAGGCTCCTAATGATCTATTCATGTAGAGTTTGATCGTGAGCAAGAAAAAATTCACAGCTTACGATGCTTCACTTCCTACGTATGATTGGAAAAGAAACAATATGCAACAAGTCCAAGCATTTAGATGCAACTAATATGCACAATGATCCCAAAACTGGCCTTGTAATTCATATCATGTTGCTCACCTATTGGGCATGCATACCATACTTATATCATGCAACATCGCAAAAGATATTCAAACTAGTCTAGCTGTTCACGTTATGCTTATTAACATATTCTTCATGCATACTACATTCATATCAGGCTAAAAACACAACTCTAAACATAAATCATGAATAATGCACCCTTAAAACAAATCATGCATGAGATCAACGACATCAAGTCACTTAAAACAGTCCAACATATCACAATCAATTATCATTCCTACTAGATGTCTACATGCATGATTCGCAATTTATCGTGATTCTACCTGCTAGCTCTGGGTCACTTGCATGGAAACTTCCATCAATTGGGGCGGCTGCATCGCTCCCAATTCAGGGTGAAGAGGTGTATGGGCGCCAGACGCCTGGCCTTTGACTAGCTGCTTTGAAGCAGGAGGGAATCCTTCTTCTTATGCCCCCTTTGTCCACATCTGTAGCACACGAATGTACCAGTAAGCATTGGCTTCCGTGGCGCCTTCCGCACGTCTAAGAAACTAGGTGTGACCAATGGGTCTACGAGCTCTACCCTTCAGCTGGCTATTCCCTGACTCCTGGGTTGGGTGACAATAGGGATCATCGGAGAGGGAGCTAAGGAGGTGGCCCCGACCAATGGTGCCTGTTACCCTAGCTGAGGCTGGTCACGCCTAACTGTGTCCCTTGGTGATGTACTCCAGCTCTAAGGTGCTCGCTAACCACCTCCACCAAATTTAGAACGGCTCGCTCGAGGTGCTAGATATAACTGGCATTAGCCGACATAGGGCTATTGCGGTGATAATGGCAATGACGGTTCACAGGTGGCATAGTTCACTTGAGAAGAAGGGAAAACATAGGATCAAATCAAGAATTCCAAAGAATGACAGGAACTCTAACTAAACATAGACATGACTGACTCCTTCTAAAGGCCTTAAATAACATCACATTAGTGCAAATGGCCGAGTTCCATTCATATAAACGTCACGTTATTTGTACACTTGCTCTAGTACCATGCAGGGAAACCTATGGCTTTGATACCACTTTGTCACGATTTCACTTGAACCACAACTGGCACGTAAGGAATCTCATCCCCACGTAGGCCTCGTGATCGCTGTGTTGTACTATATGCATACTTTATTTATAAAAACCAATTTAAAACATAAATCGATTTCCTACATTTAACTCACAAGAAATCTGAATTAAATATTTTCCCATAAATAAAATCTGAAACTATAGTTGTAATATAATCATATGGAGTTGCTTATTTAGAAAATAAACCATGAATGCCAAATAATCTTAAACCAAAAGAATCATGGTATACAAAATAAAATAAATGTATGGTCTGGCACCTGCGCAATGTTCCTGGAGTACTCTATACAAACTAGACTTCAAAATGATGTGAAACTCACCCAAGTTGGAAAATCTAAGGCTCGAGGACGAGGGAGTGAAGGATCCAAAGTTATACCTGGATCTGCGAGGAAAGAAGAAAGAGGGGTGAGTTTTATTACAAAACTCAGTGAGTGAATCCTTACTCATAACCATACATAGGAAATGAAGGAAAAATGTATAAATAATAGTAATGCAACATTCATAAAACATTTCTATTTACTCACAAAAATACATATTATCTCAAAAATTACAAAAGAAAACAGACTACCCATAACTATGAAATGGTGTTCAGTCCCTAGCGAATATGAGCCTGCAGCTGAGATCTTAACGATCCTAGCGAATCTCGTCCCTGACTAATCTAAAATAAGGATAACTTGCCCCTCAGGCCTTGGTATATCAAAGTTAACGGAATAACTGCCGTTAACTCACAGCAGTTTCTGATCTCTACCATCTAAACTTGTTTGACAAAAACCATAGCTAAAAGTAGGTACTCTTTCCCTGGCGAAGTAGAGGTCCTAAATTCTTAGTATACCGAGAGTTTTGGATTCATATAACTCTAACAATATGACTTTAGCATAACCATGACTATGGAAATCGTGCCCAAGGGATCACTGCTTGTAGGCCTTCCGATTTTAAATCGACAAAATATGTATCTAAAATTACAAATCATATGAATTCCATACCTCTTGGTACCATAAAACTGAGGTTCTAAATTCATATATTAAACTAACATATTTTTCATATATTTGATAACTCTAAAATCATAGCTCAAAATACTTGGGTTCGCAATTATAAAACTTCGAAATCACATAAAATCTTTATTCATACAACTAGTTCATACTCTTGTTTCACATTTCTCTAACATATATAAATATCTTAACTGAATATTAAAAAAATAGCTTGAAATCTAAATTTAGATGAAGTTATAAAAAGAAGGGTTCTATATTTTCTAAGTTTAGCATGTCTTAGTTTCCAAAATAAACATAAAGTCTTAAATCTCATTTCATCAATCATAACTAATCCCACTATTTATAATCAATTCAAATCATGAATTAAATCATACAACAATTTTATAGAGGAAATATGGTACCATGCATTTTTATAAACATAAATTTTCATGCTAAGCTTAAATACATTCTATAATCCTTATAAAAATGCATACAATCTTGATCCATGACAAAACTCAAGTATAAATTCTCTCTAAATATTTTGTAATACTAGAAATTAATTATAGAATGATCAACATAAGATCATGAGATCAAACCCACTAACCTGGAGGGTGGACAGTGAAGCACTAACACCACGGGAACTTCTGGAGGAGGAATGGGACCAATGTTTGCCATTGAAATAACAAAACTCATAAACAACCTATGGGAAGCTCTAGATTACTCTAAATATACACCAACAAATTTGGGGAGCACCCCCACTTGACAACAATGGGAGAAATAACAAACCCCAACTCAATATCATGAAAGAACAGAGAGAATGGAGATAAAATCTAGCAATATATACTCACCTTGAAGCTTAGGGATGATGGATTGAAGTGGATTTGAGAGGAAAGGGGATGAAAATATTTGGGGAGGGTTGTACTTCTGTGTGGAGGGGATTCCTGAATGGGGTTTTAAAATAGGGTAAAAAATGAAACGGCATTGTTTCTGGGTATTGTTCACGCTCCAAGAGAACCACTATAGCGGTCAGGAGTCATCGCGCCCAAAAATGGTCACTTACGACCTTTATAGCGATCCTAGCAGTCCTCAGATCACAAAACCCGTGAAATGCATTCTTGTGACCGCCATAGCGATCTTGGACCGCTATAGCGATGAAGCAAATTCCAACTTTTGCATTGTTTTTGTCATTTGGCATATGGGTTATCTCAATACTCTTTATTTATTTTACTCTCCATTAACTTTTAAATATAAATGTAAATAAGGAAATGTCCCCAATTTGGATTCAAATAAAATATCATAAAAATCAAAACTCCAACAAATCAAAATCCAAATTTTGGGTTTTAGTTCAAATCTGAAAATTTTTTAGATTTTCTAAACTTGTGGGCTTTAAACGAAACGTTTAAAGGTTTCATAAAGATCGTTAAAAATCATTCTTCAACTTGTTTCCCTCTTGGAAATAATTACCGGGACTTTTGATCCCAAGAATATGGCTCTATTATGTAGCCCTCCAAGGAGGTATAGGATCCAGACTTAGCGAAATTTAGGACCCGACAACATAGGTGGGTTCGGGACCCTGAGTCTGTCCAGGAAAAAAAATCTACTGACACGTGTATTCTTGGTATCACAAATATCTCTTAGACTGACTTTCATACAATATGATATTTCCTATTATCTCATGGAATCTCCCATTATCATACCATATCTCTTATATTAGATCATACCCCTCATTAAATATGGAATATATCTAATTAGGAATATATCCCTTGGTCAAGGAAGATTATCACCTAATTTATCAAAGGTCACTTTTTACTATAAAAAGGGACTCAATGCCCCGGGTATAATAATCTGATCCCCACTCTCTACTCTCAAAGTCTCTACGTCTCATTTACTTGCGACTTAAGCGTCAGTGTCTTTGGAGGTACCTACCCCCGCCGCAAGAGACTAGTGTGATGAACCTCATCATCAAAGGTGACTCATAACTAGTCATAGGATATGTGAAAGGAGAATTCCATGCCAAAGAGCCTCAATTGATAAAATACCTAAAAAAGGTACTTGAACCAAAAGAAAGCATGAAAAGGTGTGAAATTGAGCACATCCCTAGGGAGCAAAATACTCGAGTTGATATCTTGTCAAAACTGGCAAGTACGAAGTCAATGATGAACAACAAGTCCATCATTCAACAAGAACTCGGAGTGCCAAGCATCGATAAAGAAGAGTGCTAAGCTTAGATGAACAAGATTTGGGACGAAGAACTTCCATCCTTAGATACCTCTTAGAAGGACAAGAGCTGGAAAATGAGAAAGAGGCCAAGAATAGAAGAAGAGCATCAAGCTTATACACCTTTGTAGCCAAAGAGTTGTACGTTGAGGTTATGCCGACCTTTGGTAAAATGCATAGGTTTGAGCTCTTCCCTCTTAGTAATTGAAAAAGTTCGCCAGGGACAATGCGGAAACCACATTGGAGGAAGAACTTTAGCTGCCAAAATACTCAAAGTAGGATATTTTTGGCCACTATGTAGAAATTTCCTATCCATAAATTGAGGGCACAAGGAGCTTAACGTTTAGAAGTATAAAAGAGCAATTTTATATCCCTGTTTGTAGGCTAAGGGTATATGAATAAAAACACACATTTAGAGATCTAAATGAACGGTTTAAATCCTCTAGCTCTAGGGCACAGGGCTAGAAATTCAACCTGCCTTGGCATAAAAAATGTTTAAGTGAAAATCACACAAGGCAAATTACCAGGATAAGAAAAGAGCTAAGAAGCTCATAACTAGAGTCAAAAAGCTCAAACTCTTGTTAGGCAAAGTAAACACCAAAGCATGATGGCTAAATAGCAAATGAAAAAAACTAAGAAGCCAAAACTCAAATAATGCTAAGAGGTGTAATCAAAGCTATGCAAACATGAGAACTAGATACAAACAAAACCCAGATTTACAAGTTTCCCAAAGGTGAACAAAGCAAAACCTTCGATATTAAAATAACTATAAACATAGTAGCAAAAACTAAAGAGTTCTTCAGAAGTTAACAAAGTCGATACCAATATTATAGACAAAGATTGTCCTAATATTGCTAAAAATGTCCAATCAAACTACAATTATTCTTGAGATTGGCCATGTTGATGAGGAGTTCCTTATTCTCATCACCTAAAGAACCTTGATGATCGAGCCTCCTCTTACTCTTAGTTTCTCCTTCAAAATGGAGATCTCCTCAAAATGTTTGGTCTTAAGCCTCTGCATTTCCCCTTTTAGCTCGAAGATAGCCTTCCCCTTGGACCTATCCTTCAATTCCAAAAATCAAGCCATTGCACAAAAACGGAGAACATAAACCTCTGAAAACTTGGAAAAATCTTGTAGTTTATCCAAGTTATCTAATTCTAGCTACTTTTAATTTGAGTTATTCTTGATTAAATTGTTGAGATATCAATTGAAATTTTTTTTTCTTGATTCATCTATTGAGTTATGATTTTACGGAGATTCATTGGCAAAATATCCATACTAAATTGTATGATCTGGAGAATAAGATACTAGAGGTTGGAGAATTATTTGGAATCAATTTGAACCTGATTTGTAAATGATTTGTTGAATTTTCAGTTTTAAATTGAAGATTTGATAATCTAAAACTAGTGGCTTAGCACTACAACCAATGCTTTTGCACTAGAGTTAATGCCACAACACCCACTCTAGTGCTTCAACACCAAACAAACATGCTCCTACACCAATGATGCTTTTATCTTTTTTGTAAAAAAGGGCATAAAGTGCTAGTGCTACGATGCTAGCTTCATGGTCCAACACCCACATTGCTAAAGCCCATGCAAGCACAAGCCAAACCAATGCACCAACACCCACTCTAGTGCTTCAACACCAAACAAACATGCTCCTACACCAATGATGCTTTTATCTTTTTTGTAAAAAAGGGCATAAAGTGCTAGTGCTACGACGCTAGCTTCATGGTCCAACACCTACATTGCTAAAGCCCATGCAAGCACAAGCCAAACCAATGCACCAGCACCCACTCTAGTGCTCAAGCACTCAACTCTTTCCATTTTTATTTTATTTTTCTATATAAGTGAATTAGGAACCAATTTTTAGATAGTTTTTACCTTTTACATACTTTTGCATTGTGAGAGCTAGAACTCAAGGACCCTTTTGGATAGACTCCATGGCTATTTTTATTGTGGTTTTTGTTCTTCAATCTGTGTCTTTCTAATTTTCTTAGGTGTTATGGAGATTGATTTTTAGGGAACTAATTTTGCACATATTTTATCATTTGAATTTCCTTTAAATATATTCCTTATTCTAGAAATCTTAATGTTGTTCTTGACTTGATTACCCATTAATTGATATATGATTTTATACTATCGAAAGAGATTTCACTTTATAAAATAAGCCAAAAGTAGAGTTTAACATTGGTTAAAGCAACTAGACATAAAAGTGTTTATCGATCGTCTGTAGTCTTTATGAATTCTTGTCTTTCAACCTTAGGATAAATTTAAAATAGTATAAGAGATTGGCGTTGAGTTTATCCTAGAGGGTTATAGTAGTGAGAGATCATGCTATAACTATTAACAATGAGTAATTCAACTGAAAATAATATTATTGGGAAAGATTCTAACAATGAGATAGTGAAATTTCAGCGGACTTTGATGAAATTGACCCTTAATATGTGTTCTCTTTCCATTGTTTCACATTCCATTTTAATTTGATTGGTTTTTATTTTTTATTTTTAATTCAAAATAAATGTTGAGTTCAATTTCAATTTTTTACTAAATAGTAAAATACTCAATTGAATTGCTACTTGAAAATTCAATATTCGTGGGACGAAAATCCCTTTCTCACCCTCTATTACTTAAGACAGGATGCACTTGTTGGAATCTAATTTTCACAACTTGGCTATCAACCTCCAACCATTTCAACATTCCCGCCATGCCAACCTCATCTAAAGATTTATTATCCTCGAAAAAACCAAGGAGTTAGTCCTGGTTTAGCAAAAAAAAAAAAGGAAATTTGAGCTCCATAAGGAGGAGGTAAAGACGTTCTCCTGAAAACGATAAGGGCAAAGGACACTTTGTGATTCACTCCTCTACTTTAGAAGGAGACCTAGCAGCGCTTGCCCCTTAGGCAAGACCTTAACCTCGGCAACACCTTCACCGACCTTTCATTTACAATGCTTTACCACTAGAGGCTAGGGCTATTAGTCACCTTCAGCCCTTAGCCAGGGTCTTCTTGAGGAGGAACAACCGGGAGTGCCCGCTTTCTCTTTAGCTCAACAACGGTTGAGAGTAGTCTAAATAGAAGTAGGGTCCATCTTCAAAGCCATCGAGTCTGGAGAAGCACATAAAACCTTTATATACACAATTCGAGCTAGAAAGCTTAAGCAAAATATTACTACTATATTCAAAAGAAAAGTTCGAGTAAAGAACTTATTACTAATGTGCTGGATCACCCAGGCCCGTTGGAGATCCACTTAACAAGCTCTACACTTGACAAGACTTTATGGTTGTCGGTTAAGTGTTTGGCCAAATATTCGAGAATAGCCTAGTCATCAGCGAGGAAAAGCTAAAGGACCCTAAGATTTGCCTCATAAACTTATTCTAGTACAATGGCAACCTAACATTACCCTCATTGTTAAGAAAGAAATAGTACTCAAACAAAGAAGCCCTAACTCTGAAAACTTGATCTTTGAATTTCTTGGAATTAGAAGTGAGAAGCCCAAAGATTTTTCTTTTAGGGGTGTCATTAATGGAAATCCACCTCCCCTTGTCAATATCCATGACTTGAAATAAGGAAAAGAAAACAACAATGGAGGCCCGAACCTCTAAATACTCCATCAAAACCTCAAAAGCTCAAATGTAAGCCCATCTATTGGGATGCAATTGGGTAGGAGCTACAATAATAAAATTCAGACACTCATAGGCAAAATAAGAAAAAGGAATCCTAATGCCTTGGGTGGTGAACAGGACATCATATACAAAGAAGTAAGCCAATTCTCCATCTAAGGTTCCAAGGATGTGGTAGACTTTATACGGGGCAATAGGTAGTAATCTTAGCTATTCCCCTATTCCTATGATCAATAAGATGATACTCATTTTGAAAATGAGCTAATGCATTGGTATATAAAGAATACACATTTTTAGCCTCGAAATTCACCAAAAAGTAAAAATCAACAACACTATTGGTCGAAGATGTTTTCCCTACCTCTGCTAATCAAGATCTCTTGAGACATCTAAAGAGTAGGAATACCAATAGGGCCAGAAACTCAAAACTAAAGAAACAACAAAATTGAAAGAAAAACAAGAAAGACAAAAATGCCAGCAACAACCATTATCTAAGCCAGGGTCCTTCAATCAGCAAAACAAGCAAAAATGCAAAAGAAACTAAAAATGTAAAAAATGACAACATACCTTCGCAAGAAAAGACTGTGAAAGAAAGAGAGTAAGCAAGAACCAGGAATAGCAGTGTAACACCCAACTTTTAACCTAATACGCTCGAGTTGCATTCCGATTAATTATCAGTTGTTACGTCTTTGTCTAGAACTTAACTTATTCTTCTTTAAAATACGAGTAATAGAAAATACGACTAATTTTTTTTTAACTTTAAAACCAAAATATGAGCTACGTGTGTGTATAGATACCGGTCAATACACGCATAATAATAATAGTCAGGTAAACCTCATCATAATACATGAGTATACCATAGCATAACACAACACAAACTAGATTAACATATCATAACGCTACCATAATAACGACGTTCTAAAAACATATAGGGCATCCTAAGATACTAAGCTCACAAATAAAGGTTGAACATATAATCGTCCAATGCTAAACATAACTATAACAAAACTAAGCTAGTCTGCGGTACACGTCCATCAAAAGACTAGGCTACTAACGGGTATAAGGGGCATGACAACCCTTCAGCTAATGCCTAAAGGAAAACTATCTTCGTGCTTCCACTGCGACCCTCTATCCGGAGGTAGCGCAACTCCTATATGCGCACCTCAAAGAAGATCCCGAACAACATCATCATCCACTGGAGATGACACGGGAGAAGGAAAAAGGATAAGAAACTTATTCAAGATTCTCAGGAGAGCTTCTCAACTTTAACACAATTGTCATCGTCATTGTCCCCAGCCACTTCGGTTTTCATTATGAAGGAAGTGTATATGCACAAGGATCAATTTTAAACTTCTCAAAATCCTTTAATCCGAAGTGGGTATCTTTTAGCATAGGTCTTAATGTCATGAATGCAATAGATATCTCATGTATGCATGGTAACACCTCAAGAGCATAAGTAACACATGTAAATAGCACATATTACATGATTAAATGCACCAATAGAACAATAATGTAACGTAGGTATATACATCTTTACTGTACCTTCTTAGGTGACTTGACACTCAAATTTCATGATTTAGTGACAAATGAGTGAATGCATAATAGTACAAACATGATGAGTCATAGGACATTTAACATGCATAGGAGAGCAAGGGAACCCATGATACTTTACGTTATCATGATTTAACTTTCAAGTTCTTTTCTTAATGACCATCCTCTTACATAACCACCCTAAATCAACTATCTCACCTTCCCCGCGATTTTACAATAACCACCAAAACTTTACTTCACCGATCGCCTAAGATGAGCTCAACCTAACTAGCCGTCGCTACATTTAATATAGGGTAATAGATAGGGAAACACATCACTTTCTTGCTTTAACTTATCTTTCTTATCATGAGTATGCAACTTCTTTGGGTCACCTCTCCTAACCATTAATTCCTGGAGCCTAGAGGATCACCTTTCTGGATCACCTCTCATAACCATTAATTCCTGGAGTTTAAAGGATCATTTTTGTATGTCTTATGTCACCTATTATCTTAATGCATTATTTGCAGATGCATATGCGAGCATGTAATCATAACTCATCATCTAACATATCATGCTCATAATTCTCATAGATCATGTATCTTAATCATTCATTTATAACCACATCATGCCACAAAATCATCATGTCATAGATCACATAAGCATGCATCACATTCTTTGCATATATCCATAGGCATGTCATCATTCAATATCTTATAGCAGTAAACATGCTTCTACCCAGGATGCCAGAAATCAAGGATCAGACTAAGCTAATGCATATGCTATGCTTAACCGTTTATATATATATATATATATATATATATATATATATATATATATATATATAGACACACACACACACACACACAACATACTAGGAATCATCATTCACACAATTCAAAACTTAAGCATGTATGGTCATCAATCCACATAATCTCACTTAGAACACACTTATTTGTACATTTGGGGTCCTGGTAATCGATTATATGTTATGGTAATCGATTATTAGAGTCAAAAACTTATTCCGGGTACAAAAAGCATCCTGGTAATCGATTGCATAGGCTGGTAATCGATTAATAGAACCAAAAACTTGCAAAGAAGCATCTTGGTAATCTATTACATGAGGTGATAATTGATTACCAGAATCCCTGAAACTTGAAAAACTAAAGTTTTAACTCATTTCAAGCTACTTTTTCATTCCAAGACCATTTTAAAACATCATTCTAACATTCCTTTAAAATAAAACAAAATCCATTCCAAGATCAACACTATATCATGGCCAAAAAATATATTCAAAGGAAATAGCCATGATCAAAATTTCCATTTAAGATACAAGGGAAAGTCTTTGAGCTCTAGGGATTTAAGTGATGACAAGAATCATAAACATGCTATGCAATCTCATTTTTAGTCTTGGTTATTATAAGGTGATGGCTTGGAAACATAAATATGATGTGCAAGACTTGAAATATAAATATGGGAATGCAAGTTTATTTTTAAGTCTTTAAAATTTAGGTGATAATTTGAAATATAAACATGAAATGTAAGACTAGAAATTTAAACATGGAAATGCAAGTCCATTTCTTTAGTCTTCAAGATTTAAGGTGATGACTTGAAAATAAACATGATATACAAGGCATTGAAACTTAAACATGAAATGCAAGAACTTGAAATATAAACATGATGCAAGTCCATTTTTATATCTTACTAGAGCTCATTACAAGACTTTAAAGAATCAAACTCTCAACCCCAACCAATCTTGTCAAAATGGAAAAGAGCTTTAGAGTCTTTTGATACCATGGTTCTAAGAACCACATTTCTTTAGACTCATCATCAAGCTCAAAGAAAAACCAACAAAGACAACTAACAATAAACCATTTTCCATACTCTTGTGAAACCAAAAATCAAGCTTTGAGCTTTAGAGGTCAAACACATGATGGTTTCACAACCAACATCAAGAAACCCTCATCATCAAGCTATGGCGTTGAACATCAAAGAAAGGAAAATATTTCAAAAGAACCAACAAGTATTTTATCTTTATCATTCTTTAAAATCGAAAATAAACCAAACCTTGGGCTCTAGAGGTCAAGCACATGATGGTTTCACAACCAACATCAAGATCTCTCATCATCAAGCCATGGTTTTTGACCAACAACTAACAAATGAAACCAAAAATGAGAGAAAAGAAAAAGAAGGGGAACTTGTCCATCAAACCAACATCAAATTCGAAAATAATGAGAGGATGATAAAAGAGGAAAACTTTCCATTCATTCCAGCATAGAAATCGAAAAGCAAATAAGAAAAAGGAGAGAAATCAAAATAAAAATCCCTACCAAGTGTGTTTTTTCTTGCAAGAGGCAACTTGGTCTTTTACAAGGAAGTGAGAAGAACAAATCTTCCTTTGGAATGGAGATGTATTTTCGATGAAAGGAAAAGAAATGGAAGGAAGGATTTTTCTTGTATCTTGGAGCTTGGGGA
This sequence comes from Dalbergia oliveri, assembly GCA_030441495.1. Lineage (NCBI taxonomy): Eukaryota > Viridiplantae > Streptophyta > Magnoliopsida > Fabales > Fabaceae > Dalbergia > Dalbergia oliveri. Next base: position 16,741,883 of record JAMLFY010000009.1, read on the forward strand.
TGAAAAGGTTGTGTCTTAGAAATGATCTATGGTGGAGGTGTGGTGGTTTGAGGTTGAGAGGAGGTTGAGGATGGAGGTGAAAGAGGAAGAAGAGAAAGCTCAAGTTGAGAAAATGCAAGAGTTCTTATTTTGACACTAAGTCTTTGGCCAAAAAAGCAAATGGTAAAATGAGAGAGTTTGAGTGTGTAGGTGTTTATAAAAATGAAATATGAGAGGGAAATGGGGGAAAGCCATCAGCCTCCAAGGGATTTTTGGGAAAAATTTCATGTCTCATGTGTGTTAGGACATGGATTAGTGATAGATTTGATTAGTCAAAGGGTTAGGGATTGGTAAATTAGGTGTTTGGGTTAGGAATCATATGTTTAAGGCTTTCAAGACATGATTAAGAGTGATCTTGCACACTTAGTTTGAATTAAGCTTCAATTAGTTTGAAATAAGCATGATTAGTTTGAAATTCAAACTCTAACACATTCCTTAATTTAAGGGATTGGAGAGAGAAAAAGCTATTTGCTATGACATGACTTAATGTCTTTGATTTAAGAAGGGAATTTGAACTTTCTTAATCAAACTTAGGTCTTAATTATCCTCATATAAATAATTTGACTCAAAATTAATAGATAAAATTAATTTATCTTTAATGAGAGCCTAATGTTGCCTATATTTCTTTAATTGTTTAATTAAACTCGTTTAGCACCAATTAGTGACAAAAATGTAAATTCACACAAAACTCCCCTGGACCCTGGACTTTCCAGATATCATGCAACACTTTGTAAGTAACATTTCAAACTCTCTGGTGATGGCGATGTTCAGCCGTCACTTAATCCCGCGTTAAATTATCTCATGGGTACTTTGGTAATTTCACATACGGAAAAAACCAGGACATTGAGGTTCTCATCTCTAACATATACATAACACATTTAATCTCCTTCAAACATCAAACTAACCCCTTGAGGATAGCTCTGGACCGCTGTCCTCGCTTTGGAAATGACCTCAGGGCATTTTGGTCATTTTTGCACACGGAAAAATCAGGGCGTTACAAGCAGCCTATTAATGCTAATGAAACGAAGGTGGCATTAAAACTAAAAAGGGTAGGATGAAAGGGAAAACCAGTGGAAGAATTCTCAGAAATGGTAAAACCAAAAATAAAAACCTATCTTAGGCAAGAAGCCGAGGAGGAGTACATCAAAACCCCAAAGCCAAGAAGGAGTGCAACAATTTGAGAAAGAAATGTAGAGAAACAATCACAAGAAATCAAGAACATGAACTCAGAAAAGCAAAGTGAGGGAAGGAGTGTCACTCGCTAAGGAAGTAGGCGACATCGCCAATTTGACGACCCTATCAAACTCCCTTCACTAAAAATCAATCTTAAATGCCCATGAAATCAATGGCCCAAAAAGTTTGCAGCAAAGAGCAAAGATCCAACGGCTGAAATTCAAAGTTGTCATTTCACACTTAATGCACACACTCAACAAAGTGCCATGTGGTTGCACACGTTCTCCAAATAACTATCATAGGAAAGGAAGCATCTCAAAAAAGACACCAAGCAAAAGCTCGAGATAAGTCAAGTTCAAAGTCACAAAAAGAGCTTAATAAAACACTTGGTCAATAGGTCGACTCATAAGGTATAAGCAATATCAGCTTGGAATATTCCCTACGGTTATAAACCAAGCTTGGGGTTGTGTATCGAGCAGGATTCTGCGACCTATAGATGGGAATTCACACTAACTAAGGGATCCTTAGTTCAAAGGCCCAATAGAGGCATAGGGCCCAACCTAAGATTTGACTGAGCTTATGAGTAATAACCCATAGCTTGGATCACAAATACGTGACAACTAAACCCTGAAGTTAATGGACCTGAGAAGATTAGCTTTAGTTATAGCTAAAGGAAAGTTCTCCTCTCTATGATATCCTAAGAGATAATCTGTTATCCTAAAAATAAGTTATAAGATCACATCATACTCCTCTATATAAGAACAACTCTAGCTTATAACCAAGTAAGTAACATCTCAATTATCACTCTCTTGAAAAACCACAAGCTAGGATCAATCAAGGACTCATACTAAAGAATCAGGCCAAAATAGCTAGTTAGATTACCAATGAATATCCAATGCTACATTGTAACATTACCATTAATTTAAAATCTTGTAATCTTTCTTATGGTAATTTAGATTAACAATAATCTTGTTAAGTAATGTTTCAAATGCTAGTAAAGGTGATGATTTTGAGATGTCCAAAGGTTAATAATAATAATAATAATAATAAACAACAAAAGATGACTGTGTATTATTCTTGCCCTTATTACTTGAATTTTCTGAATCAGTCGTGGACACAATCTTTGTTGATAGAAAAAATAAAATGCTTAAAAAAAATATAACAGTAAAGTTATGTTTGGTTAGGAGGTGAAAGTTTTTATGGATGAATTTCAAGTGTAGAATAACACATGGAGCTCATCCATCAAAATTTTCTTCTCGTTTTAACACATCCTAAGGAAGGCTTTAGTAAATTTTTCAAAATTTCTAATTGGATATTGAGCATTTACCGCACACTGGGCATTTTGTTTTATACCTAAATGGCTCGAGGTATTTTTTGAGTGGCACTTTCCAACACAACATGCTAGGTGACTAGTCCTCATCTTCAGGTTTTGAGTGTCATTTTTTGTGAAAATGAAATTTTTTGAAGTTTATGAGCTCTATTTTAAATTGAAAAGAATTGACCCCACCACTGCTTCATGCCGTAGTCTTCCAAACACATGTTTGAAGTTTGACTTTAGAATTTTGTAACTTCCTTTCTTCAGAGTTTGGTGAGTTGCCCTCCACATGACAACAAGAAGTAAGTAAACATTACGTAGATATATCTGTAAGAGATTCTGCTAAGTCACACTCATTTTTTTGGGTTTGATGTGTGTTTATGTGTTATTGCCTTTATTACCGACTATTCTATTTAGTAGTTAACTCAAAAATCCATCAATCACTATGAGCATATAGAAGTAAAGTAATGTTACACGTCCAGAATAGTAGAAATAGAATTTTGTATAAAATATATGGTAGTAATTGGATTAAATATGATAGTAGAATTAACCTACTTTTTTAAAGGTTATCAATCATATCATGTCATTTTGACAGTTATTTTTCTTAGAGATGTGATATTATTTTTTTGTGGTAATGTTTCTTGAGGGCAAGCAAAATAATATAAAAATGAGACTGAGACCAAAGTGAAAGTTTCATAATTTGCATGGTGCCGTAAAATCTTCCATAAGCTCTTAGTATCCCCACCACAAAATTCTGAATATATCTAGTTCATTATCTGATCACTGCCACTCTCAAAGCAGCATTACAATAATAAACGTGAAGAACAACATAGGATGAACAAGGACCCCAGAAGCATGTCAAAAGCAGAAGGAAACGCAAGGACTGAAACTAACACAACCTTTTCCCCTATAGTATCAATGGAAGCTTAGACCTTGCTTTTCACCGGAACCAAAAACACACGAAAAAGTATAAAACAAAGACTGGGAGAGATATATCACAGGCTTCCTCTCCCTAACTTAGTAAGCATTTAAGTAGTTAGGCCTTCTTCTCCTTGGTCTCTTCCTCCTACAGGTATGCCATTGAAGTTTTCGGCCCTCTTTTTGTTGATATCTACAATGTTTTTGACAGTGTTGTTTTATCACACAGTGTAGTGCTGCTGGATTGCATCAATGTCCAAACCTTTCAGCTTCACCACGGATTCAACGTGTCCCTTAAGTGTGTTAAGCTCACGAAGCCTGCAAGGATAGGTTGAAGAGAGGGATTTTCATGTATTAATCCCAGAAGAAAGCTCTGAGTAAGATTGATAACGAAACATGAAACATGAAACAAATACTTGTATAGTAATTATTAGAGCATGTACACAAATTGATCTTTGAAAGATATGCAGGCCGTCAAAGTAATCTTTCAAAGATTTTTTAAATCAATTCAGGCTATAAAATATTTGCCAATTCAAGAACTAAATTGATGTCTGCCTTGAATATTATGGAACTAAATTAATGTTCAAAATTTTTAGAAGACTAACTTGAATATTTACTCAGAATATTATGATAATCTCAGAAGCTAGGTAAGCCACTAGCATTGGTCTAGTGAGGAGCATTTTGGGTAGTATGTACCCCATTGCGATCAGTGTAATTTTAGAAATACAAAAAAAAAGAAGCTAGGTGCGAATTTGTTTACCTTGCAACTTCAGCTCTTCTCTTGGCCTGTTCAGCAATCTCAGACAATTCTCTGTAGCTGCTCCTTTCATTGAAAATGCTAGAAGTCTCTGGTGGTTGGAGTCCATGAAGGGTCCTCTGAGCAAGAGCCCATTGAGCTTCCCTCTCCTCCCTACCATAGTCTTTCTTGGTGGTGAAGGCAGTCTGCCATGCATTTTGAAACAACAGTTCAAATCCACTCAAAAAAAGATTCACCATTCCAAAATTAGAAAATGTTACATATATATGTATGTATTACCTTGTTTTCTAGCAGATTGAGCCAAGCCTTGCCACTCAAGATGTAGCGGATGGCGAACTTCATGAAGTCAAGTGGAACATAGAAGACAACACTATAGAGCCAGATGACTCCTGCCCAACCCCAACCTATTCCTTTGATCTTTGCAAATCCCCAGTTAGCATATACTGCTATCAATGTTGCAATCTGCAAGATTATAAGCTCAAAATATCACTTCAACCTTCTCTCAAGGAGTTGTCAGGAAGAAACAAGTAACATACTATTTTGAACACATTGCAGTTGCATGCCTAAAACAATGGCAGATAAAATGGAGCATCATCCTTACCAGCTGAGCAATAACAAAAGCGCTCATTAAAAGCAATCCAGGGCGCTCAACGTAGGACCAGCTGCGCGAACGGGTTACAAATATCAGAGCCTGGCTAACTATACTGACTTGTAGATACAAAGCAGCCGTCATTTCATGAGTGCTGTTGTGCAGAGGTCTAACCCCAAATTTGTCCTGCAATGGTAATCAATGGTGTTAGACATCATGTAAGCCAAAACAAGATCACAAACAACGAAGCACGGAAATAATGTTTGGGTGCCATATCTCATGTAGACACGTCCATGTTGAATCTTGCACTACACATGATATATGTTTGCATATATTTATTTATTTTTTTAACTCTAACATAGAAAAACACAATATAAGCAGTATTATAAAATGAAAATGATACATCACTTTTCGAGTTTATAAAGAAATAAAGTTTAAGTGAAATTTATATAAATAATATTTTGAATAATATATCATTTTCTTTAAATTTGTAGTTATATATATGTCGTGCATGACGGATCAATTTGTAAATTAGTTGGGTCACATGCCCCCACTAAATTTTGATAATTTTATTAGTAGTATATAGGTGTATACATATTTTGGGGGGCATTAATTCATTAAGTTTGATCCCATATTAAAATAAAATTTATTACCATGTTTATATATTATATTTTTCCCTATTGTTTAAATTTTCTACATCCGTCACTGATATTGTGTCGTGTCCTATAATTTTTTAATTTTGGTGTCCCTCGTATGTATCGTGTCGTGTCTCATGTTCGTGTCAGTGACGGCTTCATAGATCACAAACAACAGAACAAATAAGGCATGTGAGGAATATAGGCCTGGTAAATATTTCTTACAGAGAAGAATGTTTTTTCTTTCATTGCCCAGAAGAATATAACAGTCATTAGTGCCAAGTAACCTCCAAGCAGTATCCCAGTAGCAAATATTTCTTTCAGTTTCCAGCTATCAGGCAAGGGAGATGGCTTAACCCTGTCCTTTGAAATAGTCATGATTGTTCCTAATAGTATGACAAATGTTGTGTCAGATCACCATTGTCATTCAGCATTGGCATAAAGAGAATTTCAGGAATATTTCAGACGAATGTCTGTTAAGAGCTTTACCGTCATTTAGAATGGCGATAATCAGAACCATGAAAGGAGAGAAGTCGAATTTCCAAATCAGTGCAATAAACATGAAGCCAAACTGCATTCAGAAATAGAAAATCCATGATCAATATTGTCTCACTGATGAATTACATTTGCAATCACACTCACAACAATACTATCTTCTTACCACTATACGGATAGTGATAGATACTGCATAGATCTGAAATGCCAAGAAAATAGCGTTAGCTTACAACATGGAGTGTAAAAGGGAACATGTTTGTCACCAATAATAATAATAATAATAATATAAAAGAAACCAACCGTGTAGTTCTTCATTCTTTGGAAAATAGCTCTGCTAGTTAAGACAGCACTAATAATGACACTCAATCCAGGTTCAGTCAAGACAATATCAGAAGCACTTCTTGCAGCATCAGTGGCATCAGCAACAGCAATTCCAATATCAGCCTTCTTCAAAGCAGGAGCATCATTGACACCATCTCCAGTCATTCCACAGATGTGCTTCCTCTCTTGCAACTTCTTCACAATTTCATATTTGTGCTCTATGGGATAATAGACATGGGAGATAACAAGGACAAGATTAGCAACTATACCATTTCGAAAAACATGGTTTCATATTAGTGAGCTGGTAAAGAGTATGAACCTGGAAATACTCCAGCAAATCCATCTGCCTTCTCAATCAGCTCTTCTACAGGAAGTGCAGCAATATTTGCATCTTTGTCTTGACCAAGCAAGGAAGCAGATGGGTACATATTTGTTCCCATCCCGAGTCTACGGCCAGTCTCCTTAGCTATGGCAAGTTGATCACCTATAGAGTAGAACAAAAATCAAGACATTGATTTGAAGATCCTTGATAATAGATGCTATTTCAAAGGAAATGTAGTTTTTGTTTAGATCAATGAATGATGGGGATTAGTTACCTGTAATCATCTTGACATTTACACCAAGGTTGAGAGCCCTTCGAATGGTTTCAGCACTGTCATGCCTAGGGGATCAAACAGTGACAATAAGCCAACAAACTGCCATGGAGCACCAGCACTTTCTTTTGATTTCTCAGGAACTTCCTGCAGAAGTAGCAAATTGTGAAGAGAAATGCAAAAATTCAATGCAAACTTCAAACATGAAGACTAGCAACACAAACCTGTCTTGCAACAGCAAGTGAACGAAGCCCTCTTTCTGCGAACTTGTCAATAATAGCATGGACCTTCTTCTTAGCATCTTCCCTGAGGTTACACAGGATCATGATCTGTTTACCAAAGTGAAGAAATTAGCATCAATGGAGTAACTAGAATAATCTGTCACAAAAAATGAACAAACCGAAACAAGGTTACCTGCTCAGGAGCACCTTTGCTCGAACGGTGCCAGTTTCCATCAGAATCAATGTATGTCAAAGCAGTTCTCTTGTCAACAGGATTGAATGGTAAAAAGTGTACCTCTCTTATTCCAGCCCTTGCCTGCACAAGCCATATATATGTGTGTTCAATATTTCAGGCCAGCAACTTTTTAATAATGCACTTAAGGACAGAAATTGGGAAATTTGAACAGAATTAAACCTCTTTTGGGTCAGCAAGCATTCCAACAATGGCGGCATCTATCGCATCCTGGTTTTCAGTCCTGGAAGCCCTTGCGCCAAGAAGGATCACATGATCCTTCTCCACACCCTTGGCAAAAACCTCAATCAAGTTCTTGTCAACACTCAGCTTGTTAAGGGTGAGTGTTCCTGTCTTGTCACTGCAAAGGACATCCATACCAGCCAATTCTTCAATGGCAGTCATTCGCTTGGTGATGGCGCCTTGTTGAGAGAGCCTGTGAGAACCAATGGCCATTGTCACAGACAACACAGTTGGCATAGCAATGGGAATTCCTCCAATCAAGAGGACCAAAAGGTTGTCAATTCCGTCGCGGTACTTGCGGTGCTGAATAGGGTACATGACAATGATCTCAGCCAACATACCAACAGCAATGGAACAAATACAGAAGTTCCCAATGGCTGTGAGAACCTTCTGGAAATGTCCAACTTGGTTGGTGCTATCAACAAGGTGGGCAGCCTTCCCAAAGAATGTGTGGACACCAGTTGCAATGACAACAGCTTCAATTTCACCTTGTTTACAAGTTGAGCCAGAGAAAACTTCATCCCCAGGATTCTTGGTCACAGGAAGTGACTCTCCAGTCAAAGCCGATTGATCAATCTTTAACGGGTCACCCTCAAGAAGACGAGCATCGGCAGGTATGATGTCACCTAGCTTGATGCTTATGATATCTCCAGGGACTAGAATTGCAGCCTCTTCCTCACTCCACTTTCCGTCTCTGAGAACCTGCAAAGGCATGGAAATATTATAACTCATGAAAACATGCTTAAACTTGTCACTTCTTAATGCTCAAACAGTTATAGCATATGTCCTAGTAAATAAACAATGCTTCTTAGAGTTAACCATTTAGCCCCTTCTCAACACAAAAGAGATGAAAAGACCTTTCATATATTTTTGGGTGAACCCAGTGTATCCACCACCTGGAGTTGTGAGTTTTGCCTTTGGCCACGAGATCCTTTCTATGAATCAACACCTAACTAAATACTTAAGAAGCCCAGCTAGCTAAAAAAACCTCTCATATATTTGCATCAAGTGCATCCAAAATTTCCTGATACAAGATAAGGACATGAAGCCCAATTTATTACCTTTGTTTTAGGAGCAAGACCAGCCATAAGAGCAGCAGCAGCATTTCCAGCATTGTTTTCTTCAATGAAACTGATAGTGGAGTTGATCACCAGCAAGCAAACAATCCCCACAAAATCTTGCCAATCTGGGGGCTTCCCTTCACCATTAGCAAGAGCAATTGCCATTACAGCTGCAGATTCCATGACCCATGACAGAGGATTCCACATGAACCCAAGAAACTTGAGAATCTTGCTTTCCTGTAGCAAGAAAATTGTTATCAATTAGCAACTGCATTTAGTCACTGTACCTTACAAATGTATTAGGCACTATTATTATATCATAAAGTAAGGAACCTTCTTCTCTTCTAGCTTGTTTGGTCCAAATATTTGGAGCCTGTTGACTCCTTCCTCTGAGGACAAACCTTCCCTGGTACATTTCAATTGCTCGAACACTTCTTCAATTGGAATTCGTTCCTATATAAATTAAACAAGTGATTATAGAAACATGATTACTTTAACATATCACCTACATATTACAACTAGCACTTCCTACCTAAGAAAGAATGCTGCAGATTAAGTCAATTCTTGATCAACAATCTATTGTGTTTTGCTTTCAGATCAAATATTGATGAATGCAGTTGTTTCTTTCTTTGATTTTTGGTATGTGACTATTGCTGTAAACAACTTGGAAAGACCTTTCAAGTTTTAACTTTTGTGCAGCTTTTTTTTTTTTTTTTTTATTCCTGCTTAAAGCAACTCTTTATTATGAACCGATACACATTTGAGACCAATCCTCCATATACCGACAATAATAACGTCATGTAGAAAAATAGATTACAATGATATAAGAATCAAAATAACAAGACATACAAATAGGGACGAAGGTCAGAGTGTAGTACAATTTTAGTCACATTTTGATAAAAATATTTTAAATTTAATTCATTGTTAATTAAAGTGGAATTTCCTTCTATGCTTTTTATTTAAATGGATATTGATCTACTTATTACATGAAATATAAGTTTTTATGTTTATTTTTAAATTTAAAATATATAATTAATATTAATTACTAATTATTGAAAAGTATCAGTACTATTTATTTTTTCAAAAAAAAAACATAGAAGCCTCCAAAAAATTATTTAAATAATATGAAATTCTTGATTAATGTATCTTTTAAAAAATGTGCCAAAAAATAATACAAATATCATTTTTCTCCTAACAGTATCCCTTTCTCAACAGGTAAAATGCTAATTTTTTAGAGTAGCATCACCCGTTTAAACAAAACCTCTTGCAACTATATATATTTTTTATACATACTAGTGGATTGATAGGTCAATCAATTCACATCATTTTGTAACTTTGAGCGTGAATTAAATTTATTCTTCTATATTTTTTATTCCTTAACTTTTTACACTTCAAACATTGAAAAGAAACTTTCGTAGTGCTCCTCAACTTCCAACCCATGGATTCGATAGAAAATATAAAAATTGGACACCATAAAACACTAAGGGTGTGTTTGATATCCCATGTTAAATTATAGTTATATTATACGTTATATATTATATATATCGTATATAAGCTTACACATCATAATTTATACATTAAAATGATATAACTTAATATGTATTAAGTCTCTTTTATGTATAATCTCTTTAATATATTAAAATACTTAAATAAATAATAATAAGTAAAAATTTATAACTATTTCATAATAAATAAATATTATTAACTAATTTGATATAATAACTATAGTATTATAATTAATTAATTTAATATTTATATATAATAAATAATATAATATGTAATATATAAAAGTAAGGATAAATAATATAAATATTTTGAGTTAAATTTTATTATAAAATTTAAATTTAAATAATTATAATTAAAAATATATAAAAGATTTATTTAATATTTATATAATTTATTAAAATAATAAATAATTATAAAATATTGAAATAAATAATTATATTTAAATCATTAATAAATTATTTTATGTTATTTAATATTTAATTAAAATATTATGATTATTTATAAATAAATTATAATATTATAAAATATAAATTATAATATCTTATACTATTACATAAATATTAAAAGTTTATTATGCTTATACTATAAACCTTATCTATCAACCTTATCCTATCCAACATACCAAACAAGCCTAAAACCTTAAAAGGATAAATCCCTTCAATTATACTAATAGATAAATTCTAAAATTGAATTTAATATTATATGCTCAAACTAACACATTTTTCAGATTGTCTAAAAATCTAAAATCCTTGTATTTGATAGAGTAACCTATTCAAAAACAAACAAAAAAAAAATGGAGTAATAAAAAAAAAAAAAGGATTTTGGGACCCAAGGCAAACGGTCTTGGGAGGGAAGCCAGCAGGCGAGCCAATCAGGAAAGCGTTGACTGTGCGCCGTGACAGGCAGACCACCCTCAAAAAGGTTCAGTATCAGACGGGACACCGCAGCTCTCTCTCTCTCTCTCTCTCTCTCTCTCTCTCCCTCCACGTGATTGGTCCGTCATTTCTGTTAGCAGCTTTCACACCTTGCACTGTTTCGACAACTTGGGACTTGGGACCCTTTTGCTCCCATTTCAATTATTAATTCACTTTTCTGTTTTTCCTGTTTGTTGTAAAAAAACATTGACGTAGACAGGAACAAGATGAAATTTGCGAAAGTGGGTGAGGGCAAAATGGGAAAATCGAGTGACGGAACCATTGATGGATCCAAGTAAATGTGGACCCTCTTGGTGTCAGGACCGTTGAATGTGAGAGTTACTATGAAAAAGGTTAATCCCAAGGGCCAAGATGCATAGACAAAATATTGGGAAAAGGCCAAAGTACCACGGAAAAGTACTAAAAATTCCCTCCCACCAAACAAGGCGCAGACAGAGATAGGTAAGTTTTGATAAAATACTAGATCCACAAAGGCAAGGTTTTAACCGAGTGAGAAACAGCGAATAAATGGAACAAGTATTGTGAGTTACTTAAAGGAAAAGGAAGATAAGCACTAAGAATAATTTTGCAATTTTTCTAACATTAAGGTCTTTTCAATTATTTCTTAATCTCTGTATCTTTAAGAGTTCATTTATTAGAAAAACATAAATATATAATATATATGGTATCTAAATAATTTAAGGTCAACTATGTTCCTTGAAGAAATTTCATTTTTCTTTCCTATATATATATATAGACGTGTTTAGTTCTATGTCTTATCCGTCCCACACATGTTTAGATCCGCCAGAAAGGCTAGTGGGATTTTATTCTGTTTGGTCACTAAGAAAGTGAAAGAAAATTTCAAAAACCAAAAGAGAAAGGCACACCACGGCTACATCCCTCTTTTATGTAGACCAATTAATACAAAGCGGAGAGGGAATAAGGAAAATCATATTTTGACTTCTAAAAATTGATTGGTGTTTCATATGATATTAATTTTATTATTATTAGATATTTATGATTCTGACTCACTCAACTAATCAAGCTCATATCAAATAGGATATCCACCTTTTAGATATCAAAATAGCTCAGGAACTAAACTCCAGGACTCATCATGTGCTTTAAGTCAACAGAACAGAGCAGAGTTTATATAAGAAATCTCAACTTTTTTTTTTTTAAGGTTGAAAGCAAAGGGTGGCTTTGAAGACAATCAAAATAAAAAGCTTCATAAAAGGGATTCTTTTTTAGAAAGGAAAAAAAAAAAAAAACAAAAACTTACTCTATGATTTAGCTGTATGAACAACGCCTGAACACTAGCTAATTTCCATGAGAAGATAGAAAGAAAAAGCAGAGAGTAATATAGGGGTTTGAAGGCCATGTACCAGATCAACAGTCTCGTTCTTGATCTCCTCCAGGGTGATACTACCCTTCTCACCAGCCATGATTGTTCACTGTTCTGAAGACAAAAAGCTTCAGATTGCAAGAGAAGAAGTCACGCCTAAAGATAACTATATTAGAGAAGCAGAAGGGTAGCTTCGAAGGGATAGAAAGAAATAAAAGATCAAAGGGTCGTTGAATGTGAATTCTGTATCCCAAGACAATGGATGAGTTACAATGGAGAAGGGGTGTGAACTCCCTCTCCCCTTTTCGTTAGTTATATACCATCTTGAAATGGAAGAGTGAACCTCACACTTCGCATTAATTTAAGAATGGAGAATACGACCTCCCTCTCTCCCTCTCTCTCTTGTTACCGGATGACATGTCGGTTCTTTGTGCTGATGTTGATGATGATGATTTCTTTCCTGGGTGTTCAAAAAATTCTCCTTGCCCAACTAGTATAGCGCATGTTTGTTTCAATTTTTAATTTTAAGTTTTTCTCTTTAATTTTTTAATGTTTTAAATTTTATAAAGAAAATACTGAAAATTTTAAAAATTATAAATTTTAATTTTAAATTTTCATTTTTAATTTTTAATTTTTTTTATAAATTTTTGAAAATTAAAAAATTAAAAATAAAAATTTGAAACTGAAACTAACCAGAGCATGGGTCCCAAAGCTATGTCACTAGGGATGTGGATGTGGCAAAAAGGATCATGTTAACTCTAGTCTCGACGCCACTTGATGCCATGAATAATGAATAAATTATAGATGTTGTTGTTATTTCCAATTTATCTCCTAGCTAGTTTGATTGCTGCTCAAAGTTAAATTTAAAATAATAAGATTTTAATCAGTGTTTTGTTTAACTCCTATACTGCTAATGAATATGTAATTCCCTATGAGTCTACTGATTTGTATAGATGAAGAGAAAAAATAAAAGGGAAAAAATAGAAAGAAAATAAAATAAAAAATAAATATTTTTTTGATCAAGAGAAAATAAGGAAGAAAATGAGAAGAAAGAAAATAAAGAATATGTCAAATATATATATATATATATATATATATATATATATATATATATCCTTATTTTGCAATGTTGATGAGCATACATGTAATTATAAATGTGCAAAAAGTAAAAGGAATAATATAGTAAATTTATCAATTAATGCCCTTCTCTTTCTTTTCTTCGCACTTTTGGGTAGAAGAGTTTTTGAGTGGGACCCATAGTATTTTTCTATATATTCTGTTACTTTCTCTGACATCCAAAGGCTTTTCTCATCTTTTGTTTTCATTCTTCCCATTTTCAGTAGAAACAAATGAGGGCTACATGTTCCTAATAAGGTTGCAATCTTTTTATATTAAAATTTGATAGTAATTGTGTAAGAGGTTACACCCTACCTTGGTAAGATTTGATTTAGAAATTAAGCAATTTTAATAAAACAATTGTTTATACGATCTTATGAGATATATCCATATTTCAAAGCATTAAACTACCATTTTTAAAAAAAATATTATGGCTGTCTCTTTCATAATTTCTTTTTTAGGTAATTATTATCCTAAAAATATGATATTATCAGTCGAGTTTATATGTTTAAATCTTAATTTATTAGTTTTTTTTTCACAAATACTTTTTAAAATATTTCCCAATTGTAACATTAAAGATTTGTTGTTAAGTGAATTAGGGCAGACAATTAGTGTAAATAAAAGTTTAAAATAATGATGGATAAGAATGTTTATTTATCTGATGCAATGTTGCTCTAAACAAGTTTATCTAGTTTCTGAGGAAAAAGAACAGTTTATTTCGAATTCGTTATAAAGTAACAAAAGAGTATTATTTTTGAATTTATGAGTGATGCTCAGTTTGTTCACAAAAGATAAACGAAATATCAAATTAGTCTTTCACAATTTGTTTACATCAATTTGATCTTTTATAGTTAAAAAATCTATCAGTTTAGGACAAATCAATAAAAGATTTAATTTTTATACATTAATAGTGTAAAAAAAAATTTATACAATCATCCAATTATATATTGACACATCAACAAAAGTGGTTAAATCTCATATTCACTATTTGAAAATTTATGCAAATTGAATAATTTGATTGGATAATCATGTAAAACAATTTTACATTCAAAGTGTAGAGAAGTTAAACTCCTTATATATATATATATAACTAAATTATGTCTATTTTAAATTTTAAGGATTAAATTGATGTTTAAATTTTTTATAACACTGATTTGACGTCGTGTGTATTTGTAAATGATTAATTTGAAACTTCTAAGATTTAATTTGAGCTTAATATAAGAGTAAAAATGTGGGAGAAGTATATTTGTAAAATGATTAATCTGAATGTTTTTCTCTTAAAATGAGCTTAATATAAGAATAAAAATGTGGGAGAAAGTTTTACAAATTAATTTAAAGAGCGGCTATTACCACTCTTTTTTTACTATTGACATACCTACTCACCAACCTTATTTGTTCTAGTTATCCTAAAGTATCTTTTCATCTTTTTTATAATTAATTAAATTATATATTGCCATTGCAATGTTATACAATCTCATCATTATTAATATTTTCAAAATTGTGGTCATGTATATGTAATTTTTAATTATTTTTAATGTGCACCCAATTAAATAAGCCTCGTGTTGCGAATACCTATTCTTACAATGCATTTGACTATCTTTTTTTAATTAATCAATGCAATTGACTATTTGAGGCATATATGTCATTTTGAAAAATAGTTTTCTTTAAAGAAAAATTATGTTGTATAGATATTGTATAAACATTATATACTAATACGAGTGTAGATGAGTGTCGGCATGTGTCACAATAAAAAGGTATTATACATATTTAATTTAAATATATTTATAGTAGAAAATATTTTAATATTATTATCTAATTAAATTCTCTCATATACATAACTTTTGAAATAATAGGGTAATAGTCAAACTTATCTAGCTAGTGAATCAATATGTCACTAAATGATTTTATAAAATAATTTTACCTAACTTTTAAGAAACAAACAATAAATTTGAAACTTTACTAAAAATTATGAGATTGATATAACAAGTACTAATATAATATGTTTATTTCATATTAG
Source organism: Dalbergia oliveri (assembly GCA_030441495.1). NCBI lineage: Eukaryota > Viridiplantae > Streptophyta > Magnoliopsida > Fabales > Fabaceae > Dalbergia > Dalbergia oliveri. Next base: position 16,757,370 of record JAMLFY010000009.1, read on the forward strand.
ATCAAATTATATAAAGGTTGATGGTACAATACTGTGTATGTATATTATATATTATAATTTATTTTTATTATTTATTATTATTATTAGAGTTTAATTTTGATATATTGAGCCATCAAATTAAATATTTATATTTTGCTTTAACTTTAAAGTAGTAGGTGTAATTTTTTTTAATAATGACAGTGAATTAAAATTAAACTATTCTATTATCTAACATATTTATTATTATATTATTAGATAATTATATTAGTGTATTATAAAAAATTTTAAAAGGTAATGTAATATTTAGATCTAAATATAATAATAATAAATTTATACAAAAAAAAGAAGCTTTTCACCATATAAACGAGAGAAGCGCAAATATTATAATATTGAAAGAAGATTTTGAAAATATTAATAATGATAAATTTGAATCATATTGAAATGGCAATATGTAATTAATTAGTTTAAGAGTTTAATTGTGAAAGAGATAAAAAGGTGTTTTAGGACAATTCAAAAAGAATAGTTAAGCGAAAGTGAAAATAAAAAAATAAAAAAAGAGTAACAATAACTCTTTCATTAATTTAATGTTAAACACACGCCCTTATAATTTCTTTAAATGTAACTTTGGAAAATGTTTAATTGATTATTTGAAAAGATTTAGAATCTTACATATATATTAAGGGATTGACTTTAAATGGTTGGTCCCACAATAATTAAAAGTACAATAATGGAGGGTGTGTGGCCTGCGGACCACACCTTCTTTTTGTCCTTCTCTGCATTCTCATCAAATCAATTGTTCTGAGCGATGGTAATGGGCTAATGGCCAATAGGATGAAGCTTCCATTTTCAAAATCCAAATTATTGAAATTACAAATTTGTAATGCAACAAATTAAAGCATGCCTTGCCTTGGGTCAATGTTTTGATTTTGAAAAATATTATTTGTGTCAAGTATGTATAACATTTGTTAATTCATATTTTATTTAGTATTGGATAAGATATACTTACTTGAATTTATGTTCATAATGATAAATGAGAAGTGAATTGACAAGTCACATATAATAAGTATAAATAACACAACTCTTTGATCATATGCGGTCAAGCCCATTGTAAGTCATCTGGTCCTATGGTGGCTTCAGCCCTTTGATCTGGGTGGCTCCATGAGTTGATGATTTCTGACCTATTTTACTTTTTATTATTAGGAAAATGATAAAAGGAAACCAAATTTTAAATTTTCTTCCCCTGGTAGGAAAGGAAATTAGGAGTAGAAGTAACCTCGGTTTCAACTCTTTTGTCTCCTTTCTTTATCTCTTTAATCAAATTTTATCATATATATAAATCATAAATGGTTGAAAAATTTGTTGGACAAAAAGTTATTAGTGTTATCATTATACATATATTAAAATTTTATTAAGAGAATAAAAAGAGTGACAGAGAAAGGATGCATATAGGATTTGATTCCAGTAACACCATTTTTTACTTTGATATACTTTTTAACGTGACTTTGTATTACTTTATTAGATAGTTTTGTTTTACCGTCTATTTTCTTATTTTGTCAATTATCAACCAACTTCTGGCGTCTCCGTTTCCTCTTCAATTTTTTTTTATTTTAAAAAAAATGGGAATTTTGGTTTGGGGTGCTTTTTGGCTTTCTGCTTTGATACATTGAATGGAAAACCATGATTTGATTGATTTCAGACTTCACTGTGCTGCATGCACGTGGACAAACTAATTACATTAGAAAAAAAAAAAAACGATTCCCTTTGGATAGTTCCTCTAGGTGTATGAATCCGGCACTGGTTCAAACCAAACCATGGCAAAGTCTAAATTTAAAATGTACCCAAAAAAAAGTATAAATTTAAAAACGTAAAAAATTATTACTGTTATTCAAATGTCTATTGAAAGTTTTCAGAATAATTACATTTGTTGTTATTCATTTGGATAAGATTGGAGATACATTTTCCCTTAATTTTACCGTAACTTCACATGAATTTGTCTTATATCTTATATATATTTATTATTTTATTTATTTTTTCTTTAAAAGAATCCACAAAAACTATCATAATACTTATCATGGTTGAAAAAGTAAACAAATTTCGTTTTTTTTCTTTGGTCAGGGTTAGGGGAGGAGACTGGAGTCTCTAATTCTAAGGATCGAACTCGCAATCCTTTCCCTATATATGTGTGTGTGTGGTTTTTTGAGGCAGGAAATCTATCATTTCAGTCAAGACCTCAACCATAGATTTCGTTTAAACGATATCCTATGTGGGCATAAATATACAATTGACTAAAATGTCTCAATTTAATCGATAATGATGTAGTTATCAATTAATATTGTTCATGAAATTTAAAAGGGTAAAAAACCCAAAACACTGCAATGGAGACAATGAAAACAAAATGAAACATACTATTAAACCTTTGCAATTAATTAGAGCTTAGTTTGTTAATGATTGTAACTTTTAGTTAAATCTGTTAGATTTCATTGGAGTTAGTTACTCAACTCCTTGATGTATATAAACAACTTGTACACCTTTTCTAATCAATCTTTCAATGATTCATTTTCTCCATTTCTCAGTTTCAATATGATATTAGAAGGAATTGCTGTTTCAGTGCTTCTTGATATCACTTTCGCATTTGTTGTTACAAGCTTCTTCCCTAAGCTTCATCTTTAAGCTTTGCCTTCTTCTTCTCCTCTATCATGGCATATTTGGACCTTTACTTTCTTCAATCCTCTGATCAACCAAGTTTCATCCTTGTTTTGCCACCTTTAATAGAAGAAAATTACCATTCATGGAACCGTGTGTATGTTAGGCTCTAAATGGAAAGCACAAGCTATGGTTCATCACTGGTACAATTCTACATCCTAATCCAGAGGTGGAGCCAAAACTATATGAATCTTGGCTATGCATCAATGATATCATCAGTTCTTAGATTTTGAATTCAATTTCCAACGAAATTGCTAGTTCATTGGCTTATGCGGAGCATGCTGCTAAACTTTGGAAAGACCTCTAAGAATGTTTCGAACATGGCAATGGACCTCGAATTTTTGAGTTAAAGTGCGAATTACTCACTCTCCATCAAGGTACCATGATTGTCTCACAATACTTCACCAAGGTCAAGATACTTTGAGAAGAATTGAGTTCCTTCCGTCCTCTTTGAGTTGTAATTGTGAAGCTAATTGTCCTCTCCAAGATTTCATTCAAGCAAAATATGTTTACTGCTTCTTGATGAGCCTTGATGAATCTTATTCTCAAATTCGTGGTCAAATCTTACTCATGGAACCCTTCCCTTCGATAACAAAGTTGCTTGCTTTGATTTCACACAAGAGGAAAAACAGCATACTATTGAGCTGTCATATCCCTCAATTCAACTAATCAGGTTGCCTTTCATGTGACCAAGTCCATTGCAAGATTTCAGCAGATTCAAAGCCTAAGAATGTGAAGAAAGATCGTCCTTTATGCACAAATTGTAATATGCTTAGGCATACTATTTATAGATGCTATCACAAAATACATTTTCCACCAGGATATGGTCGTGGTCAAGGAAAACACTTAGCCAATCTTGTTTCATCAGATTGTCAAGCTGATTCTACTCCACAACTAAGGATTTCCTAGATTTAATAGTTGTTGTCATTGCTTAATTACCAACATGCTCCACCTGTTGAGGTCAATGCTGAAACCTCAACTTCTGAGGTATCATTCTTTCTACATCACTATCAAGATCAATGTTTAGTTCCAATGATTGGATATTAGATAGTGGAGCTACTTCTTATGTTGCTTTCACATTATCCTTGCTTTCCTTTGTTTAGCCTTTTTTCTGGTTTTTCGATTAACTTACCAAATTCTTCAAAAGTTTTAGTGCACCCAATTGATGATGTTATCTTGACTAAAGATCTTATACTTCATAATGTCCTTTACATCCCTTAATTTCATGTCAACATGCTTTTTGTACCTACTTTACTTAAGCATTCCACTATAAGTCATTTCATGATTTAGGATAGCAACTCGTTGAAGGTGATTAGGAAGGGTTGATTTGCATGAAAACCTCTATATCCTTTATCAAGTTCATGTTAGCTCAGAACCCTTGAGAAGACTACTAGAGCTTGTGTTTCGAGTGACAACAAAGCAAATTTTATTAAAATGTTTTGAAGAAAAGAGTAATGGTTTGCAAGAGTTTCTCTAATGTCAAACAAAAACTTTCTTGTGTTATATGTAACTATTTTCATAAAATATTTCACATACTATCATCATTTAACATGATATAAAACTCATTCAAAGAGTTTATACTTTTTTGATGTATGAAAAATAACTTAGAAAGTAAGTTAAAGTGCCCGAGATACATTGGAAAGTAGATTGAAGCATCAAAAAGTGAGTTACAAGATAAAAAAAGTATCGTGATACATCAGAAAGTGACATGATAGCATTAGAAGGTGATTATTTGTGATTAGATCAAGCATACTTCTACCAAATTTCGACAATGTTCACTCTTTGAAGACTCACATCTACTTCAGAAAAAACTCAATATGAGCTAGAAGAGCTGAAGAAGTAGTATAATTAGAAATTGAAGATCGCATTAGAAATTAAAGATATGTATCAGAAAAAGAACTCACTAGAAACGAAGAAATGGTTTCAAAGAGAAGACATAGCCTTAGAAAGTTATTGCTCATGATATATTAGTTTTTTACTTGAAAGATATACATCCTTGGTGAAGATTTTACAACTGAGAAGTTTAAAAAGTATAAGTGATGCTAGAAGACAATTTCTGGAGCATCTACAATACAAAGGAATAGAGGACAATCATTATTTTACTATTATAGCTTTCATTACTACAAGCTCAGCCTCCAGTTTACCAATCCTGGGCACTCATCAATGATCAACACATGTATGATGGTGATAAAATCAAGGATAAATGGTCTTATTCAAATTTCAAATGTAAAAGTGACATTCATTCAAGTTAGAAGGAACTTTTCTGCATTAAGATATTCAAACCTCATTCCACTTTTTGAAGCTAATTCTTCATCAATTTTCAATTTCTAAAGTCCAAAATCTTCTTTCTAGGAATTATTAGCAAACACCCTTATGTGATAAATTAGGAAGAAGTCTCTCAAGTGTTTCATTATCTATGTTACATATGTGAGGAAACTTCAGTGAAATACCAAAACTTTCAAATCTTTTGTATCTTGATCCGTTAGTAATAATTTGTAATAGCTTGGAGAAGCTAGGTAAAAAATACTTATGTGTAAGGGGTCAATCATACTGACTACTAAGTGTGGTTAGCTTGACAATACTAGAGAAGGACTATCTTGAGGTTCTCTTGTACAAGAAAGTATATTTAGTAGAACTCGCAACAAGATTTATTGGGACTGGGTGTAGTTAAACTTGGTCGAACCAGTATATAAATCTCTTGAGTGATTCTTTAATCCCTTATCTTTTATAATTTGCTTTGTGTGTTGTTACTATATTTGTGTGTGATTTGTTAATCTTTGTTCATCACTTGCTAAACTTAATCTTTCTGGACACTTTAGAAAATCACTTGTTGAAGTTAACCAACTTGCTTTTCGCCTTCAAGTCTATAGACTTGATAGTTTTTGTTTAAAGTTTCAAAAATCAAAAAGTTTTTGAGTTCTACAATTTAATCCCCTTTCTTGTGCTTTCTCTACCTCACTTACACTTGGTATTAAAGCTTAAGCCTCTAAGCGGTTAAGCTTCCTCAATAGATATCATGGTCCAAAATGTTGTGCACTTTGCAGAAGGACACTTTACAATAGACCTTCTTTCTTTGATGGTGGAGATTATGCTTATTGGAGAGATATGATTGAACTTTCATTAAATACGCAAGTCTTGACTTATGGAAAATCATTCTAAATGATGATTATGTTCTAACTGAAGAAATACAAGAAAACACCTTTATTGATGATGAAGGAGTTAGACCCTCAACTATAAGACAAGTTCCAATGACAGATGGATAGATCAACAAAAGGATAAGGTTCAAATGAGCTCTAAAGCAAAGTATCTTCTTACTTGTGCTTTGATCAAAGTTGAGCATGACAATATCATAGCATGTGACACTGCCAAAGACATCCGGGACATATTGCAAAAGCTCCATGAAGGAACAAATCAAGTTAGAGAAATCAAAACTAGCATGCTAGTTCATCAATATGAAATGTTCAAAATGACAAAACATGAGAATATTGATGAAATGACCACATGGTTCATGCACATTATTAATCAGCTCAAAGGCTTGGGCAAGAAGTATACAAATGCTGAAATGGTCAGAAGATCCTTAAAAGCCTTCTCTTAAAATGGCTTTCTAAAGTCACAGCCATCACAGAAGCTAAAGACCTCAAAACTCTTAGCTTGAATGCCCTCATAGGCTCCTTGAAAACTCATGAGGTGATCCTGCTTGAAGCTCATGGTGAATCCAGCAAAAAAAAAAAGTCTATGGCTCTTAAAACTTCTCACAAAAAGCAAAATCCAGGGAAAGCTATGAAAGCCACAGAAGTTTCGAAGAAGAAAAAGAATCTGATGAAGATTCTGAAGAAGATGTAGATGAGATCTCCATGTTGGTCAAAAAGATGTCAAAAGCTTGAGAAGCACTCAAGAAGAAGATGGAATCAACCTTTAGAAAGGAAGAAAAAGGAAAAGAAAAGCTTGAGATTGTAAATTGCTACCACTATGGAGAGAAATGACACTTCATGATTGGTTGTCACAAGCTCAAAGACTCTCAAAAGAAATTCACATCCAAGAAGAAAGGCATGCTTGCAACATGGAGTGATTCTAATGATGAAAAGAAGGTTCTAAATCCCAAGATGATTTGAAAGATGTTGCAAAACTATGTTTCATGGCAGATTATGTCTCTAAAGAAGAGACTGAGGTAAAAGATCTTTCTTAACCTAAGATTTCTTACGATGAGATATTGAAACTCTATGATGAATTTTAGGAGAATTCTCAAACTCTAATATGTCATTATCTTTCTCTTAAGAAAAACTATAGAAAGTAACTTCATAAGTTAAAAATGCCAAAATATATTGTGAGAATCTAAGCTTAAAAAAGAATACTTGAAAGGAGAAATCATACTCTTGAATGCTAACAAGCCTTAAAAACTGAAGTTTTTGAAAAGGATCAAAAAGTCTAAAAGGAAGTTTCTGAACTTAAAATAACTTCAAAACTTCCCAAATCTGATTTTGAGAAAATAGTAAATGGTTCCAAGTTTCTGGACATGATGCTTGATGCTCAAAGACCATATTTTCAAAAATGCTAACATTGGATATGAAAAAATAATGGATAAGAAAGTTAGCGAGCTCATATCAGAAAGTTAAAGTTAATTTTGTTTTTGTTTTCTATTATAAAAAAGGTCATCTACTTGATAAATACCTTATGCTAAATAAGGCAAAGAAACAAGTTAGAGACAACCATGTTAGAGTTACTAACACAAATAGATCCAAGAAGATGTAGGTACCTAAAGTAAAAACAACTCATGATGCAGGTGCGTCTTAGGGCATATGTTGAGAAAGATGACAAGTGGTACATGGATAATGGCTGTTCAAAACACATTTTTAGCAAGAGGAAATGGTTCAAAAAGCTAAAACCAAAGAACTATGGGTCAATAAAATTTGTTGATGATGGTAGAGCAAAAGTTACTGGATTGGTGATGTTGGCAAGGATAGCTCTTACCAAATTTTTTATGTTCTTTTGGTTGATGGTTTGGCTCATAATCTTCTAAACATTAGTCAGTTTTGTGACAAAGGCTTTAATGTTTGGTTCAAAGCCAAAGGCTATTATGTGGTAAATCTAGTTTTCTAACTTATTCTTTTGGTAAGAGGCATGATAACACTTATGTGTTATTCTTAGATGATCTCTTAGATTAAGATATAAAATGCTTAGCATCTTTTATGGATGATAAGTGGCTTTGGCATAAGAAATTGGGATATGCTCATATGAGATTAATTTCTGAATTATCAAAAAAAAGGTTGTTAAAGGATTGCCTAAGATCAGTTATGAGAAGAATTGTACTTGTGATTTCTGATAAAGGCAAGCAAACCAAAGCTTCTTTCCATAATAAGAATGTGGTTTCAACCACAAGACCACTAGAGCTTTTACATATGAATCTATTTGGACCAACAAAGACTACTAGTCTTATTGGAAAGAAATATGGCTTGGTTATTGTGGATGATTTTACAAGATTTACATGGTTATTTTCATTGATCCAAGGATAAGGTCTTTGAAAAATTCAAAACTTCAGCAAAAAAAATTTCAAAATGAAAAAGGTGTTCAAATTGCCTCTATTAGATTAGATTATGGAGGAGAATTCGAAAACTATACTTTTGAAAACTTCTGTGAAAACCATGACATTTCTTATGAATTCTCTTCTCCTAGAACTCTTAAACAAAATGGAACTGAGAAAGGAAGAATAGAAATTCATAAGACATGGCCAGAACCTTACTTTTAGAAAGTAGTTTATCAAAAGATTTTGGGCAAGCTGTTAACACTTCTGCTATATTCAAAATAGAGTTTTTATTAGACAAATTCTCAAGAAAATGCCTTATGAGTTGTGGAAAAGAAGAAAATCTAACATATCCTATTTTCATGAAAAATAGCACATAAAGTAAGTTACAATGTTTGAGATACATTAGAAATTAGATTGAAGCATCAAAAAGCGAGTTGGAATATCAGAAAGTATCTTGATATATCAAAAAATGATGACATGATAGCATTAGAAGGTGGTCATTTGTGATTAAATCAAGTACACCTCTACCAAACTTGATCGTGTTCACTAAATAAAGAATCCAAAACTCTCTAGAAACTCACATATGCTTTAAAAAGGGACTCTGGATGAGCTAGAAGAGCTCAGAAAGTGAAAAGTCATCAGAAACTGAAGACCACATCAAAAGTTGAAGAACTCACTAGAAACTAAAGAAATAGTTTCAAAGAGAAGACATAGCCTCAGATAGTTATTGCTAGTGATATATTAGCTTTTAAATTGAAAGATATACATGCTTGGTGAAGATTTCACAAGCTAAGAAGTTTAGAAAGTATAAGTGAGATGGAAGACTATTTCTAAAGCATTTACAATACAAAGGAACAAAGGACAACCGTTATTGTACTATTACAGCTATCACTGCTACAAGCTCAGCCTTTAGTTATTAGAAGACCAATCCTAGGTACAAATCAATGATCAACATGTGTATGATGGTGATGAAATCAAGGGTACATAGTCTTATTCAAATTTCAAGTATAAAAGCAACATTCATTCAAGCTAGAAGGAACTTTTATGCATTAAGATATTCAAACATGCATTCCACTTTTTGAAGCCAATTCTTCATCAATTTCTAGTTTCTAAAGTCCAAAATCTTCTTTATAGGAATTATTAGTAAACACCCTTGTGTGAGAATTTAGAAGAAGTCTCTCAAGTGTTTCCTTATCCATGTTACCTATCTTAGGAAACTTGAGTGAAGCTTTGAGTGAAATACCAAAATCATCAAATCTTTTGTACCTTGATCCATTGGTGATCATTTGTGATAGCTTGGAGAAGCTAGGTAGAGAATACTTGTGAGTGAGTGTGGATCATATTGACAACTCAGTATGATTAGCTTGAGAAGGCTAGAGAAAGACTATCTTGAGATTCTCTTTGTACAAGAAAAATATATTTAGTGGAACTCTCAACAAGATTTGTTGGGGATTGGATGCAGGCAAGCCTAACCAAACCAATACAAATCTCTTGAGTGATTCTTTCATCCCTTATTTCTTATAATCTGCTTTGTGCTGTTACTATATTTGTGGGTGATTTGTTAATCTTTGTTCATCATTTTCTAAAGTAAACTAACTTATTTTTTCATTGCCTTCAAGTCTCTAAACTTGATAGTTTTTCTTTATAGTTTTAGAAATCAAAAAGTTTTTGAGTTGCACTCATGCTTTCTCTACCTCACTTATAGTTCACCCTTCACTCACTCCAAATGCATTGCTACCACAACAACTCATTGTAAATCACATCTTTACATCTTCAGCTTTATGGCACTCAAGATTAGGACATGTTTCAAATAAAGTTTTACATAGTCTTACTAATACACTTGGTTTGAATAAATTTTCTAATTCTCACTGTGATGTTTGTCCTTTAGCCAAATTTCGTAGGTTGTTTTTCATATGTAATAACATGTCTAGTACTCCATTTGATGCTGTACACTATGATGTATAGGGCTATATCATGTTCCAACATATAATGGAAGGAGGTAATTTTTGAGCATAGTAGATGATTGTTCAAGATTTTCATGGATTTACTTGTTATCTAATAAATCTAAGGCAACCTCTTGTTTGATGCAATTTTTCAGCCTTGTTGAGACTCAATTTCAAGCAAAAATAATACATATTAGATCAAATAATTCCAAGAAATTGGCCATTACTAATTTTTTGAACCAAAGAGGTGTCATACATCAGTTCTTCTCCCATATAAACCACATCAAAATGTTGTTGTAGAGAGGAAAAATCAATATTTGTTGAATGAAGCAAGGGCTTTATTCTTTAGTCTAAGGTGCCCATTTCTTTTTCGAACGAGTGTCTGCTCACAACTATTTTCCTCATTAGCAGAAGCCCAAGCTTTCTTCTGAAACTAAAATCTCCATATGAATTGTTGTTCAATAAGGTTCCCAATTATTCTCAGCTGAGAGTATTTGGCTACAAAGCTTATGCAGCACCCACCCTTGTAAATAAAACCAAGTTCTCTTCCTCGAGCAGATCCTATTGTATTCCTTAGGTATCCTATTGGTTATAAGGGTTATAAGCCGTATAATCTTAAAACCAAATAGTTTATGATCTCTAAGGATGTCACTTTTTATGAAGATATCATTCCGCTTGGAAACTCACCTTCCTCATCCATTAATGTCGACTAATTTGCTGATTTTATACTGCCTAATCCTATATACATTCCAAACACCACTGGCCTTCCTAAACCTGCACATCCCAACCGCTCACCAATTCCATCATCCATTATTTCTGGAGAATCTACTTGCAACCTATTGTTGAAAACCCTTTCCTGAATATCAGACTATGGTTGATAGTCTCTCATCCTTTTCTGCAAGCACCTTTCCTGTCATTGACCTATGCCAAACCTTAGAAGGTCTTCTAAAGTTTTCAAACCCCCCCCCCAAAAAAAAACATTTACAAGATTACATATGTAGTGCGTTGAGCCTACCTATCCAATCTTTAACCATTTGACATATCAAAATCTTTCATCTACCTATTCCCAATTCATTTTCCATATAAATAGCATACTTGAACTTTCCTTTTAATTTATCACCAAGCATGGAAATTCCTGAATGGATAACAACCATGTTTGAAGAACTTAAGGCTTTAGAGGATAATCACACATGGGACCTAGTCGCTCTACATGAGAACAAATACACAAGAGGCTGTAAATGGGTTTACAAAACCAAATACAAATCTGATAGAACCTTCGGTTGATACAAAGCTAGACTAATTGCAAAAGATTACACCCAACAAGTAGGTGTAGATTTCAAAGACACATTCTCTCCAGGAGCAAAGTTAACTACTAGGAGAATCCTCCTCTCCATTGCCTCTGTCAAGAATTGGAAATTATTGCAATTATACATTACCAATGCTTTCCTCAATGGTGATCTCTTTGAGGAAGTCTACATGGACATATCCTTAGGCCATCCAAGAAAAAGGGAAGGTTTGGTGTGCAAACTAACCAAGTCTCTATATGGCCTTAGGCAAGCATCAAGATAGTGGTTTCACAAATTTTCCATAGCTCTCCTCAGTCATGGTTTCATACAATCCAAGAGTGACTATTCTTTGTTAATTTTCTTATGGCTCCAATGATACAATTGCCTTCCTCTTGGTGTATGTGGATGATATTATTGTGGCAAGCACATTCACAACCATGATCACTCAAGTACAGCAAAAATTGCAATCCATATTCAAGCTCAAAATTCTTGGTGAGTTGGCTAGATCAAGCACTGGAATTTTGCCTCAGTCAAAGAAAATACTGTCGTTCTTGCTTGAGGATATAGGCTTCACTTTTTCCAAACTTGCTTCCCTCCCTTTGAATCCAAAATAAAACTTAATGCTCTTGATGGTGAGTTGCTTGATGATCCATCTCAATATAGAAGACTCATTGGTCGTTTAATGTACCTTACAATATTAAGGCCGGACATCAACTTTGTCGTCAACAAATTAGCTCAGGACATGTCATCATAGCCTAGGACTCTTCACCTTGATGCTCTTCATCACTTGCTAAAATAACTCAAATCCACTCCCAGCCAAGGTCTCCTAGTTCCCTCAAATTCCAAGCTGTCCCTCACTACCTATGCAGATGTGTATTAGGGAAATTGTTTAGGCACATGGCGCTCAACCTCAAGTTATTGTATCTTCCTAGGAGAGTCTTTGATTGCTTGGAAAAGCAAGAAATAACCTATCCTTTCTCGCAACTCAGCTGAAACTGAGTACATAGAGCATTAGGAAATGCCACAAGTGAAATTACATGGCTCATTGAACTACTGAAGTTTTTCTCCACTAATCCCACATTCCGTGAAAGCTCTAAACATGTGGAGATTGATTGCTACTTCATTAGGGAGAAGGTTTATTCCAGCGTCATCAAATTAACTCAAGTCTTTACTCAACACCGGCTTGTGGATCTCCTTACAAAGCCTATCACAGCACCTCAATTTCAGTGTCTAATGAGCAAGTTGAATGTCCTAAACATCTTCATTCCAACTTGAGAGGGAGTATTAAACCTCTTGTAATTTATTAGAGCTTAGTTAGTTAATGATTGTAACTTTCAATTAAATCTGATAGATTCTGTTGGAGTTAGTTACTTAACTCCTTGATGTATATAAACTCCCTGTACACCTTTTCTAATCAATTTTTCAATTATTCATTTTCAACATTTCTCAGTTTCAATAGATACAAATATTTAAAGAGTGAAAAGCAAAGAAAAATGATAGAGTTGTTACCCAAAAAACCCAAAAAAAAAAAAAAAATGGCAGCGTCCTTAAGAACATTCGCACAAGGAAAGGCCACTTAAAAAAGAGGGAGAAAGCGCCGATCAAGTTGAGAGTTTATGTTTTATCGATAAGTGTCTCAGTATTGGATGTGTTTTTAGTAGGGATCGAGTATACACGAGTTGGGAAAGTGAACAATTATACAGTGATCAAGTTAGACTATGTTGTATAAGCATCCAGTAGTCATGTTTTTTGGGCCCTTAAATCTTCTACTATATTTCAATGAGCATTAAGTCAACAATATTTATTCACAGTATCCCACTATTAGTTTCATCTCATTCGTATATCTTTTATACCTCATTTTACTAAAACTTATTTATTTTCTCTTAATAATTTTTTTATTATTTTAGTTTGCCAGAACAAGGGAGACAGCTTCGATGTAGGTCATGAGAAGATTACATACACTCTTTATTAAGGAATTATCTCAATAATAATACAAATGTTTAATAAAGAAAAATAATAATACATACAAATGTTTTGATAATAATTAAATAAATAAATGTTTTGATAATAATAATTTTATACCTAACTAAGATATCAATTTTTCAAAAGTATTAGTCGAAATTTAAATTAATTTAATTTAACATTTTTATTATTAATAAAATCTTTAAGTTTTTATGTTTAACATTTTAAATATTAACTCAATTATATTATATTAATAATAATCTAATAATAAAATTTTATATTATTTAAACTTATTCTCAAGATATATAACGATTCACAATTCAGGTACGTACTAATGATATATGAGAAGTTCGAAGCTATTATTTCATCAATCTTCAATAATGATATTATTCTTATTTTAGCCAAAAGAAAAATTGTTATCATGAGGAAAGACATTTTTGTTTTGGTAATGAGAAATTTAATATAAGAGAATAATGCCTCAGTCCAAGACAGGGGTGGAGCTAGACTGTTTTATCAGGAGAGATGAATATTTAATAGTTAATTTAACATAAAAAATATATATCATGCATGTAACTTTTATTTTATTTAAAAGTTAAATAAAAATTATCATATATAAGAAGAATAAATATTTTACAATCAAAATTCAAGAAAAATGTGTATTTACATAACATATTATCAAGTATAATCTTCAAATATCTAGTTAAACAAGAAATTTGATAAAATTTAACTACATAAAATTGTTTTTTAGGAGGCCAAATTAATAAAAATGAATAATTTATAAAAAAAATTGAAAATTCTAGGGGGCCCGTTGCCCCTTCCCAGACACTACTAGTCGTCCCTAGTTCAAGGAAAAACTTCCAAGCTTACTTCACTCCAAGAAAATGAGTGGAGATTCAAACTTACTTACTATTAAATACGAGACCATGTCACTCGGTTAACCCGAAAGTTATGAGGGAAGACATTTGAATCCTACCAACATTTTCTGAAGAGAAAGAAAAATGGATGAATGTTAAGACAAATGCTAACCAAATATTAAAATACAGAAACTCTCGAAAGAAGATTGTGAATATTTTGTTAAGACGGTTAGATTTTTTTTTTTTTTTTTTTTAGTTGGGTTCTTTCAGACTAGAAAGCACCGAAGATGATTTTTCAATTGTGCTGGTATCGCCTCAGCTCTGCAAGTTGCTTGTATGGCAATTCATTATAAAATATGTTCCCAAGTCAACATAAACAATTTAGTTGTCATGATAAGAAATAAAAGTTAACTGATGACATAAAACAAAAGAGAAAAAGTTTAGTTTTAATTTGATGCTTACATAAAAAATATTGATTTTGATGCATTATACAAAAGAAGATTTTGTCATTTAATTAGGTGTTATGCTGTCCTTAAAAGAATTTTAGATGTTATCACAATCAAACTTTTTGAATATGTCTAAACATAATTTTTTGTGTAAATATGTCATGTATAATTAAATAAGAGTAATGTAAAAGAATGCATTCATAATACATAAATACTTAAATCCAAGAAATAATTAAATAAATTAATATTTAGGAAGTTACTAATTAAACACTAGTTAATTATTACCTATTTGAATAAAAAATTAATTAACGCCTATACTCATTTTTTTTTAGAAAAAATTACACTGAACTCTATTAAAGTATAGTACAATTTATACTAGCACCCCTCTATTTGTAAAAGTATCGCTGTAGTTGAGCATTAATGAGGCTTTAATTTGAAAAGGCTCTTTGGGAAGTTATCTATTTCATGTTTTTGGATCACAGCACTATGGGCATTATCAATAGGTGTTTTGAGGAAGTGGCAAGACCTAGTGTTAGACCCCTCTGTGAGGAGTTTCCTGATGAGCACTTAATGGTGATGGCTCCCTTTTTGTTTTTCGTTTTCTTGTTTTTCAATTGTATCGATGAGCACTTAATGCTTCTCCTTTCAAGGGTTAAGCATTTCCTTAATTATATAAAAAAAAAAGAGTTCTTGAAAGTGATTAAAATTACACCGCTTTTGCTATAATTATTGATTCATTATTTTAAGTGATAAATAAAATAATATATAATAATAAAATTATTTAATATGTAAATTAATGAATTATTTTTTATCATAAATTATAATCTATAAATATTAATACTTATAGATTAAAATATCTCTTTTTTATTATTAATATTTATAGATTATAATTTATGATAAAAAGAATAATTCATTAATTTACATATTAAATATTATTAAAATATTATAATTTTATCAATGACATATATGTTATATGTTATGATCCTTTGTTGATCACTAGTCTATAATTTTACCATAAATCTTTGTTGACATTAACAATATAACATTTTCTCACTCGTGCGTGAAATTCTAAACGGTCAAAATTTCTTACTGCAAACATAATAAATTGTAGAAGAACAATTTCTATACGCATGCTATTGCTAATTTCTCGGACAACCCTGTCAAGTAGCCACCTGATGCTTTCGGATATTAATTCTTATTGTGATTATTGTTTCGTATCTATTTTGTCTTGGGTCTTAAACTGTTACAGCATGCTGTAGTCAAATAATATATCAAACCAGTTTTTGACAATTGCTAATTGCGATGTAGGGGGTGATGTAATTAAGTAGTAGTTAGAAGCTAGCTCTTCAGGTGATAATCAGTGAAAATAGTAGCCAAGGGAGGGAGCAAAAGGTGAAGGTATGCGTCTCGCAAGACATACTATTCGTTGTTATACGAGAGAAAAAACTTATTAATATATAATACGTTTAAGATTTTTTATTCTTTGATATTTGGGAAAAAATCTATTAAAACTTTTCCTATATTCTCTATGTTATTATCAAGATATTTTATTTGCATATTTGTATTTTAAATTTATCTGGTTAATATATTTGGTGAGAAATGATAAATCTTTATAATTAGTGTGCATAAAAATCCTGTTAATTTGAAATCCCCCTTACATGTATTTAATAGTTATTGAATGTTATGTAAATTACAACTCATATAATTATGAGTGTAATTCAAAATTAAGAGAATTAATGGTTAGTAAAACATATCTTTACTCTATGTTTGTCCTTCTAATTTTTTAAGCATTTTTTGCTCCGATGTTAGTGGTTCCCTTCTTTATATATATATAGGGACATATCAAGTGAGAATAGATTTTTATGTGAGAAATGAGAATAACAATCCTAGCCCTTAAATTAAATTATACGGCCCATATTAGATTTCATGCTTAAAAACTCATGTGACTCCTAAATACCTAAATTTCTCCTGCAACTCAATTCTTTGTCTCACCCATTAATCGCCAACCCCTTTGGCCCCACACTTCTCCTTCTTCACTGCTCCTTCCTCTAGTTCCTCATCCTCATCTCCTTGCATCGACGACCTCTTTCCTCCATTGTGGGCAAGTTCTTTTGCAAAGCAAGCACTATGCACCCAGGCACCCACCTTCCTCCCTCAAAGCATCATAGCATGATGGTGGATGAGGCAGCTTCCTCCACGATGTTGCCAATATTTTCCTAAAATCTATTAATGGGGTTTTAACTTTTAAATGGTACTCCCTCCCTTCCTTAAAATAGTTGCGGTGGGATCCTGTTCCATTTTGATACATTGACAAGCTAATGTATCTGGCCACAAACGAGCGGAGTGGTTCTCCTGCTTTAGCTCAGTCTTCTAGTCAGCGACCCAGGGTGGTTTCCTGCCCCAGGGGAGAGGTCCTGGCGGCAGGGCCCTGGAGGTAGAGGTTCAACAAGCAAAGGCTAAAGTGGTAGGGACAGCCCCAATTGTATGCATTGACGTGGCAGGATGCGCAGCATCCAAAGATGCGGTGATGTATTATCAGAGTCCTTGCTTTTGAAGCCTCTACATTGATTGATCCGGCTCATCAACACATTCATATGTGTCCCCGTTCTTTACCACATGATTCGAGAGATTGGCTATTAGTTTAGAGAAGCCTTTTCTAGTGGGATACCGGTGGGAAGCCCATCTTGGTCCAGTTGGTTTATGAGAGTGCGAGATTAGGGTTGGTGATATGGAAACTCATGCAGACTTACACATATTAGATATGTCAGATTTTGATGTCATTTTGGGCATGGATTAGTTAGCTTCATGCCATGCTATGGTGGATTGCTATAGTAATTCAGTAAAGTTTGGTGTTTCTAGAGGAGAACACCAAGAATTTAGGCACTAGTTGTTCAGTTCTGACCAACTTGATCTTAGCCATGAGTGCTTTGAGGCTTATGGATAAAGGGGGATATGGATTTTTGGCTTCAGTTAGGAATGTAAATGCATTAGTGCTGACCATAGAGTCAGTTTCCAGTAGTTTAAGACTTCCTAGACATGTTTCCAGAGCTACCGAGATTGCCACCAAAGAGAGAAATATAGTTTGTGATGGAGCTTGAGCCTGAGTGAGGCCTATCACTATACCTCCATCCGTATGGCCCAAGGAGCTACAAGAGTTGAAAAAGAAGTTGCAAGAATTGTTGGATAAGGGCTTCATCTAACCGAGTACTTCGCCTTAGGGTGTTCTTGTCTTATTTGTGAAGAAGAATGATGGGTCTATGAGGATATACATAGGCTCTCGGCAACTGAATAAGGTAATAGTTAAGATGGTACCCCTTGCTATGCATTGATGATTTGTTTGATTAGCTTCAAGAGGCTAGGTGTTTCTCCAAGATTGATCTTCGATCAAGTTATCACTAGTTGAAGATTAAGGCTAAGGATGTGCCCAAGACGGCTTTCAGAACATGTTATGGATATTATGAGTTTCTAGTGATGTCTTTTGGGTTAACTAATACCCCTACAACTTTTATGGATTTGATGAACTTGGGTTCTTTAAGTCGTTCCTAGATCACTTTGTGATTATCTTCATTGATGACATTCTAGTGTACTCTAGGAGCATAGAGGAGCATGAGCGCAACTTAGGATTGTCATGTAGATGCTTAGAGAATCTCAGTTATATGTCAAGTTCTCCAAGTGTGAGTTTTGGTTAGAGCAAGTGGCGTTCCTTGGCATATAGTGTCTAAGGATGGCATTATGGTAGGCAGGAAGAAGGTTAAGACGTTGAGCACTAGCCAAGACCTTCCACGGTATTAGAGATTTGTAGTTTCCTAGGTTTAGTAAGATATTATCGACGGTTTGTTAAGGATTTCTCTAAGATTGTAGCGCCATTGACTAATATAACCCAGAAGAATGTGAAGTTTCGGTGGTCAGATGCTTGCGAAGAGAGCTTCAAGCTGAAGACTTGTTTGACTACAGCTTCAATCTTAGTCTTGCCTGCAAGTATAGACATCTTTTTAGTGCATTGTGATGTTTCTAGAGTTGGACTCAGCTGTGTCCTTATGCAACATGGTCGAGTTGTAGCTTATGCCTCACAACAACTCAAAAAGAATGAGGAACTATCCTACATATGATTTAGAGATGGCAGCAGTAGTCTTTGCCTTTCCTGATGACAAAAGATTGAAATATATTTTCCAGGAAAGATCTAAATCTCAAACAATGCAGATGGTTAGAGTTACTAAAAGATTATGACTGCACAATCTCCTACCATCTAGGTAAGGCTAATGTAGTAGCTAACGCCTTAAGCAGAAAGTCTATGGGTAGCTTGGCTCACATAATATTGGTAAGGCAACCTTTGATAGTAGATATTCATAAATTAAAGGCAGAGGGGGTTTAGTTTGGGCTGGAAGAGTTAGGAGCCTTTCTTGCTCATATTAGGGCCCAGTCAACTCTAGTGGACTAGATTAAGGCAAAGCAAGGGGAAAATCCTAAGTTGGTTAAGCTTATGGAGAATGTGCACAGAAGGGAGAACCATGAGTTTTTAGTAGATAGAGAAGGTATGTTACATTTTGGAGACGGATTGTGTATACCTAATGTGGATGAGCTGAGGAGAAAAGTGATGGAAGAATCTTATAATGCAGCATACTCAATGCACCCAGGTTCTAAGATGTATCAGGATCTTCGGTAATTGTACTTGTGGAAAGGCATGAATAGGGACATAGGTGACCTTATGGCATGGTGTTTGGTGTGTCAGTAGGTTAAAGCTAAACACCAAAGGCCAATAGGACTGCTTCAGGCGATAGAAATTCTAGAGTGGAAGTGGGAAAGATAACCATGGAATTCATAGTCAGTTACCACAAACCACTAAGGGCTTTGATTCTATATGGGTGATTCTTGATAGGATGACTAAGTCAGTTCACTCCTACTAGTGAAGATGAGTTTCAGGTGCAGCTTAGGATGCTCGGCTTTATATAGATAAGATTGGTAGACTCCATTGAGTGCTGGTGTCTATCATTCTCAATCAGAGGATGTCATTCACCTACGGTTCTGAGAGCGTTTTAGGAAGCTCTTGGACTTAGGTGGACTTTACTAAGTTTTCCATCCTCAAACAGATAGCCAGTCAGAGAAGACAATCTAGACTTTAGAAGACATGCTCAGAGCTTGTGTAGTGGAATTTAGTGGAAGTTGGTGTGACCACTTGCCACTGATTGAGTTTACATACAATAATAGTTATTAGGCGAGTATCCAGATGATACCATTTGAGGTATTGTATGGGAGACATGCAAATCTCCCATTAGTTGGTTTGAGCTTAGGGAAGCAAAGACCCTAGGCCTAGACTTGGTCTAGGAGACTTTAAAGAAACTTCAATTGATCAGAGATCGATTGGTAGCAGCTGAATCCAGAGGAAGCTAAATCCTGATAACGACGTAGAGAATTAGAGTTTGCTGTAGGTGATCATGTGTTTCTGAGGGTGTCTCCCATGAAGGGAGTAATAAGAGTTGGTAAGCCAGAAAAGCTAAGTCCTGGTTGTATCACCCCTTTCAAGATTCTAGAGAGTTAGAGCAGTGGCCTATAGATTGGCACTGCCTACTAGTTTATCAATTATCCACCCAGTCTTTCATGTTAGCATGCTCAGGAAGTATGTGCTAGATCAGTCTCATGTGCTCACGCCACAAGCAATTCAAATTGATGAGAATTTATCATATGAAAGGGAGCTGGTTGCCATTGTAAATAGGCAGATCAAGAAGCTTCGTTCAAAGGATGTGGCCACAATCAAAGTCATTTGGAGGAACTACTCCAGCGAGGAAGCCATTTGGGAAGCCGAAAAGATCATGAGGATCAAATATTCGTATTTTTTCCCTCATCAGGTATGTTTTAAGATTTGGGGACCAAATCTTTTTAAGGGGAGTATGTAATACTTTAGGTATACCTTTCCCTAAGAGAGTTTAGTGCAGTATACATGTCCTTAGACAAATCAGGACCGCCATAAGGTTTCAGAGACCTATTTATGTTGTTGGTAAGCCCAGCTTAAATTATGACTCCAAAGATTTGAGAAAAAATCACTCTGGAGAGTGCTCCAAGTGGTTGGGAACAATAAGGCGATGCAAAATAGGAAAATGTAGCGCTCTGGATTTGAGCATGCAATGCTAAAAGTTTTATAAAAACCCCTTTTTCGGGGCCAAACCACACACTTACTCTTTTCTCTCCAAAATATGCAAGACTTCACTCATCTCTCTGGTTTCACCTCCAAACTCCATTTTCGTCCATTTTCTCTCAAATCTAACTTCAATCTTTCACTTTCAAAGCTTTAAGGTATGTTGTTTTAGTGCTTTTGCTCCTTTTCCTTTAATTCTTCCTTGTTTTGGGGGTTGGCATAGAGGTTTCCATGCTTTTTAAAGAAGTAAAGTTCGTTCATGGTGTTAGAGTTGTATCTATGTAAATAGAAATTATTAGAGGTTAATCTAGAGTTTCTATTCATTCCATGGTAGATATTGATGTTATTCCCTCTTCCCAAAGTCCTCCTGGTGTTAGACCTTCATCTTCCACCACTCCAAATGAGTGAGTTCACATCTTAATGTTTATGTTAGCCATTATAGTTATTTTCATCAAAATATGAAACAATACATGATTTTAGAGTTTATTTTAAGAACAACTGAGATTTAGCTGAATTGAGAATTTATGGTTTTTAAAATAGCATGAATTGTATTTTGAGAAAACTCATGAGACTATCATTGATGAAATGAACTTATAGAGAATTGTGATTTAACTGTTTAAGTTTTATGATGATTATATGATTTCTGATGCTAAATGGTATTATATGAAGAAGTTTTGAACCCTATGGTAGAAACCTTTTAAAGAGCTTAGAGAAAAGATTTAGTTTTCTAGTTGAACTGGATAGAAGTTCCAAGAAGGCTGCATGTTAATGACAGTTATTCCATTAACCTTGATACCAAGTAGCTTAGGGCAGAGAAAACAAAGACTAGAGATTATTGTTATGCATGGTTTCCTAGCATAACCATAGATTTATTTGTTATGTCCCATAATGGGCATAACAGAGCTTATTATGTCATAGGTTCTATGCATAACAGAGATTGTTGTTTCTCTATTGGATTCTGTTGAGTTGATTTCTGATATAATGTTGAGTATATATATGTATATATATAAATATGAAATGTTTTTTAGCATTATTGATATCAATATGACTTTATGCATTTCTTCCTTGGTGTCCCATGAAGGGAGTTCTAGGTGATGACTCACTCACTGAGTTTATAACAAAACTCACCCTCTCTTCCTTCTCCTATTTATAGATATAGCAGACTGTTCAGATACTTCCTAGCCATCTTCTTCGCGCATTAGATCTCATTGGTGAGTCTCATAGGTGAAGTGTTTGTCACTTTGTTAGAGTGCTCCAGTATTAAGAGGCAAGATCCGGTTAGAGCATGGTTTACATTTTGCATACTAGAACGTTAATTTGGACAATATTTATATAACTTTACTATTGACGATTGTTTTGTATATGACTGAGGTTGTTGATATTTTGATTTTAGACTTTATAGACGGATTATGAAATTTCAGTTTTGATTATCATGAATTAAAAGAGTAGGTGATTTGTATGTAGAAAATAGAACTATACTTAAACGGTTTTATGATTAACTGTGCATATAGAGAAGTCCAGGTCATGAGACTTCGTGAAAACGAGATTTCTTACATGCCAGTCACGCGCCCAAATCGGTCATCGCGACACTCACATAAAAAAATCCACACACACACACACTTTATGGGTTAGGATTAAGTTATATTAGTGTAATTTTAATTAAGTAATTGTTACATCATTGAATAACTTCTTATTGTATTAATTTTTAATAAAACCCACTCTTGGATTAGAAGACTATGTCATATAGATCATATCTATAAAATTTTAAAATAATCTAAAATCATTTGTCATAATTTCTATATACATCAAAGTCAACATAATATGTGTGTGTGTGCGCGCGCTTAAAATGAACAAGAATAAGAGTTATATGATTATATTCTTATTGATGTTTAACTTTTATGAAATTTGTCACAAATGATTTTTATGATATGTAATTGTAACTCAATGATTATTAAAATAAATAATTTTGACATAAAGTGATAATTGAAAATACTTATAAGTTTTTATTAACAATTATTAAATGTAGGAAATATCCAAAAGACTCTTTTAACTATTTTTAACATTTAATAATTATCAATAAAAGTTTATAGGTATTTTTCTTGATAATACTTTTATTGACGCTTTTAATATTTGAATTGTTGAAAATACACATTCTTTATAGTGTAAGATTTTTTTATTTTTAAGTTGGATAAAATGAGGAATCATGCATCAATATTTGGTTTAGTTATTTTAGGGATGAACTTAATCATTATAGTATAATAACTAATAACAAATGTAAAATGATCAAATTCATCACAAAAATAACTAAAATTTATAGTTTAAATAAATTACATTGATCTGTTTTGAGATTATACATTATACACAATCTCTTTGATTTGTAAATACACCCAATGCATTTTATTTTTCATAGTAATTGACCATCCCCAAACACACTTTAAATATGATCCTGAATACTCTTACAAGTGGTGTGCGTCAATATGGGGTAATAATTAATACTTAATTGAAAGGTATATATGTGTAATATTGCCTAAGCTTGATGGAAAGTTAATGTAATTTTACCTTTATAATTATATTAATTAATGTATAATTCACAATAAATGAATTAATTAACTTGTAATGCAATTAAATTTTTAATTAGAGAAAATTATATTAACATCCTTTAAAATTAAGTGAAATTACACGTGGCATCCCCTAGCTGTCCACTTAGAATAACCTCCCTTTCTGTCAAACAAAAGTTAACTTCATTAGTAACAGTGATGTTTTGTCCAAAATACCCTCAAACTAATAAACGTCTCAATTCACCTCTCTCATTTTCGTTGTGTGGACAACTCTAGCTTTAGGGGTGAAGAAAAACCCTAGCCCCCAAATTCACCATAGCACATGCATGAGTTCCAGGATAGCTGCAACCACCTCCACTAGTAGTGGGGCGGCGACACCTCAAACCAGTCCTGAAGTGTACAACCATCACATTGTCAGTGACACACCACCACCATAGCCTCCCTTCTAGTGGCGACCTGCTAGGCCCACCATCGTTCTCGCTTTCTCTCTCTGCTTGACCACCACAATCCTACAAGCTCTCCCAAGCCCTTCCACTTCGTGGCCGTCATGCCTCCTCAATGGCTAAAATAATTGTCACGAGCTTATCCCCTCTTGTCGCCATCCGAGGCTTGGTTGTAGGCGTTCGTCGCATCTCGATGTGAATAGCACTCCAACCATCTCCAATTGTGGCCACCAAACCCACATCCATATGTGGCTCACTCATTTGAGTTGTAATTTCTTTTTTATTTTTATTTTTCTTTTGCTCATTAATAGTAAATAACTGGTCCTGGCTAAGTTGTTCATGTTTTGGATTATTGATGGTCATTCTCTATTCTTTAGTAGTGTTTCTAGTGTTATCTTTTTGTGTTCTATTGCATCTTCATTCTGCCGCATCCTCTTGTTCTCCTGTAGAGATGAGGCTGTGTAGAAAGTATTTTCCCAAAAATGTTATTTGTCAGTGTTCTTGATTTGCATTCTTTAATATTATGCCCGTAATCTTTAATTTTGTTGATGGAGTTCATTCACCTCGTTGTTAGAGATGTGCTACTCATAATACGCTGGATTTGTCAACATTGTAGTACTCTTCGATTGAGATATTGACTTATTGTGTCAATTTATTGAATTGCTTCTGATTTGGGTTCTTAATTTTCGATGGTTCAATCTTATTTTGTTGTTAGTTGTTTGATCATGGGTTATTTCCATTTAGTTCCAGTTTAGCTAGTTTCTCATGTTTTATTTCCTCACATTTTAACTCATTCCAAAATAAGGGCATTTTAGTTGATTTATTATGTTGAAATATTTCAATTAATTACAACTCTACCATTAAAAATCATTTGTCATGCACATGATCTTACTTACCCTAACGTTACAAACAAATTGTAAACTTTAGGGGTGATTGATGTAAAAATTAATAAAGTTCAAGGGAGGTCATTGTCAGATTTGCAAGCTAAAGAGGAGGCGAGTGTAATATCATTTAACTTTAAGAGAGGCTATTGTAATTTTCTCTTTTAATTATTAATACATGATTTCGATCTATTCAAATAAAATGTGAAATACTTGAGTACACATAATTAAACTGCATGGAGATTTGTCATAAAATGAGGTGATTCCAGTATTGACTAGTGAGTCTTGGGCAGGAGTCTTTTCAATATTTCTATCTTTTGGCTGAGAAATATAGGAGTAGTCAATTCTGGGTAAGAAGTAGAGTAAAACAATGATGTTTGTATCCAGCATTGACAATTAGTTCTATAAAATTTTCATCAAAAGAACAAAAATTAAATTAATGTTTATTTAGTCCACTACTTGATTTTATATTTGTGAGTTATTTTAGTCACTAACTTTTAAAATGAGGTAAATTAGTTCTTATCATTGCAAAATATGAGTTATATTAGTCTCTCATCTCACTTTTATTTAGTATTTCGTCAATTAAATAATGATGTGTAACGTTAAATGATATATTAACATATGTTACATCATTTGAAGCATAATTGAGTTTAAAACGATTTATTTTAGTGCCTAAAATTACACAAAAAATTCATTTAAATCTTCTTTCCAAGTCATAAAATAACTTATTTTGTACAATTTTAGATACTAAAATAAGTCATTTTAAATTTCATTATATTTTAGATGACATATGATATATAAAAATATCATTTAGCATTACATATTATCATTTAATTAACAAAATATTAAGTAAAAGTGAGATGAGGGATTAATTTGACTCACGTTTTATAATGTCAAACTAATTTTAACTTATTTAAAAATTAAGATTTAAAATGACACGTAAGTATAAAATCACGAACTAAATTGAGTATTAACTCAAAAAAAAAAAAAAAAATCAATGACGTATCGAGGATGCAGGAAGCACGCATATTTAAGATGTGCACGACTCATCCCTTAGGTAGAGGGGAACAAAGATTCCCATTATTAATTTGAACATTATATAGGATATTAAAATTGGACACTTAAAAAGTTACAGTAATACGTACCTATCAATATTTTGGTAGACTATGTACCTATCAATATTTACATTAAAAATAAAAATGTCCCTGTAAGAGTGTCTATGAAATTGGTGCAAATAAAAAAAACATTTAGCGGTAACAAAAGGGAAGGATTCATGCCTCAACAAAATGTAAGTATACATGCATGCATGCTAGAAAGCAAATGTTGAATTGACTGAATTTTGTATTCTTTGTAATTGATTTTTTTTCTTTTATAGTTTCTCAGGTCTAAGTTGTTCTTTTCCTCCAAACTTACTGAGAAATATCCAACTACTTACAAAGAGTTAATTTTAAAATTAATACAACATGGCTAATTATATTTACTTATTTCTAACTCCACACAAGTTATCCTAAGTGGTAGCCTAAAAAATTCTATTAATTTAAAATTTCACGATCACATCTTGTATAATCATTAGATATCTATATAAACAACTCATATTTAGTGACGGATCCAGAAAATTTAGATAGTAGAGACAAAAATAATATGTAAACATAACAAATTGTTTTACATAATTTTTATCTTAATATAGGATGAAATATAATAAAATACTAGTGACGAAATATATGCATACATATATACTCCTAGCACAATTATTAAATTGTAGTGGGGGGTTATTACATAGATCCGTCCTCGCTCATGTTATTGCAAATGAAATTTTAAGTTAGGAAGATTTTTAAGTTGAATACTAATCAAGAGGATATAGCAATACGTTTGCAAATCCAGTGACAAAGGAGGTGATTCATTAATTTGTGAAGTGGCAATTTTCCTCACCTATTATCTACACTTTAGCTAGGGCAAATTAAACCTTAATGAATGAGACTTTAAATTAAGAAGTTTTCAAGTTGATTACTAATAATAGGATATAGCAACACACTCTTGAACTTAGTTTGCAAATCCAAAAACAGACAACAGATTCGTTAATTTGTCTGAAGAGGCGCAATCGTTACATCTCCTCTACACTTTGGCTATGTGAAATTAAACCTGTTGTGTCTTTTATCTTCAAATTATTAGGTTTTTTTTTTTTTTTTTTGGATTTGTGGATGCTAACGGTCTCATACCATGTTAAAATTAATGATGGATCAGAAAAGAAGAATAAATAAAGGTAAAGTTTCTTATTGGAATGAAAAAGTAAAAAAGGTGATTACACTGATTTTTCAATATCACTAACATAGTAAGATGAGTGTAACTAATTTCCTTACTAGTCCTAACTCACTAACTAATCTCAATTAACAACTTGTAACAAACTCCATGTACTCTAACGGTGTCCTACCCAATTCAGGTGTACTTGAAACATGAAAAGATCACTCTTTCGCTGCTTCTTTTGGAACCCCTTCGTGAGTTCTTTGTGGTGGTTTTTGGTTCAATGCTTGGACGATTATTTTAAGAGGTGATATTTTCTATGTGGAAGCAATGATAGTATGTCATTGCTATTGCTATTCTGATGCCAAAAATGGTTTTGATTCTAGCATTTTGATTCACTCTGAGTTGTTTCTAATTTGAGTGGTTAAGTATTAATGATTAGTTTCTACTCTCTTAGTGGTTCAGCATTGATTCGTGTTCCCTATGTTGGGATTTCTCAATATAATCATGTGACTGTGATGTCTGCTCATAGCAGGTGGTTAAACTTGAGATTGGTTAGCTTCCATAGGCAGCCATAGTTGTTGCCTTTGGCATTTGATGATTGTTGTTCCTAATTTGGGATTTCTTGGTACTTGGAGGCTATAAAGCCTATTTAGGAGTGACTTTTGATCAATGCACATACCAATGAGTTGACTCACTTTAAATTAACAATATTCATTTGATTAGGATGTGAATCATCATATATTGTGAGATGCCGAATGTAGATATGAACTTTGGTCGTTATAAGTTTCTCATGTTTCTATATTTTCTTTGTTTAGCTATTTGATTACGGTTTAATTAATTATTTCATTGACTTTTTTTTTCATTTTTTGCATCAGTAGCCAAGTTGTTGCCTTTGGCATTTGATGATTGTTGTTCCTAAATTGGGATTTCTTGGTACTTGGAGGCTATAAAGCCTATTTTGGAGCGACTTTTTTTTATCAATGAACATACCAATGAGTCGACTCACTTCAAATTCAGATTATTCATTTGATTAGGACATGAGTCATAGATCGGAGATGCCAAATGTAGATATGAACCTTGGTCATCATATGTTTTCATGTTTCTATATTTTCTTTGTTTAGCTATGCGATTACGGTTTAATTAATTATTTCATTGACTTTTTCTTTTCAACTTTTGTTGTATTGTATTGTCACCCAAAGTTGGAGATGCTAAATTAGGCATCCTCTAATTTGCAGGGGTGTTAGAGTGTGTAGTGTTTGTTGTAAGCTGTTAATTCAAGTTAATTGGTGACAAAATTAGTTACATTCATCTTACTATATTGGATCAAGAGCTTATCATTAGACCAAAAGCTATAACTATTAGTCTAGGCACAACCTTTTCTACCTAAGCTTATTACCAAGTGCCATGATCCAATTTGACTCCAACCCCACATCCTGGCCTTGTGATTAGCTTCAGCCCTACGTGGGCCTTGCCAAGGCAGGATGCAAGCCATAACTAACAATATCCTTTCCGGGCACTTCCTACTTTCCAGAAATCGGGCCTCCAACCTGATTTGATTCCAACCCACTTGGCTTTGCTAAGGTAGAATGTTGGCCTCTAACCAACATCCCCACCAACATCCCCCTTCCAACACCTACCAACGTCTGTGTCTTTCTAGGAATCGAACCCATAACATTGGCTCTAATACCACTATGACAAAAGTTTCATGTGTTAGTCATGGCACAACTCTTTCTACTTAAACATATTACCAAGTGCCATGGTCAAATTTAGACTCCAATCTCACATAGGTCTTGCCAAGGCATGCTGACCCACAACCAACATACTATATGACTAATGATATTATTGAAAACACAATGTAATCACATTTCTCACTTTTTCATTATAATCGAAAACTTTCCTTCTATCTATTTTTCCGTTCTACCATAAATTTCATCAAGACACCTTTATAAATTGATAAGTAATACTTATATAAATTACTTTTAGGATTTAATTTCAATACATGGACGGTGTAAAAAAGTTTTACGTTATTCAGTCATGTAATGCACATCAGCAAATATGGTTAACTTTGAAATGGTTAACTTCCATCACTACTTCTTGAAAAGTGATGTAAAAGGAGAAATTTGATTAGATAATAATGTAAAAGTCTTTAACAATGTTAGTGTATTAAAATTAAAATCTTACTTTTAATGAAAACAATACAGCATAGGACTTTACTTTACCATGTCTAAAATTTATTAAGCAATTCCTTTCTCTAATAAACAAAATAAAAAGTTTACTGAATTTTCTCTTCTATATTAGCCACAATTTTTTTCTTATGTGTGAATGCCCAGAGTATCCACTATTGGAAGCAGTGGCTTATTCCCTCAAGGTTATCACGACTCGATTTGGGAATGTGATTGGACAACACGTGAGGAATCTCATCCCCATGTAAGCGTCATGATCACTAAGCCATACTATATACATAATTAAATATAATTTTCATGTGCCAAAACATATACTCAACTCATAATTTCAAAACATGATCACATGAATAATTTCCATCTCATAAAACTAGTGTAAAGTTCATAATAAGTACATGTTGAAATAACATGAGTTCCATAACCATAAAAAAAAAATATGTGAGTTGCTCTACAAAGATCATGAAATCATATTAATTTAAATACATGTATAAATATAAAATCATGAAAATCCCAAAATATATGTATGGTCTGGGACCTCCGCAAAATCACTAGAGCACTCTATGAAAAAAAACTCATAATACTTCACTGTAAAGTGAAGCTCACCAGCTGAAATGCTAAAGCCTGGGGAGAAGGATGAGACGGATCTAAAGAGAATTATATCTATAAGGGAAGGAAAAGATGGGTGAGTTTTATCGAAAACTCAATGAGTGGATCTTCAGCCATAGCCATACATAGGACATTAAGGAAGATACATAATAGTACCTGCAGCAATCCAAATCATTTCTATTCATAGTACATAATAATAGTAATAACTTCAATTTCATGTAAATCATAAGAAAACATAATAATTTCTCTACGGAACAAAGGAGACAGATACTAAGGTTTCATAAAAACGATGCTAAGTCCATCGCGAACAAGATCATCTAACTAAGATTTTTAATGGTTCCTTATAAACGGCGTCCTCGTGGGCTAATCTAAGTATAGGATGATTGCCTCTCGTGGGCATCATGGTATACCAAGATTAACAAATTTATTGTCGTTAACTCACAGCTTTGTCTCTCTCAAAATTCCTATCCAAACATCATTCACAGTTAACATGCTAAAATCTGAAAGATAGAATCATCAATTTAATACTTTCCATCACTTCTATAGTTCACTCTAGAATTTCTGGAACAAATACTCTTTTTCATAATTTACTAGAAACAATTAAAAAGCATGATAATGCAAATGGTATACAGCATCGTCAACGATGGTCCCATGTATTTTCTAAAAGTCATACAATTTTGTGGAAAGCTATAAAATCATAATCTTTTTATCTTTGCAAAGTTTTGAAAAAAAAATTGAACATAACATAATATGATTTCTAATTTCATGGAAGGACCCAATGTTACACGAAAATACTCTTAATGGCCAAAATTAAAGTCATGAGCTTAACCCATTCAACTAGAGGGTTGGAATGACAAGTGCTAGCACACCTAGACAATTCCTGGGAGCGGGAATGGTATCAATATATGTCATGGAAGCAATATAAACATGTAAATAACTATATACTCACTAGAACAACTCTATGAACATTGGGAGAATACCCAAACTTAACAATAATAACCAAACACATGGTAAGGAAGAAAAGAGAAGAAACCAAGCATAGACTATTAACAATCTCTAACCTTGAAGCTTGAAGGAAGTAGGGTTGATAGAGGATAAGAGTGATGGGGTGGAAGAGAAGGTTAGAAATGTTAAGGTTTCATTTTTATGAGCAAAACGTGTAGGGGGAATGGTTTATATGGGGTTGGGGGGTCATTAAATGAAACTACATCATTTTGAACGTCTATCAACGTTGGGGGTCTTACGGCAGCAAGCCTGGCTCGCTGCAATAAACCTACTAAACCACCTGCTCACTATAGTAGGCATTTCTCGCTGTGACGAGATTGACTAACTTGCCTGCTCACTACAATAAGGATTCTCACCGCAGTGACCCTATTCTGCATAAAATGCAGACTTCAGCATTTACACGATTTTCGATGTACCAAGGGTTTCCAGGGCACCTAAAGGCTGTGTTAGACCTAACCAAGGACACGTGTGGACCTGAAGTATCACAAAAGTGTAGAGGTCACATACATCTATTTTACCTATAGCTATGAAACCCTCTCCATACACGTAGAAATCAAACCCATGACCAAATGATTAAGGAACCCAGCTAGTTATCAATTGTGCTAGATCTTGTGTTTCATATGGGCCACATTATTGATTTTGTATCTGAGGCACTTTTCCATTCAATTTAATTAAAAGCTTTCACTTTCATATTATGTCAATATTCTCTTAGCTTCTTGTGATATTTCTTATCAATTTATTCAAAAGTGAAATTTGAAATCATTGACCACCATAAGGATGTTCATGATCCAGTTCCCTGCTAACTTTACCGGCCTGGAGTTTATTGGATCGAGTATGTTCTCAAATTTGAACTTGCACACTTTTACGACTGGATTCAAGTTATACTTCAGTTAGCCAAACTAGAATGAAATCAAATACATTTTTAGAGTCATATTTTTTATGATAATTAGTGATAAATTATAAGATTTTATGCTTCAATTAATATATTTTAGATAACCAAATGATATTTTTGTATTGATATGATTTGTTTTAAAATATATATTGTAAAATATCTCTTGAATTTCATTTCTTACCAGTAAATTTGATAATTTTACTATGTATGGTGTCCAAATATTTATATATAGTTTGAAAGATGGATTGACCTGGATATTAGTTGGGTAAAGTCTAATTGGGCTAGCTCTAAGAAAGGACCTGATTTAAAAATTGGGTTGGGGTTAGATTTAGTTCAACTCAACCCGACACATCCTTTATGCAC
The DNA here is from genome assembly GCA_030441495.1 of Dalbergia oliveri. Classification (NCBI taxonomy): domain Eukaryota; kingdom Viridiplantae; phylum Streptophyta; class Magnoliopsida; order Fabales; family Fabaceae; genus Dalbergia; species Dalbergia oliveri. Next base: position 16,789,363 of record JAMLFY010000009.1, read on the forward strand.
CTACACCCCACCACCAAAGTAATTAATATTTTAATATTGGTTTCATAAATTATTGACAATGCTAGCACAATAATTCCTTTTATTACATGCTTCATTTTCGATATGTGTATGCGCTTTCAGCATAATGGCAGACAAGTTGTTTTATTATCTTGCACTATGCACAGACCTATCCCCGCGTAGAATTCCTTTTCATTGAAGCATATTCTTTTTAAGGATATGTTTACAGACATTGTTATGAAGTTAAACTCTTAGTTGTATTGGCAAAAGCATGCTACTATATGTTCCTATCATAAATCAAAATAATCAATTCACCCTCTCATAAACAAAAAAACATTGCTCTATAGTTTGCAATGAGTCCCACATTGAGAAGACAACCTTAAAAAAAGCCTTATAAAGACCTGAACTCTTCAATTCTAATACCTAGCTTTGAGGTATGGTTCTTCCAAGGATTTATGCTTGTATTGGTGCTTTTATTGAGAGCCGATTAATGAGATAAGGCTACCTGTGACCGAGGCTTCCGACCGACGGAGGGATTGACACGTGATTGAGTGAAGCATCTCCAGGCTTGGGAGGTCACCTTGAAAGACAGACCTTTATGAAGACTTAAGTTCTCCGATTCCAATAACTAACTTTTCGGGTGTAATTCTCCCAAGAATTTCCGCTCTTACATAATCACCTTCATACATAAAATTTGGTCCAAATGCGGGTGATAAGGATTAAATCCTCATATAAAGAGATAAATAGCATAGACAAAAAATCTGAGTTTAGCAAATAAAACAAAACCGCATACATTAATAGCTTAAAACCATGTTGGTCGAATTCAAGTTCACTATCCGTTGTGGATTTCCTTTTCTCGGTACATGTCCCTTGCGGATTTTGATAAGTAATAATATGATAGCTTGTTTGCAATGGTACACGATATGGCACTATATGCTTGATTTACTTACACTTAAATTATGTAAAAAAAATATTTAGATAAAGGAAATTACTTAGGAAAAATATTTGTTGTACAACAAAACTACACAACAAACTTACATCACCATTATTTTTCTTCATCATTTCAATATATTAATATTGTTGGGCTTACTTTTCTTGTTTTGTCTTTTTTCCCATCTACACTTATGGTGTAAGTTTGTTGTCCTATTATGTTTGTACATGTATCATCTCTCTTTATTCAGTCATAGTCTGTATATGCAAAAAAAAGTTAGGTGGACTTTATTCTGTATGCATGCAGATATCATGTCTTATCAGTTGTTCTTATTGAAAAATGTTATTTGTACTCACATGTGATGAGGCAATGTCAACTCAATCTCATCCATTATTAAATGAGATGTGGATCCTTTTGAATGAGGTTTCAACCCATCAAATAGTGGATGAGATGTGAGTCGACACGATGTCCAAGTATTATGAGTACAAATAATATAACCCTCCTTATTATGAAATTGATGTTTTCGTGTGCTTATTACCAAAACAACTGTAAGGTGGTTCTTATACAGTGCTTGGCTCTCCTTTATGATTCTACATTCTATTCTAAATTTGCTTGTATCCTTCAGTTCTTTTTCAGTTTTGCATTGTAACTTCACTTCAAAACCCAAATTTTGTTTTAAAAAAAATGGAATCCATATTTAGTGCAAATAGCTTCAGCATCTCTCTCTCTCTCTCTCTCTCTCTCTCTCTCTCTCTCTCTCTCTCTCTCTCTCTGTTTCTTCTTATAAGTATCTTTCACTTGAGATAATTCCATTCAAGGCAAAGTCACACTAAATTTCAACAACTCTCTTCAGTATTTCTTATTAATATATTAATTAGACATATATATATATATATATATATATATATATATATATATATATTCATTAATTTGTATATTATTGTTCTGTCAACTACTAATATATAATTAATCTCAGTTCACATTAATTGTGACAATCTAAACAAGTCACCCCTTATACATTTAAATTGAGTATAAGTCAATTTCATATAAATAGTTATATATATACCATGTATGATCTTTCATTAAATATTGGCTTGACATTTCTTTGTCAATGAATTATAGTCCACGCATGGGTGATGGAAGCACAAAGTAGTACTGGTAGACAGGGCAGGTAGTTTTATACTTTTATTCAATTTCTAAAAGAGGCTCTTATTAGGGTAACCTTATGTCATACTTCATAGTTCATATCCAATTTAATTGTCAACTTTCAACACAACCTATCCGTAATGCTACCGCTAACCAAAAAAGACAAACTCATCTAAGATTTGTATATTTAGAAATTAACAGACTTAATCAGAAGAACATACATGATGACTTTAATCACCAGGCACGCTTATATTTTCTTAATCCCCAACCATGACAATCATTGAATATTTTTCCCTTAAAAGTTCTCAATTCAAAGCACGAGTACACATACGTTTAACTTTTCAACTTGCAGTAGTAGATTTTGACAACTGATTTAATGTTTGAAGGCGTATGCTTGATTATTGCAATTTATTTTATGTGAAGAGTTCGTCGCAATATGCTATATTTAATTGGTTGTTGCGTTGGCCGTTTTATGCAATAAGGTCAATTGTGATGATATATGTTCACACGTGGGCAACTTTCACGTATAATTCAATTCATTTTCGATTAATCATCACCAACCCCCCTGTATACTACTTTCTCATTGTTGTTTATACTTTGAAGATTAAAAGTCAGAAAGTAAAACCTTTAGCTAAATTGAGCAGTCTAAAACAAAACTATTTCAGCAGTTACTTGTGGAAACTATATGTTAAAAATATTCTTCATTAAAAATGAATAAAGGGTCATTTCGTAGCAAAGAAGGCCAAGAAGAATAGATTCTCCCTCCAAAGCACATAGAGGGTAGAAGAGAGAAGAGAAGGGGCATCAATTATTAGTTCCAACATGGCTAGCTGCAGCTCATCATGTATGACGAAATACAACAAAGTTAATCACCATTATTGACTCAAATTGATGTAATCATGGAGGCCCCTCTGTATAATAACTCTGTCAAAGTCAAGCTTATTGTAAAGTTATCTACTATTTGGTCGGCTATATGTGTTGAGTGTTTCAGAAGAGGAATCATGGCCAACCGTGAAATTCAGGAAGGCCACTTAAGTAGTAGTCAATCATGTCCATTCTTGAACATGATTCTTGTGAGGGTTTTGCAAAAAGTATTTCCAAATGCACTGTTAAGGAATCAATAATGAAAAATTTTATATTGAGAAGATTGACTTTTATGAGATCAATTCAAAACTTTTAAAACTTGCTTCTTTTGGGTGTCTTAACCACTACTCTTAAGTCACTAGTTTACAAAATAAGAAAATTAAAAATTTTAATGCATTTAATATATTAAAAATTTTAAAAATGATCTTTTTAAATCCTTTCTTAATTTTATAACATTGGTTGGATAAACCTTTCTTGTGATAATTCAAAGTCTAATTTCGACACAAAAATATTCTTTCATGAACGAGACTTGAGGCTTTGCACATAAATTTGTGCGCAACTGTGAGCAGATTAATGCTCCAAAGGCAGCTCAAATACTTAAAATTATATGAGAAAGTATTAGGTGTTCTTAGAGCAAGTTAAAATATTTACTCTCTATTTATTGATTGATAAATTAGCTATTGAATTAAAAATGTAGGAGAAGTGGGAGATAATAATGGCTTATAAAACTTATGTGTCAATTAATAAATGGATCAAAGCAAGTGATTTCTCTTACTTCCTTGCAAGTATTTCTCAAATTATATTTGGAATTGTGTTATTTATACTCATTATACATAGACACAATGTCAATCATATCTTATCCACCATTAAATGGATGCGACTCATTCAAGTATGGTCTATACCCTATCCAATGATGAATAGAGCGTGAGTCGAAATGATGTCTCGACACTATGAATACAAATAATATTTTTCTTATATTTGGATTATCCCCGCACTAACATGTAAGCATGTGAGAAGACAATACTTGACATTGAATCATTGATGAATGCAAGGTAGTATCTCACAAGAAGTTCATTATTTGTTCACAAGTACACACCTTGCTGGGGTGTGTTATTTTATTTCAAAGTGCAATTTAGTGGCAGCATTCATGTAACACCTTCCAGTTTTTTTTTTTTACGGGCTACATATATAGCCTATAGGGTAGGTATGTATTAGACAATCTAATTTTTTTGGGTACAATTGCTTCTCCTAGCTTATTGCTTGACCCGATTATAATACCAAATAAAGGAAGAATCAAATGAGTAAAATAGATATATATAATTGATTTGGTTGTATTTTTTATTTCCCTTCTCTCACTACCACTAGAGTTGAGTTTTAACACACACACACACACACACACAAAGTCGAATTTTTTTATTGGGATTGTTAAGAAGCTACGAAGGCAGGTACTTTTTCTCAGTGCATTTTTTAATATTCCATTTTGTGGCCTAAATACCTTCTACAATTGGCACTGAAAGTTGTAATAGGTAATTGGACCGTACTAGTTCATCAGTCATCAACATTCATTTGCTCTACATCCAAGTGTTGGATCAGAGATAAAAACAAAACTCCAGATGCAATTGGATTATTCGGAGTCCTTTAACCTTTAACACATGAAACTAGTTTTTTTTTTTTATAAGATCGATATATTCATAAGGGCAGCAGAGATATAAGGTTGTTCCATACATCGATTTGCAGTTAAATTATTGCAAATCTAAGAATATCTCTGAATCTTTCTTACAAAAATATCACAGAAAACTAGAGAACCAGAAGGTTGGACAAAACAAACATATAAAACACCAAGACAAGCAAAAGAACAAACAACTTTTAACGAAAGAAATAATACACAACTAGATTTCCATCAAAAAAGAGCAAACAACTAGATATAAGGAGAATGGAATTTTCAGTATCAAGACTAACACATATGTCAATAAACATATATAATCGTAGAGAATAATTTTTCATAATTTGAAAATAATAAAATTTCAGTTAAGCTATCATTTATGCTCCTTGTAATAATTTTTGTTTTCAAATTTTCTCTTTTTGATCACAATTCATTATTAAAAAATGGTATGATTCATTGATTATATTTAATATCAAAACAATTATTTAAAACAATCACGATTAAAATTTGTAAAAGAAAAATTGATGTCATCTCATTTACTTATAAGTGATTGTGATCGTAGTGAAAATGAATTGCGACCTTAAGCATTTGAATCCAAGATCACTTTTGAAAAGGGTTTTACCTAACCATCAATTCGAAATTGCGGAAGCAATTTCTTAAATGGAAAAATGTCATGATAACAAATGTAGAATATTGTAATACAAGTTTACTTCTTTCATTTTGGGTAGTGATTTTTTTTTTGGGGTTTCTTTTGGGCTTAGCAAAAGACGCCGTTTACGTGGTCCATCAAGAGGCCTTCATGAATGAACCTGAAGGGATGCGTCTTTTCGTCTGTCTTTAATCCAACGAAATCAGCAAATCAACCCGTGGATACATGAAAGGGCACACTTCAAACTTTGCACTGGCACACTTGGGTAGCCCCTGTCTATTGAAAAATACTTGCATGGAATACATTTAATATATATTTTAGAAACAATTATAATCATTTAATTTTAATTTAAAATATTTAAAACTAATATAAAAATAAAAAAATATATGATTGTAATATTCCATACGTATTAAATGTATTTTAGGAATATGCAAAATTTCTTCCTATCTATTGCCGCAGCCTGCAAGTGAAACGCTTTCGGGTAGCATATTTATCGCATGCATTTCCCGTCCTGTTCTTTCAAGTATTGTTTTTGCTGTCTTTTTTTTTTTTTTTTTTGATATTTTGTTTTTACTCTGTCTATCATTGTACTCAAGTAAAGGTGTCTTTATTTCGAATTTTAAAAAATAATTAAAAAAGTTAAAAATCGATTCTTTTTCGTAAGTTATTCTTCTTAACCTCTACAAAAAGACAAAAAGTTAATTTTTTTTTTATATTCTGATTATTTAAAAAAATGTTCAAATATATGAAAAAAAAACATTGGAATGAAAAAAAGTGATTTTCGACCCAAAAAATCTCATCCAAATGCTCCCCTAAATTTTTGCCTTTAATTTTTCAAAGTATATGTTAGGTGTTTTTAGATCGGTTATAACATCAAAATAGAGTGGAACTCGAAAGTTAAAAATCGTAATGATTGATTTAATTAAAGTAATAAAGATTTAATAAATTAGACGGAAGCTTTGAGTTTTGATGTATTGAGAGTTTAAAACTTTTTCACACATTATACAATCAAAAATTGTCAGTAACAATGTAAGTTTAACTTTCACCCCACTTGTTTCAAAAATTATGCACATGAAAGGATTTGATTGAAAGACTATGTGAAAAAACTTTATACAATCAATATATTTAAATTAAATCCATAAAAACAGAAATTACTTGAAACTAAAGAAGTTATATCAACATTTTTTTTTATTTAATTTCCATATACTAATAGTATAAAAAAATTTACACAATCATCTAATTATATATTGACAAATAAATTATTATTAGACTATACGTAAAATAGTTTTATATGTTCAGTGTATCAAAATTATTATTTTTTTGGGTGACTATCAATAACTTTTTGTTGGAGTATTGGAAATGTCATAATGGCACAAAAGGAAAACCGTGGGACTGATTGCTTCTGGAAAGCAAAGCACTTACAATATGAAATTATAGGAGATTTTGTGCCCACTCATTTCTTTTGCGTGTTGGTTCTAATCACTCTTCATTTTGGGAGATTTCTATATCTGGATATGAAATTGGTATTGTATATGGATATAACTTAGGACGCTGACTGCGCTGCACTTGGGAGTGTGATACGTCTTGCGATCTATGGTGAAGATTACAAGGTATGTTGATGGTATGCCAAATCACTTGTGATGTTTAGTTAAATTTGAATAATGTGATTAAATATATTTTAGAAATGTTCAACGTTAAAAAATTCTATTTAATTTTAAGACCATCCAGATAAAATTTGATCACTTTTAAATTATATTTGACCATATGTTTTTAAAAAAATTGACTACACCTAAGAACTATTATAACATATCACAAGTGATTTGGTATATTGACAAACCTTATAATTCTTATATTAAAATCTCAAATTTGTCCCTACGGAAGTATTTGGTGGTTGATCCAGGACACAAAATACATAATAATAAGGGCATAACCCTTTAAGAAGAGACATATATAAAAATATTAAAATATCTATGTTCCCTTGGCAAAATTTGCCTAAAATTCTGTTCATCCAAAATGAGAATAGTTGGGACTGAGATATTCGTCTCTACTATCTTAGTATCTCAATATTTTTTGTCCAAATACATTAACCAAAACGAGGTCTAATAAATGTTGTAGGGGGCAAATTAGCCTTTCAAAAATTTAAAGTCCTCTTGCAATATCTCAAGTTTCACAAACGAAAAAAAGTTAGCCATATGTTAACTTGTCATTTTAACACTTAACGGAAAAAACACACGTGGAACATTAAATTGCTTATTGGACTCTCCGTTAAATTTCACAATAGACCTCTCTCATCAAACCATCACATTTTGACCTTCTTCTTTATTAGGCTCCACGTTTATGCAATCTCAAACCCCAATCTCTAGCATTTTCTTAATTTTTTTTCATTTTCACATATCTCAAGTTAAAACAACATCATTTATACAATACGATCATGGAGTATAACAAATCAAGTTATTGATTTATCAATCATATATGCTTCTTTTGTAGGTACCATATTTATTTGCTTTATCCTTCTTTAACTTAGGAATCACGTATACAAGATATAATCATGATATAGGGTGGATTTGGTAATACTCTTTGGAGAGGAGATATCACTGAAAGCATATGCTAGAAGAACAAGTGATGGGATGCTTTTCAAAACTTCCTTCTGCTCACTCAAATTTAAAAAAATCCAAAAGATTAATATAACCATAAATTTTAATGAAAATTCAACTTCATCCTTTCTCAATTAAGGCTTTTAATTTCAAATTCTTCCCTTAAAGATCCTTCCTCTATTTTAAATTTTAAGAGTAACTTTACAATATATTAACCAAATGCAACTTCTATGACTTCTACTTATTGAAAGTTTTACCTTATTTTATCGAGTGATTCCACTATAACTTTTTAGAACAACTTTTTAAATCCAAAAAGTTTAGTAGCTTTTTCAGCCATCAACAATGCCAAACCAAACCATAATGTAGTGTGGACATGAAAAATCCAAAGACCAAAAAAAAAAAAAAGATTCCATTAGGATACAATATATAAATTAATGTAAAAATAAGTAGACCGACGTCAACATTTTAATAATCAACATTAGATCTTTAACATAAATCACAATATTTTCACCCTTTGATTGCAAGGACCAATTAATCCCAATTCAGACGTCAACTTTGTCCTATTACAAACTACTTCCAGTAAATTTTATATCTCTACTGCAAGAGAGAAGTTTCAATTCACAAGATACTTAAAACATTATGGTTTTAATCTAATTATGGTGATGATAACTATCTCAATTATACAAAATTTCGATACTAGATAAACACAAGCTGTAAGATGCAACAGCATCTAATGGTGTGCGAAGAATGTGCAAACAATCATTTTAAAATGTTCCCGCGTGCTTGTCCCCAAATCCCAAGAACAGCATGTGGCAAATGGCAATGCAGAAAATGGTATGGAAAATTTCAACTTCTTTGTAAACAAAAAGGTGGAAAATAATACGACTATTATCTAAAATATATGACAAATATGCTGGTATATGACAGCATTCAAGTCAATTACCAAAAGACAAAGTAGAATAGCATCCTTCCTAACCGCCCTCAAACTACTACGATTTAAGAGTAAATGAACTTTAACCGAAAAAATAAAAAGTGTGAATGAACATCCAAAACTGAGCTCCCGCCTTAATCAGCTTGAATTCCTCACATTCCTGAAATCAATAGAAATTATGACATGAAAACCAATGTGAGTAACGTATCTGACAAATGCACACAAGTATCAAATACAAATAAAAAGGAACATGGTGCAATTATACAAGTAACAATTATGAGATTAACTGGTAAACTCTCCTGGATGTTAATCAGATAAACATAATTTTGTACACCCTCATTTTCATGGAACAGGCAAATATATGTACTGTCCTACTGGATATAATTTATGCAGTACCACGTCTATACTGCCTAGGACAAATATTGGTAGTCAGTCATGTAGGGGGTGCGCATGGCGAAGCCTTGAAGCATAATATACCTATTTAGGATGCTTTTACTGAGATGAGATGAGAACAAAAAGGCTTTGTTTAGAGGTCAATCTTGAGGTTTCATGGCAGGGAAGAAGAACCTCCTGTCACCAAAAGGATGGAAGATTATTAGACACAGCAAAAAAACAAAAGTCTGTATGCATGGAAAGAAAGAGCAAGGACCTTAATATTTTGTGAATCAGTCAGCAACATGGTCAACCGGTCAATACCCAAACCCCAGCCACCAGTTGGTGGCAAACCGTACTCCAAAGCTGTACAAAATGTTTCATCTAAGGCCATAGCTTCATCATCACCTGATTGCCGATCCTATGTAAAAAACATAACAAACCATTATTATTTTATAAACAGCATAAAATCATTTCCCAAGTCCTAACAACTTGAGCAGAAATGGTTTATTTACATTCCAGTTGTATCATTAGTATTTCTGTTTTCATTTAAGTATCTTGTATGATATTGTTGCCCCCACCCTAGCCATCCCATTTCCATTTCTGGTCTCACTCTATTAAGAATGGAAATGGAATTGAATTAATAATTCAATTCCATTGAAGCCTGTACAAGATTCCAAGTTTCACTCTCATTTACCTTAAGTTGTTCAGCAAATCTCTGTCTTTGTACTACAGGGTCGTTCAATTCAGTATATGCATTGCAAAGCTGTAAAATAACAAACAGTTATCAGAACTCATAAGCATGAATCAATCAACTATTTGTGGTAATAATTACATAAACCCCATGATCTTACTTCATGTTTGTTAACAAACAATTCAAAACGTTCAGTCAGGCCTGGTCTTGCTCTGTGCCACTTTGCCAAAGGACTCATAATCTCAGGATGGTTTATGATGAATGTAGGGTTGACACATGTTTCTTCCAAAAAGTGTCCCACAAGCTTCAATATGAAAAGAATAGAATCATAAATCCAACAGAGGCTTAAAATACGGAACAAAGATCCTAACGAACAAAAGTTTAGCAATTAGAATTGCCCACATTTAAACTGATCTGACACCTATGACCACATTATTCTTTCAGAAATTACCTAGAATTCTAATTTATACAGAAATATCAGATCTCTTTACTGGAAATTACAGTTGTATTACTGGGAAACCAAGCTGTTGTTTTACAAAGACTAGAATGTCTCAGTTTTATCCCTTCCCTCCCATTCCTTTCTATATATATATATATCATTCTCCCAACCATAACAACCACACACTATTTCGTCCAGCATCTGAATTCTTATCATGGTCATGTCTGTAAATTTTTTTATCTGGACCTGAAACTCCACAATAAAGATGGCAGGAAATATCATTTATAAATAGTGGCATTAAAAAATTTTCTCCATTCCAACAAGGAGAAGGAAAATACAGTCAACTGTTACATAAAAGTAAAATCTATAAATAGAGGAAATTACACTATGAAAAGGGAAAAGCATAAGAAGATTACTTTATCCAACAAACGAGCAGTTGTTTCAGGAGGAGGGCATTTGATCTCATACTTCAAGCATGCATCCTTAAGATATTGATTAGCTTCCTCACTTGACAAGTCATTGGGAATAGCAAGGCCAGCCATCCTCTCTAACTCCTCAATCATGTCAATCCTCCTGTAACAAATAATCCAAATCAATCATTAAAATAGAATTATAACCACAGTCAGTTACCAATAAATTTACACCACTCACCTGAAAGGTGGAGTGAAGTTGATTTCAATAGGATCCTTGTCAACTCCATCTGCATGATACTTGATTTTGTAGCTGCCTTTTGTGAGTTCCTTAACCATACCTATTTAAAGGTTTCCATGTTATGATATTAAACAGGTGACTTAAAAGAAACATGGAAGACAAGCAACACAATAATCAAGAGACCTTTAAATTCTTACCACTCAACATTTTCTCTGTTATCTCCATTAAATCATTGTAATCCGCATAAGCCATATAAAACTCACAGGTAGTGAACTCAGGATTATGGGTCAAATCTATACCCTCATTTCTAAACTGTTTACCAATTTCATAAACGCGATCCAGCCCACCAACAACCAGTTCTTTAAGATAGAGTTCTGGAGCAATTCGCATGAATAACCTCATGTTAAGTTCATTGTGATGAGTTACAAATGGACGGGCTGCTGCACCACCAGCAATCATATTCATCATAGGTGTTTCAACCTGAAAGTGACAAAAAAGTAGGTGAATGGAAAGAGAAGAAAAACTAGTAGGCTTCTACATCCAAAAACTCAGACAGAGAACAAACCTCCAAGAAATCAAGGTCATTAAGGAACCACCTGATGTAAGCAATTATTCTAGATCTAGTCTTGAATATTTCTAGAACCTCTCTATTAAGCATCAAATCCAAATGCCGCAACCGATATCTTGTTTCCTAGAGTGAAGAAAGGTCATTAATTCAATGAAAAAAATTACTGTAAGTATAGGAATAGCATATTTGATAGAAAGATCACAATAACATGGTAAAATGTTAAAAAAAATATCTGTCCAACTCCTAAAAATACAGAGTTATCATGCGTCTTTATTATACAAAGCTTAAAATACAGAAGAAACTTTGGTTTTAGCTATCAATACATGAATGATATAGATCAAAGAATGTGAAAAACAAAGGCAAGCTTCAAATTTGCAATCTACTTTACATGTGCTATGGACTAGTGATTAAATTAATAATATGATTCACTTACAATCTTGGTTGCAGAAGGGGAAATTAATTTTGGTCACATTGAGTTGAAATCAAGTGCAAACTGTATGAAAGAGAAAATTTTTTGGAAGAACATGTTTAGCTTGGGCTAAAACTGTGTTACTTTGTTTGGTACATAACGTCAAATAAGTTTTCTTATTTGCAAGGCAGTTAGAAAATTGCCATTAAATTAATGTTGCCCCGCAAAAGAAAAAGAAAGAAAAATCAATCTATTTCACTGTCACCAAGGGCATTGTGACTGATTGATTCCATGGAAAAAGTAAAAACATCCACATTATAGAAAGAAAGAAACAGTAATAATACAGAAAAAACACTTAACATCAACAAATACATATTTCAAAAAGAAACTCGTAGAAATGAGAAAAACAAACACATCCATTGAAGATTCGAAGTACATTTCCATGCCAATACTACCTGATCCTTCAAAATGTATGTTTCAGGATTCCTGGTACTTCCTGGTGCCCATGAATTTATCTGCAGATCATTAAAGAAGTAAAAATGCCATTACATATGATCTTCAAACAGCACCATAGATAAAACATAACATAGAGAGTGTTCTGACCTTCAAATCTGCATTATCAGCAGCAGCCGCAGACTTTTGCTTCGCAGACCTTTGCTTTGGCATCATATGCAAACAATGAGACAACACAACTACAGTCCTGGGAAAAATACTAAGCTCTCCTTTCTTACTTTTTCCTGTACAATTATACAGGAAAACACTGACAATACTATTTTTACAGAGTGAATAAATTTTTAATTAGGAATCGAATGCTGTAGATTGCATCTTGAACATTAAGATATGAATACATATGATGGATTGGTAGGATTTAGCACTTTATAGAGAATATAAGGACAACTGATATGGCTTCAAAATTTCAGCAAATAGCTAATTTTTTTAGGTTGAATCTTGTTCTTAAAATGGTTGCTGGTTGTGCATGGCTTTATTAGTATTAAAATAACGTTATCAAATAAAAAGAATGTGTGTGTGTGTCTTGTGTCTGTGTTAATTGATTCCAATGTAAGGATTTATTCATTTACTTTGAATAAAGAAAAAAGAATCCACCTTTGCAAGTATCTATTGTAAACTTCACAGAATTAGAAATGTGAAACAAAAAATCAATAAAAAGAAGATCATAGAAAACTGAAAGTTTAAAGCGTCCCAAACCTGGAAACCCAGTGACACCAACAATATCACCACGCTTCACATTAGAATGGAATTTGGAAAACTCTGCCTCATCCAAGTCTGATTTACTGCATAGCAGAGATCAATTATTTTCTCCATTAAAATCAGACAGGATATAAAGAAAGGAAAATATAGGATCTACACTAAGAAAAAGGCATCATTTAGAAAGCATTAGAGAAAAGAAAACTAAACATCACCAAGTGAAAAACAATACAGCTAGATCTTAGTTAATCAGACACCAAGGTAACAGTCCATAGAACATGTCAATGCATGAAATGCCTTACAGTTACATTTTCCATATTTTAATTATGCCCACGAAATAGTTATCCTTGTCAAGTGATAACTCCAGCATACTAGCACAAAATCAAAGTCGTATAATGAACAGTAAGTAAAATCGCTGGCTGAGGATTTTAAGACTTCCCTTCATTCTGTCAACTTGTTTCCATTAACTTATGGTGTTTGTGCAATAAATTATAAAAGAACCAAAAGGTAGATGCAAATTATTCTAAATAGAGTGAAAATAATTGTCAGACCAATTTTGTGAGATAGTACTTAGGAATATTCATCTATTTTTTATCAACTGACAGAATTTGAAATAGTAGCTAAGAAGCTTTTTCACATGGTTCAACAACATCAAGAGGCTGTTAGATAAAAAAAAAATCAGTGAGCTGAGAAGTACTATGCTCTGTCACAATCAATAGAGAAGTACCATGCTCTGTCACAATCAATACTAGCAATTTGACAGGAAATTCTGATTTTCTGGTGCATTTTTAATAGTGGGGAAAAGGCTTGGTTGCTGTTGTCATCATAAAATTACTTATACTGTATAATTTCAATTGTTAATTTTGTAAGAAAGAATCAACACAGATGTTGTAAAATTACATGAAGTGCCTGAATAATTCGGTGTGTAGATAAGAAACATAGCAATTAAAAATAAAGTGGGGTGGTTTGATCAAGTAGTGCTTGTAAATGAAATAAATAACAGGAGAAAAGAAAGTTGAATAATAATTTATCTATGTTAATTTGATGCATTCTACCGCCATCATAATCTCTACATGCCCAACCAAACAAAATTGTTAATGACAAAGCATCTTTTTTATTTTTTCACTTTTACTATCTTCAGAAAAATTCAAAGAATAACAGCATTTGGTACCTTGCATCAGCCATAACCTGGACCTTGAAGCCGCCACCATGCAGGTCATAAAAGACAAGCCTTGAACCTGAAGCGCGCTTGAGCATGAGTCGGCCTGATAAAACAGAAAGGATACTCACAATCAACACATATATTTATATATAGCAGAATAAACAACCATCAACAATAACAACAACAACAACAACAATAATAAATCAAGAACAAAGGAAATGCTGACTACCAGCCAACGAAACTGATTCATCCTCAAGGTGCTCCCCATCGCTCAACCCTTCATATTTCTTGATGTACTCTCCAACAGAGTGAGACACCTTGAACTTGTGTGGATATGGATTGTTCCCTTCAGCTTTCAGAGCTGAAAGATAGTTCAGCCTATTCTCAAGGTATTGCTGCAATGAAAAAAAATTCATCATATAACCTATTTCTGCAATAACCATATCTTAAAAACATTGCCAATCAAATAATACCGTTGGGTCCATATCATCATCTTCAGCAGCTCTGTTATCACCAGCTCGTTGCATATTTTCAGCTGCCTGTACAACAAAAATTACAAAATCATATCATATATATAAATTTATTTTTTTTCATGATCAGGAATTTCAAATTAGAATTCAACGAAAATCAGAAAAAAAAAATCAAACAAAATCTCTCCGGGAGTAAACAATACAAGAAGAGTAGAGTACCTTTTTGGCCTTCTCCTCCTCCTTGCGCTTCCTTTCTTCTTCTCTTTGCTTGTTCTTCAGCTCACGCTTCAATGCACTGTAAACAAAGCCACCCAAACCCAAAATAATAAAAATAAAAATTATACATGAACAAAATCAATTTCAATGGTGATGGTTAAGGCAAAATCTGTGGAACACTGACTTCTTGCTTATGGTTTCTCCGGCACCGGGAACTGGCGGCTCCGAAGGAGTTTCCATCGTCGGAGATTGAGAGAATGTGTGTGTGTGTCTCGCCGGAAGAAGAAGGGTTTCACGGTGAGTGAAGCAAGAAGAGAGTGCGCGTGCGAGTGTGTGAAAACAGAGCGAGAGAGAGAGAGCAATGAAAAACTAGGGTTTTGTGAAACGGCGGCTATTTGTGCGTTTTTGTAACTGTACAAAATGTTGTTAGTGTGAATAGTGTTAGTCCCCCTGGCCGGACGTTTTTTATTCGTCTCGGTCGTCGCGGTCAAAGAATCGGACGACGTCGTTTCGCGATTTGCTTGCTTGGGTATCAAGCTTCGCGTTGACACTGTACTCCAGAGGAAATCTTACTTGGAGCACAAGAACTGCATTTAGATTCGATGTTGGGTCTTTCATAAACTAGTAAAATAATGTCAAAAAAATCTTTTGGAAAGAAACAAAATTACGTGTATATTTGAGTTACCAAATCGACAAGCTGGTCTTTTAAAAAGGATGACAAAAATTTCCTGAATTGTTATTAGAGAATAAACAGGGAAGGTGGGAACATGGTATCTAATTGATGCATTTTTATTTATTTTTTTTTTTTGGTAACATGAGAGAAAACATACAAAGCAAAAACGAAAATCTAGAATAACTAGTCCCAACAGCATACTAGCGAAGCACATAATTCCTCTGGAGGGTTAAGCCAAGTACGCATTGTTGGTCAGGAGTTATAAAACAGATCAACGCAACTAAAATAGAGTTGAGAGAATTGGAATTGACACACAATATTTACGTGGAAAACCCTAATGATGAGGGAAAAACCACGGTCAAGGTCGAGAAAAATTTTCACTATGTGGAAGATAAAATTACACCTCTCTAATATTAAGGAGAGAACAATAACACTCTCTTATACTAGGAGAATACATCTCTCTATAAAATATAGGAGAAACTTTCAGAAGACACTATATATTTGAATGCTCTCGTGTTTGTTCGATGCTAAACTGAATGAATTAACCTATTTATAGAGGCTCGAGAGTTATTGTGCAACCAATGCACAGGTAATTCTCTTGTCATTTATGGAATCCTTCACGCATACACGGTAATTTTTCCTGCAAGTTTAAAATTTTCTCCTCTAATCACATGTGCACGTAGAATTTCTCCTGTGCACTTTGAAAATTTTACCACAAAAGTGGCTTTATCACGCCACAATCTCCCACTTAAAGTCACTTTTGGTGAGCTTTCAATCTTTTCTCATCTTGCCAATTCTATGCTGCCTACGTTTCTGATAGGTCATAGGAAGATCTACACCATTCAAACTTGTCAGTATTGATCAGCTTTGTCATGACATCTGCTAGGTTGTCTTTCGTGTGAATCTTCTGCATATCCACATTTCCTTCTTCTACTACTTCTCGAACAAAGTGATCCTGTCCTATATGTGCTTCGTCCTGGAATGAAAGGCTGGATTCCTTGCAATGTGCGAGGCACTCTGTGTCACAATACACAGTAATCTTTGACTGTTTGTGCTCGAGTTCCTCCATTAACCTTTGAATCCAAATAGCTTCCTTGCAAGCTTGTGTAGCTGCCATATATTCAGCTTCTGGTAGACAGAGCTACAACGTCTGTAACTTGGACAACCAAAGCTCATTCAAGTGTGAACACATAGCCTGTAGTAGATTTCCTTTTATCAAGATCACCTGCAAAATCTGAATCAACATATGCCCTGACAATGAACTTTGATCCTCCAAAACATAGTGCAGCACCTGAGGTTCCTCTAATGTATCTCAGAATCCTCTTCAGCATTCAAATGCTCTTTTCCTGATCTCCATAAATCGACTAACTACTCTAACTGCTTGAGCAATATTTGGCCTAGTACAAATCATGGCGTACATAAGGCTTCCCATCACTGATGCATATGGTACTCGAGACATTTCCATCCTTTCCGCTTCACCTAGGACACATACCTGAGGATAATTTGTAATTCAGGGAAGTGGGGTTGAAACTGTTACAATCTTGCATATTGAAGCGCCGCAAGATTTTCATCAAATAATTCTTCTGTGAAAGCCAGATCTTCCTGTCCATTCTATCTCGGTGAATTTGAATCCCTAAAATCTTGTTTGCAGGTCCCAAGTCCTTCATATCAAACTCCCTAGCTAACTGTTCCTTCAATTCCTGGATTCGATCTTTGTTGGGGCCTACCACCAACATGTCATCCACATACAACAACAGAATGATGAAAACATTGTTACCAAACCTCTTGTAGTATGTACAATGGTCTGAACTCGTCTGTTATCCGAAGGCGAATTATGAAGGAATCAAATCTCTTGTACCAACACCTTGGCGCCTGCTTAACCGTCAGAGATTTGATCAAACTACAAACCAAGTTTTCTTTTCCTTTTCTTCAAAACCTTCTGGTTGGAGCATATAAATCTCCTCTTCAAGTTCTCCGTGAAGAAAAGTAGTTTTCACATCTAATTGCTCAAGATGTAAATCAAATGCAGCACACATAGCCAATACTATTCTGATGGTGGTAAGTCTAACAACTGAGAAAATATCTCCTTGAAATCGATACCTTCCTTCTGAGCAAATTCTTTTACCACCAGTTTGCACGATATCGTTCCACTCGATCCTTGCTATCTCGTTTGATCTTATAGACCCATTTATTGCCAATGGCTTTTCGACCTTTTGGAAGTGCAACAAGTTCCCATGTCTTATTCCTATGCAAAGCCTCCATTTCTTCCTACATTCCTCCATCCACAAAGAAGCATCTGTGCTACTCAAAGCCTCCTGAAGGGTTGATGGCTTTCCTTCTTCTATTAGAAGACAGAATGTATCGTGACTTATCATAACATAGTCTGAGTGCCATGATGGTGGCTGTGTCTGGCGTGTTGATCGCCTAACTTCTGTATCATTGGCCTCTTCTAGTACTTGTTCATCTTGCTCTGGCTCTCTTCAGAATCATTTTCTCCAGACTTCTCACCTATCTGGACTGTATAATCTTCTTAACAGTGCTGTCATTTCTTTTTCACTTTGCAGTTCATTTTCCAAATATAACATCCTCCTGACAATAACTTTGCGGGCTGGGATCCCACAAGCGATACCCCTTTACACGTCAGCATAACCCAAGAATATACATTTCCTGGACTTTGGGTCTAACTTTGTTCTTTCTTGGGAGTTATACATCACATATGCCGGACACCCAAACACTTGTAGAGAAGAATAATCTCCCGGCTTGCCATTCCACATCTCCATTAGTGTCTTTAAACCAATTGCGGTTGATGGTGACCGATTAATCACGTAACAGGGTTGACCTCTCCAGAAAGACTTGGCTAAACCCCTCTCAGCATTGCTCTTGTTCTTTCTAGAAGAGTTCTGTTCATCCGCTCTGCTACACCATTTTGAGGTGTATGTGCAACTGTAAATTGCCTTTGAACACCTTCATGCTTGCAAAATGCTAGAAAATCTCCATTAGTATATTCTCCTCCATTGTCTGTCCTCAAACACTTGATTCTCTTTGGATTCAAGTTCTACTCTTGCTTTGAAGTCCCTGAATATTGGGAACACATCTGACTTCTTCTTGATTGGGTATACCCAAGTCTCCTGGAGTAATCATCAATGAATGATACAAAATATTTTGCACCTCCCAAGGACATTCTGGCGACTCCCACACATCAGAATGAATCAAGTTTAGAATATGCTTACTTCGAGCAGTTGAATTACCAAACTTCAATCTATGCTGCTTGCTTGTAACACATGCTCACAAAACGGTAAATTCACCCATTTAAGCCCGGAATGAGATTACGTTCTGCAAGAACCTTCAAACCACGTTCTGACATGTGGCCTAATTTGCAATGCCACATTTTTGTCGTTTCTTCTTGACTTGCTAATGCTCCTGATGCATCTGCCTCCTGCAATGTATCTCTTTGAAGTCTGTATAGATTTGCCGTGGTCTTTTCTTTCATCACCACAAGAGCACCTTTAACAACTTTCAATATCTCATTTTCAATGTGAGTTTTGCACCCAAGGTCATCCAATTGCCCAATAGACAATATATTCTTCCTCAAGCCCTTCACGTGTCGCACTCCTTGAATTGTTCGAATGGAACCATCAAATAATTTTATTTTGACAGTACCAATACCAGCAATTTCTAGGGCATGATCATCTCCCATGAACACAGATCCTCCAGAGAGGTTCGTAACTGTAAAACCAGCCACGGTGTGGAGTCATATGCCATGATGCTCCTGAATCCATTATCCAAATATCAATGAGTCATTTCCTGCCTTTAGAACCAATTCCGCCTCACTCAGGATTTCTCCACCTGAGGTACTCGCAACACATCCTTGAGAGGTTGATGCTTCTGGGGCTTTATCTCATTCTCTTATTGTTCCAACAATCTTTCTTCAAGTGCCCTCTCATGCCACAACGGTAGCATTTGAAGTTCTTCCTTCTTCTTGACTTTGATCTACTCCGACCATGACTCCCACTGGAGTCACGCTCCATTGATCTCCCTCTTGTCACCAACAGCGCCTCTGCTTGCTTTGAGCTCTCCAATCTATCTTCCTTATTCTTGCGCTTGAACTCCTCTTCAAGAATAGCAGGCGATATCATCAAAGGATAGACAGTTGGTAGTATTATTATTTGTGATGTTGATGATAAGTTGATCATATGAGTGAGGTAGACTTTGAAGTAGAAGCTCCGCACGTTCATTCTCCGTTATTTTATAATCTGATGTTGTAAGCTGGGAGAATAAGGTATTCAGATTGTTGATGTGGTCCGTCACAATGTGGACTCACTCATCCGAAAGTATACAGCCTCCTCTTTAGAAATATTCTATTGTGAAGAGACTTGACCTCGTAGAGTTTGACAAGAGCATCTCAGATCTCCTTTGCTGTCTTCTTTCTGCAACACTAGACAATCCTGAATCTCCATTACAAGATGCAGATTGGCAACAGCATTATCATCCATCTCCTTCCACTTTTCATCAGTAACTTCAACTTCTTCTTCAATCCTGGTAAGCAATTGTCCTTCCTCAAGATTGCCTTGATCTTCAATTTCCAGGGAAAAATTACTCCCATTGAACTTCTCAAACTCAAATTTTGCTGCCATGGTGATTCCAGGACCTGTTTCTCTACTAGACGGTCACTATTTTTTTTACACGTGAATAGTACCATATGTATGAATAATTCCGTATACATGAACAATGTCTTATACGTGAATAGTACCATATATGTGAACGTATTGTATATTTATACCATATATGGAACAAATCCAATATACGTTAACAATACTGTAAAAGTATACAACTACACGTATAACCGGTAAGGAGAGTAGTAACCCGTAGCGTGGACCAATGACTCTTCAAGCACCATGGAAAAATTCTTTTGATGTGGAAGATCAGACTAAGCTAAACCACAGAGCATACTAAGAAAAAATCCCACCGTACCAAAGCTCTAATACCACTGTTGGGTACCGAGTTATAAAACAGATCAATGCAACTAAAATAGAGTTGAAAGAATTGGAATTGACACACAATATTTACGTGGAAAACCCCTAATGATGAGGGAAAAACCACGGGCAAGGTCGAGAAAGATTTTCACTATGTGGAAGATAAAATTACGCCTCTCTAATACTAAGGAGAGAACAATAACACCCTCTCTTATATTAGGAGAATACACCTCTCTCTATAAATATAGGAAAAACTTTCAGAAGACACTATATATTTGAATGCTCTCAGTGTTTGTTCGATGCTAAAACTGAATGAATTCAGCCTCTATTTATAGAGGCTCAAGAGTTATTGTGCAACCAATGCACAGTGATTCTCTCGTGATTTCGATGCGAATCCTTCACGCATACACGTAATTTTTACTGCAAGTTTGAAATTTTCTCCTTTGATCACATGTGCAGGTGGATTTCTCCTGCACTTTGAAAATTTTGCCACAAAAGTGGCTTTATCACGCCACACGCATCGCCTCCACTTGATTCATCCCACGTTTAGCCAACGCATCCGCACAATGGTAACCTTCTGAAATCATGAACAATGTCCACCCTCCACTGCTAAGGAAGAAATGTCTACCAAAACCGCACCATAAACATGAAAGGGATTGCTGCCAAAAGTAATTAAATGCTACGCTTCCATGGAATCAGTTTCCAAAATAATGCCATGGAATTGAAGTTGCCAAGCCACCATGAGACCTGTTCCAATACCCACCAATTCTCCAAAGAGGATGTCCCTATTACCAGAGAACTACAAAAACCATGAATCCAATCACCATTATGATCACAGAGAAGGCCCTCATAACCTGGACGCCTGGGATTGGTCACACAACTTCCATCAACATTAACTCGTCCTTGTTCCGGTTTCACCCACTTCCCTTCTTTCAGAACTCTAACTTGGGGTAGCCCACCCAAATTAAGAAAGGAGCATATCCCCTTAGCCATGCATGTAATATAATTCAGAATCATATGAGAATTCCATTTTTTATCCACAAGGACTTGGTCATTACGCCAACGGCAACACCACCAAACAGTAGCTATGAAAAGGGCATTGTTACCATTCTTCAAGTAGCATTCCAATCACGAGGACACATCATTGTCGCTAAATTTCACCGACTTGGGAATCCAAGTGACTCCCATATTAGAGCAACATTAGAGGTCCCTCAAGCAATGCAACACGTCTTCAACACTGTCAGCACAACGAGGACAAAGAGGGAGGCTGCAAGTTGTCGAGCATGACGGAGCCCATGAGTTAGGAGAGTTCTATGCAAGCACAATCGAAGCAAGCAGCACATCTTCATTGGTGTTTTCAATTTCTAGACCCAAATCCACGAGACCAAATCAGGATTTGCATAATCACTACAGCCATTTGTGTGTGCTCAACGTCGTACAAGAGCTAGACAAATTAGCATTCCAGACCCAACAATCCTCGCCATTGCCAAAATAATGGATCAGTGCCCCTTCAATTTTGTCCTTAATATGGGGGAAGCTAAGTGGCCAGCGCCTAAGTTTCATTTACCTTCTTCCCGTGTATCATTTATATTTGCTATCTCTCATCATTAATAAAATTATCAATAGATAAAAATAAGTTAAGGATAATTTAAAAAGAGTATTTCATCTTCAAAAGATTTTTTAAATATGTTATTTTTTCGATACAACAATATTTTGAATTAAATATATATATTTTAAACTTCAAAGATTTTACATTAAACACATTAGTTTTTATTACGAATGGGTAACTCAAATAGAATATACCTGGAATCCAGAATAGGTAGGCAAACACAAACTTGCAAGTGATCCTCCTTGCTCCATGCTCCAAACAAGGGTGTGTCCTCCAAGGACTCCGACAATTAAGTCAGGGAGGGCTCAGAGGTTTGCAATAAAATATGAATTATACATACCTTTCGACATGTGTGATATTATGCCCAAGGGGTTTTTTATAGAGTTGGGCTCATACTGGGCTTGGAAGCTAGTGCCTAGCCCATTAATATTAGGCCTAGGCATAATCCATAATAGAAGCCCCTAACTTGATATTCGACTATGTTTAGTCAAATGTCGAATTTACAAGTATGATTGACCTTTTAGGTTTCAAAACGAGTTCCAGGACTTAGAGTTTATCATGAGATGAATCGTCTTCCGTCAATATGGAATGTTTTCAAGCATCTGAGTTCCATCCTAGATAATTTGTGAAGGAGTTTGAACTGCAACATGAGTTGTGGAAGGCTATAACAAAAGTGGATACCCAAGTCATAAAGGTTAAATTTAGGTTATGACCTAGAGTTCTGATGGATATTACTTTTATCTTGAGCTATAGGTTGCATTGTATTGACATGGAACTTCGAGCTTTAATATTTTTGGGAAATCGTCGGAGTCCTTGGAAATCTTAGGAACATTCTAGACTTTAATTTCAAGTACATTCTTTTCAACTACATTTCAGGTTAATCTTCTTGCCTTGACCTGGGCTTATCTTTCCGACCTTAAGAACTAGGAAGCCATCTTTTGCTACTTTCCCTTATGGTTTGTTTTCCAAATACCAACAAGAAGAATGTTCCTTCTCTACCAGGTGGGTGGATAAACAAGTTATAGGAGCCTCATCCTTAATTGCTAGTGAGTATTATCATTCACTTAAGTTGGATGTCTAATGCTCCTATATAAGAGTATGACCCCCATTGAATGTGGATGTGTGATGCTTTGTTTGTTCACTTGGGGATCTTGGATTCCATTTTCCCTTCTATTTGTAATAAACTTCACCCTAGTATGGCCTTATTATACTAACATTTGCCTTGATGTGGGTAGTGTATCAGTTTGTTCTTAGATTTTCCATCTAAGGGAGAGGATTTGTAATTGATGCTTAGAGTAATTGTTTAAGGGAGTTGATTCACACTCTATACTTGGAATGATTGTCTAAGCACCAAAGTCTAAGGTGATGTGATTAGTTTATACTCACATGACCTCTAGACTTTGAAATTGAGGGGAGGTAATGTGATGAATACTTGACCTTTGGGATTTGGATCCAAGGTGAGTTGATGCTCCATAAGTACTCAACCTCAAAGACTTTGGTCTAAGGGGAATTAATGTTTAATAAGTACTCGACCTCCAAGCTTTTATCCTGAGGGAAGTTCATAAATTGGATCGTAGGGGGTTTCTAGCACTTTTCTTGAGTTAATTTATCCCAAAGAATTTAATTTGCCTTAGGTTTGTCCTCATAGCTTCTTATTTCATGCCAAAGTTAACTATTCCATAACCTGGATTCTTGGTATTGGGAATTTAGGGCATTTTTAATTTTGTGCCCAAATTGACCATCTTGACTACTTGGTAGCTTAGATCTTCGGAAGAGTTTTTAATCATGCGCTAAAGCTGGAGCTTATAACCTGGCTCTAGAGATCTCGGAACTGCTTACTTGGGAACTTGGAACCTGAGAAATTTTAATTTTATACCTAAAATGACCAACTTGGGACTCTGGGCAATTTTCAACTCACGCTTAGGTTGGTAACCTCACACCTCAGGAAAATTTTAACTTTATACCCAAGGTGACCATCTTGGGACCCTGGGAATTTCAACTCACGCAGAGTTGGTGAGCTCATACCTTGGAGTTCGCACCTTAGGGGAATTTTTGATTTCACACCAAGGGTGGCCATCTTGGGGCCTTGGGGAATTTTCAATTCACGCCTAGGTTAGCGAGCTCACACCTCAGAGCTTGACCTCGGGGAATTTTAACTTTAATGTTGACATGTAATCTCATGCAATTTGTACAACCAATAATGTTAAAATGGATCATTTTATAACAAAACATGCTCTTTCAACAACAACTTGAAGATGTCAAATAATTTAATATATAAATATAACTATTTACTTTTTATTCAGCTTCATATTGCCATTGCTTTACATGGCAGCCTTCTAGATCTTTTAGCTTTGAGTAGATTATTTTAAACCATACTCTTTAAATGCCTTTTGATCTTTGGTTAGCCTAGTTTATACTCGGCTCTTAGATATATGATCTATACGAGTTTTTCACTTTTGGACAGGTCAAGTTTAAATGTATAGAGGTCCAGGTCGGACTTCGGAAGCATTTTGACCTTGGTCTTTTTGTTTTGGGAGGAGTTATGCACTTTATTCTTCAGGGCCCGAGAAGGTTTATAGTGCGGTGCGTGGCCTCATAGACTTAGAATCTTAGAGGGATCACATAATAGCTTTGGTTATCAATTTGGACCTGGATAACCATTTAGGAAGCCAAGAAGTCAGAACTCGGAGCTTAGCTTTTACATTTAAGACGCAAAACACACTAAGTAGTGTATTTGGTTGAGGCAATATACTAGAAATAAGTATATGTAATTTGATGGACCTTGTGCACATTTCTCATAATGATATTAAGCACATGAGCATTAATAAACAAGATTGGGCACATAAAAATAAAATTATCAAAATGGTCATCATTCCTCACATCATATATCAATAATTCATTTCAATTAATGGTCAATGGGTTAATCCAAAAGAGCATGTAATTTCATACAATTTGCATGACTAAGATGAATTATCATCATATAATAAAACATGCTCATAACATTTTTTAATATCCTTAATAGAATATTAGTCAACAATAAATTAAATAGAAGGTGTAAAAATGCATACTATTCCTTGATCGCAAGACATTAAATATTGTGTGTTTGAACTGAACTTTGACATCTCTAAAGGTTTAAATATTTAATGATGCATCTCAAATAGTGTTCACGTGTAGCCTAGTGGTCAGTCCAAAATGTGGAAGTCGAAAAGGCATAACTTCAAGACTTGGCATGTGGATAGAACCTTTGAAGTGGCCCCATTTTTGCCGTTGTTGCCTAGCATGTAGCATGCTGGTTGAAGATTCATCATTTGTTGTGGTTAGACCCTCTGCATTCCTCCACTTAAAATATATTTTGACACGTCTTAGAGAGGTCAACGCTTGGTCTTGTGGTCAAACTTAGAACCTGAATTTTAGGGGCGCGAGTTCGAGGCCATTGGTGTTTCTTTCTCTATTTTTTTTCAACAATTTTACTTGGAGGAAGACTCATGTTACCCTTAGTTCAAATTGTATGGTGCTCATAGTGTCTCATCGAACGTATAGATTAGTGGTCAAATTTGGAGCTTGGAATTCTTTGGAGTGAGGGTTCCACACCTGACTCGTGTAGCTTGATGGGTTAAACTTTTAAACGGAAGGCGAAAGGAGGTTCTAGGCCTGGTATTCATGATTCTGGATTTTTTCTTTGATCAAACGTGTAGCTCGTTTATCCTCAGAAATGGGAAGAAGCAGGACGCTTGTTTGACCCTGTTTTGCCATTCTTCTTTTGTCTCATTTTTCAAGTTGACTAATCCTATCTTTTAAATATAGTTGGCACAAAATATACTAAGTGCTCCTTGTATCTTGGTGCTTGCATGTTAGGCAATGCAAGTTCAAGACCAATCATGCAGTTATCTTGTATTTTTGCCCCAGTTGATGCTTTAAATGGATGCACTATTCTTGATTTTTTTACTCATTTTTCATGGAAAAACCTTAAAATACAAATGGATGCACAGCTTATCACATCCACTTTATAGTATGGTGATCTAACATAGGGACGGATGCTGGTGGGCATGGGTTCAAATGGGACGCGCCATTCTCAAATTTTGCTCCATATTTTTTTCTCAAGGACTTGTTGATGAGTGTCTAAATATAATTGGGTGAAACGCTCTACGTATCCATTATGCAGCTTTTCCTGGTTAATCTTGGAAGTCGAGAAGTGGAGGGCGCATGTTCTAGCCCTGGCATTCGCATTCCTTGTATTTTTTGCCTCCTCCTCTGTTTACAAATCAGCCTTCTTCAAAAATAAATTGATGAGCTTCACACAACAACCACTACATGGCCAAGCTATCCAAGATTGAACTCAGAAGATGGAGGCTGTGGGTTCCAACCCTGGAATGTCAGATTCTATCCTTTTTGGTGGCGGAGCAGCCTTGATCTTTTCCACTATTCCATGATTATCTAATATTAATATCACATAGTGGGCAACAGTACAAGCTAGACATGTGGCGTGGTGGTGCACATAAACTTGAACCTTGTAGACGTGGGTTCAACTCTAGGATTTCCTTTTGCAGTTACCAAGCGAATTTTTCACTTCTTCTTTTCGAATGGCACCTGTTTTGTTCCAACTCTTTTTTTATTTGAAAATTAGGTTTTGTGCATAACTTGTAAACGGACATGTGGCTTAGTGGCAAGTCTTATGGCTATGACTTAGAAGGTGCAGGTTTTATCCCACTTCTCCATGACATTTAGATTTTCTCTATCATGTTTCCTGTGTCGTTCCTGGCTCATCATCATTTTTTTTTAATCTATGTGCCACTGAGTCCTTAGCTCTGTCATCTTCTCCAGATAGCGTGAAAAATAGCGACGATGGAGGTATGAGAACGGTACAGTGGTGGAACGAGAAACCTTCTCTAAATGCAAGGGGTACTTTGACACACATGAAGAGGAAAACCACTGCCATGAAAACTTGAAACAAAGATAATCCCTTTTTTTTTCATTTTTCCTCTCTATGGCTACTCTCAAAGTGGATTTTGCAGTTGATGACGTGTTAAAGATGATATGAGGATGTCTAGCTGTCATTTTTAAAACTTGTTTTCAATTTTTAAAATGAAAAAAAAAGAAATCGTGTTTGGTGAAATGTTTTGGGGGCTTTGGTTTTTAAAAGTAGAAACTGATCTTATTTTTAAAAATAAGAAACCTAAAACAATTTGAAGGTGTTTTCGAGTTTGTGTTTTGTAAAACAACAAAACATGAGGTGGTATATTTGTAAATACGATCACAATGAGTTCTTCCCTTTCCCTCTCTTTCTCTTCGTTGTGAGTTTGATGTTTCTCTTGTTGTTGAGTGTTGATGAACCACTTCCAAGTCATTATGTTCTTCGACAACTTCAATCACTAGAATGTTTTCAACATTTTTGTTCTCATGGTCTAGTTCTTGGTGCGCCCAACCTGTCTGTCTTTCTTGCTTCATTGACCTTTATGGATTACATAACTTATATAGTGCACTAGATTGATAACATTGTCTATTAAATGCTTGAATGTTTACCATGTTTATCAATTCATGCATTTTAAGGTTGGATTTTGGTCTCTTAGAAAAAAGGTATCTACTTAGTGTCTTGCAACAATGAAGGGACATTACCCATCTAATAGGGTTACGTGTGGCTGGTCTAATGTTAATGGAAGTGTCTCTACTTAGCTTATGCTAAACCACACTATTGCCCTCTGTTAAGTCTTATATTAGAATATGAGAAATCATTTGGAATGTATGCCAAAGCTATTTTTTCTCCTGGAAAGTGTCGTCCTTACGAGGTTGCTACAATGTCTTTGACTACGTTGAAAGAGTTCCAAATAGAGAAAGAAAGTGCACTCTTGAATTGTTGGTTAGTGTTTTTGTGATTATGGGTTCATTTAGCACTATCACGGAAATGAAAATGTGTTAATTGAAGGATGTTCTGTTAAGTTTATAATTAGTTAGTATTGAGTTGTTCTGAGATGGGTTCATTGTCATTCTTCATTGATGTCTTCTCTAATGTGAGTGGTTTTTCATGTGGATTTTTAGTTGTTGTTCAATGCTCCTCTGTTTTGTTTGTGGGGTTTATTTGCGTCACATTGGTAATCTGTTTATGGAGTTATTTTGTTTGAGTTATTATGTTTATTGAGTTATTTCGTTTAGTAATTATTTCTCTAATTATTGGTGTCATATTATTGGTGTCATACATGGAAGCATAAATGATAAATCAATGTCATCTCTTCCATATTTCTTATGCTTTTCAAAGTACTACTCTAAGCATTGCAAATGGAATAAAAATACATTAAGTTTGACAAGTCAAAGGAGCTTATACTTCTTATATATGTCAAATATGAAAAGTTACCGTTCATGATGTGTTTCATGCTAAATTTAGGCGTATACCTTATGAATCTAAATTGCTTGGCTCCTCATGTTACTAATAGTGTCTTCAATTGGAATATACTAGTTTGTTGCTCTATATAGTGGTTCTTGTGTTTCTTTATTCTCTTCTTGGTGACCTCAATTCCCTTTTTCTAATTAAAAATCCCTCTTTGCTGATTTGTGATCACCATTGTAGATGGAAAATGAGAAAAAGAATCTTTACTTGGCCTTCGTCATTTGTCAAAATCTTTGTAGACATTATGGTTAATGAGGTTAATAAGGGGAATATGAGGAATAATGTATTTCCACCTAAGGTGTGCCAAAGTATTTTGCATACTCTTAATCAAAGACTGGGCATGAATACGACATGAAACAAGTTCAGCAGAAATTTAATAGGTTGAGGCAACAACATGGCCAATTTTCTCAGTTGCTACAACAACTGGATTTGGATGGGATGCTGAAACTAATCCTGTCACTGCTATAGAAGAAGTTTGGTCAACTTACATTCGAGTATACTTTTAGATAGAAGTTAGCATGTTTATTCATATTTATACATTTTTAGATTTAGTGTACATAATTTTTTAATTTTCTTATAGGCACATCAAATGCACCATTTAAGAAGAAAGGATTAGACAATTACAAACTGTTAAGAGTGATTTTCAATAAAAGTAGTGCAACGGGGTGCTTCATCATTCATCTACTCAAGATCCACCTAACACAGATGATGAAATTGATCTTGATAATAAATTTTTGCATGACAGGGTTCATGTAAATCTAGATGATGATGATGAGGAAGATAATAGCCCAAAAATAGAGAGAGTTACCTGTAGTGATAAAAGAACAATTAAAGTTGCTTACCGCAAGTCAAAGAAAGAGAGTAGGAGCATCCAAATGGAAGATGCACTTCAAGCATTCATTGAGTCATCAAGCAGAAGCTATGGTTGAGGCGTCTAAGAAGAAAGCCAAAGCTTCAATGGCTAGAACTAAGAGGTTGTCACGACCCAACTAAGGCACGTGGGCACGTGAGAAATCTCATTCTCACGTAAGCCTCTTGACCTGTATCATTTCTATATACACAAAAATCCATAATATAGTTTTATTCTTTCCTATATATCATTCACCTGTTTCCAACATCATAATTATAAAAACAAGCTTTTATAGTTCGTTCTAAAGTATAACGTTATATTAACACAAAATATCCAGAAAGTCCTTGTTATACAAAGTGTCTACGAAAAGTAAAAGACTTATCCTGTCCAAAATAACATTTTAATATACATGATTATGCAAAAGACAACATGCTCTAAAATCAGGAATCCTATGCATCACACTGGAGCACTTCTAGAGCAAAAATTCCAAACTCCTCACCTAATGGTCTCGGCAACCTGACCTAATGCCTGGGAGGAAGATGGCATGGAAAATCTCCAAGGCTACTATATCTCTAAATAGAGAAAGGAAATCAGGGGTGAGTTTTGTTACCAAAACTTAGTGAGTGGGTCCTCACCTGGAACCCTCTCCCATAGAACATTAAAGGGCATGCAGAAAATCACAATGATATAAATACTGCTCAACCAATCAGTATAGTTATAGGAATGTAAGTATATGCAAAAGTACTAAAACACTTTATCTTGTAAAACACTCCAACAGTATCTCAATAGAGAAACAGTAATCTCTACTCTGGTTATGCAGCATAACAATATCTTGGTCACATTTGGGCGTTACGTGCCATCCCCGTGTGACAATAATGGGTACCTACCTAGGTTCCTTCTCTGAATACTCTGGCCCTAGGCTACTTGGTATCAATGTTAGCGGATTAACTACGCTAACACACAACCTATTTCTCTATAGCTCCTGTTCAGTCAATCAAAGAATCCAGTATCATCTCCAAACTTTGAAAACAATGGCATCTACCCTAGGGTTCAAACTCAATCAAGTAAAATCCATGATTCCATAAATCAGATCATCATTGTAATAGTTCAACAACTCATGTTCTCACATTCAGCTTCATCAAAAATACATTTCATCCACAAAGGTCCCATGGATTTATTAAAACATATTTTCATGTTAAAACATCTAGTTCAAAATATAGAACACAAGAGAGTTTTCACAACTTCTAAGAAAACCTCTAAAGTTCATTGTTTAGGCTATATTTCGATAAAAATAACTTTAATGCATGGAATAAAGATCACAGATGTGAACCCACTCACCTGAAGTGACAGAAGTTGAAGGCTCAACATGACAGGGTTTCTTGGAGTAGAAACGCGACCGTATATATCATGAGAGTCAGAACCTTATATTAGTTTCTAGGATCGTCAAAGACTTCAAATTTCTCTCTACATAGAGGATCATAGAGGAAGAACTCTTTATCCTTACAAACATAGGAAACACCTCCCAAGACAAGAAAGAATTAAAGAAAATAGAGTAAAACTAAGAAAACTATATACCTTGAAGCCCTAGGAATGAAGGATTGAAGTTAGAATTGAAAGATAATGGAGGAAAATGGAGTTGGGAAAGGAATTTGGGGGTGAAAATGGGTTAAGAGAGGAAGGTTCTCGAGCTTTGGAGGTGAGGGGTTGTGTTTTTGAGTTCTGAAACCCAAAATGAGATTTTTATGCTCTCTGTTGACCGCCTGGGCGGTCATGTGACCACCTGAGCGGTCACCGCCACCTTAATGCACCGACCTTCTTGCTATTAACCTCGGGCGGTCATATGACCGCCTGGGGTCTCCAGAACCTCCAACATTGCTATGCGCTGGACTTTGTTATCTCATTGCTTACTTATTTATATTTCTATTTTTCATTAACTTTAAAACATAAATGTAAAGAAGGAAATACCCTCATTTGAATTCAAAAAATATATCATCAAAATCAAAACCCCAACAAATCAAAATCTAATTTTTGGATTTTAGTTCAAATTTGGAAATTTCCTACAATTTATAAACTTTTGGGCTAAAAACGAAGGGTTTAAGGTTTTCATAAAATTCGTTAAAAATCACTCTTTGACTTATTTTCCTCTTGGGAACAATTCCTGGAACTTTTGATCCCAAGAAAGTTGCTCTATTATATAGCCTTCCAAGGGCGTGTAGGGTCCAAACTTAGTGAAATTAGGACCCAGGATAACAAATGGAGTAACTGGCACACTACCCAATTCAAAAGAATCTTCTAGCCCTTTTTATTTAAGCTAGGGTATTAGAGGTATAGGGCAAAGAGTGTAGAAACCACTAGTTCTCCAGTTGCATGAGTTAATTACACTATGGCTAGATGTATAACGAGCTTGAAAATATAGATGATGTCTTAGATGACTCTTACATGAAGTCGGTGGAAAAATTCAAAGATGCTGATTATAGAGAAGCATTTTTAAATATGACTAAGCATAGGAGGATAAACATGGTTAGATAGACTTGAGTGACTAGTTTTATGTATAAATATTTGTGTTGATGATACTTATTATATATGTGTTTTTTAAATTTATGTGACTGGTTTGTTTTGACATATTATTTTGTTGTTTGGAATAATATGTAATGGTTAATATTAATACTTATTGAAATGCATGTTATGTTTAATGTAGGTTCAATTGTGATGGAAATTGATAATCATCCTTCCGCAGTGAAAGTATCTCAGAAGATACTTGTGAAAGATCTTCATCCTCATTCTGACTCAGCGATGATGAATCTAAATTTGCTAAATTATTGTTGCTAACTTTGATTGTTGATTATGAATACCAATTTTATAACAAAATTCCTGTTAGAATATCGACATTAAGTGGTCAAGAATTTGTTAGTAAGCTTTTGAAGGAATCTAAAATAGTTTGCTTTGAATTATTGAGTATGGAAAAAGCATGTTATGTTGTTTTGTGTGAAGAATTGAGAAGCAAACATTATTTAGAAGACTCAAAATGTGTGTTTTTAGAAGAACAAGTAGCAATGTTTTTGTTCATTATAGGATATAATGTACGTCATAAAGTAGTGACAGATCGATTTCAACATTCTGCTCAAACAATTTCTCATCATTTCAAGAATGTTTTGAGAGCAATTTGTCGCTTAGGTATAGAAATCATAAAGCAAGAATCCAGAATTGCCTAAGCATATCCAAAATAATCCAAAATATTATCTGTGGTTCAAGGTTTGTCCTTTTTCTTTCCTCACATATGATTTTTGGTGCTATTTTCTTTTGTCAAATTAAGATATTACGCTAAATTTATATGTTTGTATCATATATTTGTACTAGAATTGTATTGGCGCAATTGATTGAACACATATAAGTGATGGGCTCCAAGCCAATAAGCAAACATAATGTAAAAGTAGAAACACAGTCATCACATAAAATGTTATGTGTATATATGACTTCAATATGCTATTCATATATGTATATTACTGGTTAGAAAGGTAGTGCTCATGATTCAAAAGTTTTTCTGGATGCACTTACTAATCAAAATGCAAATTTTCCTTGGCCCTCGAAGGTGATATATTTATATTTGATACCATAATTTTTATTATGTGTTAAATTGCTCTTTATTAATTGTTATCTAATGATGTTATCAATATCCGTGTTAATACTTGTTCATTGCTTTAGGTTCATATTTTTTTGTGGATTCTGGATATTGTATCTGAAGGCTTTCTCCCACCCTATAGAGGTGAAAGATATCATGCACAAGAGTTTCATGAACGAGGTCAACAAGCTAGAACTACTAAAGAATTATTTAATTTTAGACACTCTTCTTTAAGAATAACAATTGAGAGATGTTTTAGAGTCTTGAAAGCAAGATTTACCATTTTGAGGCGAATGCCACCATATAAGCCTTCTAGACAATGCCTTATTGTCATAGCATGTTGTGTAATTCATAACTATGTTTATAAGTGGAGAATGCGGAGATTGTTTAGATAATAGGAGGATAAGGATTCATCTGATGTTGAAGCTATGAATGATAATATAAATATAGATGTGAATTCTAATAGGGATAACACAACAGGATTGACTGATGAAGCTCAAGGAAAATGATAAGATATCGTGACCAAATTACAAATTGGATGTGTCTACAAGAAAATCATGCATAGGTTATAAATAGATTTATAAATGTAAATTGACATCAAGTTATGTTAAGACTATTTTTAGAATAGGAATTTGTATTAAGACTTTATTTATTAAGTATGTATGGAAAATATTATCTATAAAATATAATAGTTAAAATTTGTCATTTATAGTAATGCAATTTGCCAAATAATTTTTTGTTTTATTAGTTTTAAAAGTTATTTTTTTAAAAAACTATCCAAACAAGATTTCTATTTTTTGTTATTATAAAACTATTTTTGAAATTACATTGCCAAACAAGTTTTTGTTTTTAAAAATTGACCTGAAACTTATTTTCTAAAACGGTTTAAAAAAATTTAAGAATAAAAATACTTGCAAACAACTCCTATGTTTCTATTTTTTTTCTTGTCCTTCCTCGAAAAAAGGTGTGAACAAAACACAAACAAGAAATTAAAGTAGCTTGCATGCTATTTTAAAAGGACAAACCATAAATTGTAATAAGGAAATGAATCAATACATGGGTTGAAAATTGAAAGGACTGAACTCCCTGTTGAAAAAATTGTTCTAGAAAGCGCAATGTTTGTCTTTTGCAATATTCTTTTGTAAAGGTGGCTACTTTGGTGCGTCCATTGGTCAATGGCTATGGTGGCTAAGGTGCCTATGGCACCAGCGGTCACGACCATCATTGGCCGTCACGCAGATCGTCATTGTCGTCGAGGTTGCCGGCCATTGACCTCTACCATCGTCGTTTAAGGAGTTGACACTGCGTTACTCGTCGTTGGTCGGCCGTGCATCACTACCTTTATGATGACACATTAGGAATTAATAAATATGTCCAAGGATATTATTGGAAAAAAAATATTAAATTTTTGTCTCTATATTGTATTCTAACTTTTTGGAGATACAAAAATTTTGTGTTTTCCTATCCTGGGGACAGAAAATTTTTCTATTCCTGTCATGGCTCCACCAAATATATTTATGTTTTCAGATCTTTGTATTTACTGTTCTTGTATCACTAATTAAATGCTCCAGTGTCATAGGCAATACCATTGACCAATGGAGGCACCTGAGAAACCACCTCTTGTAAATTGTGTACCCCATTTCGTGGAAATAAGAAAAGATCAATAGCAGACGTGTCCCAGACGGCTCCATTTACGAAAAGGCAACTCAATAGAAAATACTTGGAATCCAAAATGGGTTGAGACACGAATCCAAGGTGATCATCCTTGCTCCATGCTCCAACGGGGGTGTGTACCTGTAATGACTCTGACTATCAAGTCAGTGAGTCCTAAGAGGCTTGCAATAAAATATGAATTATGCATGCCTTTTAATCTATGTGATATTATGCCCAAGGGCTATTTATAGAGGTACAAGGGTCTCATGGAAGCAGTTGGGCTCCTATTGGGCTTGGAAGTTAGTGACTAACCCATTAATATTAGACTTAGACATAGTTAGTAACAGTTTTTATGATAGAAAATTATCTACACATAGCAGTCTCTAAAAATTCTGGATTTTTAACAATATCATTCCATACAAAACATAAGCTTTTAAGTTCTAACATGTCAATCTTGCAAAACTTAAAGTGAAAATACTTCAACCACCAAAATATATCTATATTTTCTCATTTTAAAAAATTGCTAAAAATACTCGTAAAGATGAAAATTGCCTCTTATGTAAAAAGAAAAAGCAAATTAAAAATAAATAACCACTAGATTAAAAAAAAAAAATCAACGATCAGGAAGCAATAAAACATTTGTATACGGAGTTTTTTTTCTTTTTCTTTCTTGGTTTGAGGCTGTAATATTTCTTTTTTCCTTTTTTCATTCTTTCACAGTAATCCTCCTTCTTAACTTTGGAAAAACGAAAAAATACCAAATTCAAAATTTGGAAAAAAGAGATAAATGGATGTCTTCAAAGAGTTTCATACCATATTTATTTAATTATATGGACATATATGAAAAATATATTTTATCTCTTTTTTATAATGCAAGAGATCAATTTAATAATTTTAAATTTTAAAAGATCAATTTATTCCTCATATATTTTTAAGCAGATTTTGTGTAGATAAGCAGATGATTCATCCTCACCATTCAGTCATTCACCTCGCATCATCGTCATCCTCCTCCTCCTGTGTCTCTGTCATTACCGCTCCTCATTTCCACAATTGCACTAAAAAGAAATCAACCCCTCAAAAACCCAATTGATTCCACACTCATCCACATAACAACTCTTGGTGCTGCGTTTTTTTTTTTTGTTCTTTCTTCTATTGCACTCCCTCATATTGCAATGGAAGGTACCATCTTTCCCCATAGACCAGGATTCCCAGCCCCTCCAAACAGACCAACAAGGCCTTTGAAACTAAAGCCAACAACACTTCTTCCACCACCACCGCCACCGTCTCCCTCATTCCCCTTGGATTCTCTTCTCCAACACCTCCAAAACCTCTCACTTGTGTTCCCAACTCAAGATAACAGGACCACCCTTTTCCCTTCTCTCCAAATAGCCCTTGATTCCTCACACAGGAGGCAACCCATTTCAGGTTCTGACCCCAGGATTGGTCACAACCAATCATTGAATGCAAAGTTTGGATTTTTATCAGCCAAGGGTAAGTTGTTGCTCAATTCAATTGTTGGGTCACCTTTGCATTGTTTGAATGATTTGTTCAGCTCTTCGGAATCTGAGTTGCTTGAAGTTGATTTGCCAAGCCTTTTGAGGGCTTTGGACCTTTCTGGCAATTGGGAAAGGGCCCTTTTGTTGTTTGAGTGGTTCTTGTTGCAATTTGGCAGTGAGAATGTGAGGTTTGATAAACAGGTTGTTGAGATTATGGTTAAGATGTTGGGGAGAGAATCACAGTATTCAGTTGCATCCAAGCTGTTTGATTTAATTCCTGTTGAAGAATACTCGCTTGATGTGAGGGCTTACACCACAATTCTTCATGCTTATGCTCGTGCCGGCAAGTATAAGCGAGCAATTGATATCTTTGAGAAGATGAAGGAGGGTGGTCTTGGTCCAACTTTGGTCACTTACAATGTTATGCTTGATGTTTATGGCAAGATGGGTCGTTCCTGGGGTAAAATCTTGGAGCTATTGGATGAGATGAGGGGGAAAGGGCTTGAGTTTGATGAGTTTACATGCAGCACCGTGATCTCTGCTTGTGGGAGAGAGGGCATGCTAGAGGAAGCGAGGAAGTTTTTTGCCGAATTGAAATTGAATGGATACAAACCGGGAACAGTTACTTATAATTCTCTGCTGCAGGTTTTTGGAAAGGCTGGAGTTTACATAGAGGCCTTGAGCATCTTGAAGGAAATGGAGGATAACAATTGCCCGCCCGATGCTGTTACTTACAATGAACTCGTGGCTGCATATGTGAGAGCTGGCTTTCTTGATGAAGGTGCTGCTGTCATAGACACAATGACCAGCAGAGGAGTAATGCCAAATGCTGTAACTTACACGACGGTAATAAATGCCTATGGTAAGGCAGGGAAAGAGGACAAGGCCTTGAAGTTGTTTGGCCAGATGAAGGAGTTGGGCTGTGTTCCGAATGTGTGTACATACAATTCTGTTCTTGTGATGCTAGGCAAGAAGTTGAGATCAGAAGATATGATTAAGGTTCTTTGTGACATGAAGTTGAATGGATGTGCTCCTAGTCGTGCTACGTGGAACACCATGCTTGCTGTATGTGGTGATAAGGGTAAGCACAATTATGTTAACCAGGTTTTAAGAGAAATGAAGAAGTGTGGATTTGAGCCTGACAAGGACACTTTCAATACGTTAATTAGTGCGTATGGTCGGTGTGGATCTGAAGTTGATGCAGCAAAAATGTATGGGGAAATGATTAAAGCAGGCTTTACTCCTTGTGTAACGACTTATAATGCTCTTCTAAATGCTCTTGCAAGGCGAGGCGATTGGAAAGCAGCAGAATCTGTCATTCAGGACATGGGGAACAAGGGCTTTAAGCCTAATGAAACTTCATACTCACTGTTGCTTCATTGTTATTCTAAAAATGGGAATGTAAAGGGGATAGAGAGGATTGAGAAAGAAATTTATGATGGTCATGTATTTCCTAGTTGGATACTTTTGAGAACCCTTGTCATTTCATACTTCAAGTGCAGACAACTTCAGGGAATGGAAAGGGCATTTCAACAACTTCAAGAGAATGGATACAAACCTGATTTGGTCATAATTAACTCCATGCTTACTATGTATGTCCGAAACATGATGTATGATAAGGCGCATGAAATGCTGCAGTTCATTCATAAAAGCAGGCTGCAGCCAAATCTTGTTACCTACAATAGCTTGATGGACTTATACGCCCGAGAGGGCGAGTGTTGGAAAGCAGAAGAATTGCTTAAGGGAATTCAAAGCGCTGGTCAGATGCCAGATGTTGTGTCTTATAACACTGTCATCAAGGGCTTCTGCAGGCAAGGGCTCATGCAGGAGGCTATTAGAGTCCACTCGGAGATGATGACTAACGGAATTCGACCATGTATCTTTACATACAACACTTTTTGGCCGGCTATGCAGGGCAGGGATTGTTTACTGAAGCAGAAGAGGTCATTAGATATATGATTGAGCACAATTGCAGGCCAAATGTGCTGAGTTACAAGATTGTAGTTGATGCTTATTGTAAAGCAAAGAAATATAAAGAAGCGGTGGACTTTGTGTCTAAGATTAAGGAGATTGACAGTTCTTTTGACGATCAATCTGTGAAAAGGCTAGCTTCTTACATTAGGGAGATTTCTGGGTCTTGACTTGGTGAACTATGTTTTTTTTTTTTTTTTTCAAGTTAAATTGGCTGATAGAGTCCGTTTATTGTTGCAATTATTTTTATGCACGGATCAATGCTAGTATATTGGCAACTCCATTTGTACTATAAGCTTAAATAATTGCATCAATCCATAAACAATAAGGCATGCTTTATATTGAATCAACCTACGGGTGAATAAGTTCTCTTTGCTTTGTCAACTCTGCTTGCTGTTGCAGGTCAAGCAGTGAGGAAAGAGGCTCCTGTTGCATCATCAACAATCTTGATTGAGATGCAAACACGCCAAAACAGCCGAATTCATTTATTTACTTGAACTTCCATTATTGCAAGCATAGTTAGTAAACTTGGACAAGTGATTGACTTGAATCAAGATTAGGTCACGGAGTTGTTGATTCAATTAATGGGTCATTGGTTTAACTAGTTGAATTGAATTGAATTAGATAAATATATAAAAATATATTATAATTTAAATAAATATATAATATATATATTATTATTGACACACTATAATATAACAACTTGTACGGTTTGGTGGTGAGTGTGCCCCAATTCCTCTTGGCACTGTAACAAGGGCTTCCCCTCATTCTTGGCTATAAGTGGTAGTAATGAAGGAGGGTGTCCAATAGCGAAGTCTTCAAGTTGTTGGACCTCAAAATATAACCAGAATCCGAGGTGCTGACAGGAAGATCAAGGTAGAGAATTACAACTGGCACGTAAAATATGGTTGTGATGTGCCGGTTGATCAAGTGCACGAAAAATACCGCAACGTAGTTTATGTAGAATTTTGTGTCCGAAAAATTAGTCCGAAGAAAAAAAAGTCCAATAGTCCCTCACCTTCCAAATTATAGACTAAGTTAGTCATTTTGTGAAATTTTTATTGTTAAGTAGTTGAATGTCATGTTAAATGGCTAATATGATTATCAAAATCTTGAGTTAACTCGTAAATTCAAGTTAATTTGCTTGAAAATTTGAACTTGAGTAAATTTAGATGTTTTTAGATAAACTCAAATGAACTCGTCTTTTATTTTGTATTTCATATTTTATAATCTGTATTTGTTTCATTATAATGTTGCAACTGAATTTTTTTTATAGATCTTTGTTTGATTATGATTTTTTTAATTATAATTAGATGTTATGGATATTTTTAGTATTATTTTTGAAATAAGTAAACTCTTACTAGTTTACGAGTTCAATTTATGGTTCCAATTTACATTGGCTCTACTAGTTTAGGTAAACTCACAAGATTAACGCTAATACTAATGTGACCCATTAAGTGGCTGATGTGACCTTTTTTGTATCACCATGGCAATTGATAGGATAAATTGGTCCCCAATGAATTATAAAGATTTCAAATTGGTCTCTCTTGAATCGAAAACCCAAAATCAAAATCTCATCCTTTATTCCACTGGAAGCAAAAATCTAAAACCCTATAATCATCTTCTTCTTGCTCATATAATAAGAAAAGTCATTTATATTAAATGCAGTGTGAACCCCATCATCTTCCTCCTTCTCAAACCTTAAAAACCAAGTCCAATATGTGTAGTTTGACTCTTGCATTAATGGTACTTGTACTGACATTTTTTATTCTATCATGTCTTAGATGTAATTTCCCACAAGTTTTGTTGTAATGTACAAAACCGATGCAATTGTCATAATTATTTATTGGGAAAATTATATTCACCTCCCTTGATGACAAAATGCAACATGTATCCCCTTTATTTTTAGAATTTGCACATCAGGGCCATAAGTTTTGGAAAATCCTACACTGGCCTCCTTTAAGGTTGTTTATAATTTGGGAAAATTACACTCACCTCCTCTAAGGTTTGGCAAAATATAACCCTCACCCCCTCTATTTTCAAAATTTGGATGTAGGTCCTTGAGTTTTGGAAAATCCTACACTAACCTCCCCTAAGACTTTTATAAACATGGTTTCATTAGCAAGATCATCGTATTATGAGAAAGATTGTTCAAGCAAGGAGGACACTACCCTAGAGCAGAGATCATTAAGAATAATACAGAGTGCACCTAAAGTGATAACTCACTTTGAGATTGGAAGGAAGAGAATGTAGCAAAAAAATTCCAATTTTTTTTGCCTTACCTAATAAAATCAAGTGAATGTAGCAAGAAATTTCAAACTTTGAGCAAACCCCTTTTGCTACCCCCATTGGAATGCCAAGCACATCCTCTATGTGCAAATAGAAAGAGGGTGTGCTATTATCAATTAATAAAATGATAATGTGGTCATTTAATAATTATAACTTTATTAGGAGAGATCGGTGTATGATTTTCCAAAACTTAGGACTAGGCATGCAAATTTTGAAAATAGAAAGGGGTGCAAGTTATATTTTGCCAAACCTCAGGGGAGGTAAATATAATTTCCCAATTATAACAATCTTAGGGGAGGCTAGTGTAGGATTTTTCAAAACTTAGGACCTGATGTGCAGATTTTGAAAATAGAGTGAGTGTGGGTTACATTTCGCCAAACATAACCTTAGGGGAGATGAGTATAATTTTCCCTTGTTTATTTATTAATCGATCATATATGAGCTTCTAGTGGTGGTAAGTCGGTAACTTATGTTTAAGGATGGTCATAGAATCTGATGTAAACAATTTTTTTTTGTTGAGTTATATAATTGAAGAAATTATTTCTTCTCCTTTCACTAATTGATATATGTTCTTTTCCTGGAGAATATTTTTGGTGGTGAACCCTTTTTCAAGCTAACTGGTAAAGGATGTACCTACAAAGACACTCTAACCCTTAAATCATAGAAGAATTCTTATGTATGTTCTATAAAAAATGTCAGTACAAGATTCTCATTGTGATCCCTGGAGTTAAGGGCGATACTCTTGCATGAGTTGAAGGTTTATGATTAGTCAGGCATAATTGTAATGAGGTGAGATATCTATAACTACAAGTGTGAATTCCAGTGTCATTGTGGGCAGTGCTTCCTTTTTCTTATGTCTTTTTGGGCTAGGGGTGCTTTGGAGCTATAAGCAATCATATGAGAAATATTAATGGTACAACATTTTGGGAGACACCTATAGTTCCACCATAGACACGAAAAGGAAGAAGACAAAATAGTGGTAGTGTATGGGTCAGGCACAATGGCAAATGTGAAATTTTAACACATTAAAGAAAACGAAAACCTTTGCATCTTCTCCTTTTGTTTCAAACCAAAACATACACAAATATCTCTCTTTGCTCCATTTCTCTTTCTCTCTCTCTTTCTCCTTCATAGTTTCAGGTTTCTCATCTCACAATAAGAACAAAAATCACCCTCTTTTCCTCACAAAACAATCTTCCTGCATGAAAACTAAGCTCATCTTCTTCTTCACTTTCACTTCTCTTCATAGCAATTAGCATGACAAAGACAAGAAGGGGAACGAAATCACCTCTTTCACTTCTCTTCACAATTTTTGACGTGGTTTATGTAAGATTGTCTTTGTACAAGGAAAGTATTTAGTTGATAATGGCTTTGTATGAGCTTGATATTTGTTCTTGTACTTGGAAAATGGTGTTAGAAACTTGTAAATTAGTGTCAAAAACTTATAGACTGGTGTTAAAAACTAGTAAACCTATGTTAAAAAACTTGTAAAGCCATGTTAATAAATTGTAAAATTGTTGTAAATACTTGTAAATGATTGGTAAATACATTGAAACCAGATTGTTGTTCTCTATCTTTGAACGCACCATTTAGTTATGTATCTAGTACAAAAAAAGGACACAAATAAGTTTGTGTCACCTATATCAATTAATATCAATAATTTAATGTCCAACCAATTTCAAGTAACCAAAACCAAAGTAATCTATTGTCAAACTTGTGCTAAACCAAAATACAATTTGTAAACTCGTGCAAAAACTTATAAACTATAGAGAAAACCTCTAAACTTGTGTTGAAAACTTGTAAACCTATGTTGAAAGCTGGTAAACCAAGTATAAAAAAATTGGTATGGATGGGATGAAATGTATGATTATTTTATGGCAAATGACTTGTATGTGTATATTCATATGCTTTAGTTTATACGCGAAAGACTCATACTTTGGTTTTTCTATATATAAAAGAAAAAAAATTGGTCATATTTTCCATAAACATACTTTCAAAAATAAATTCAAGTAAAGTTATTAGATGAGAATTAACTATTATGCATCCTAGGTGTATTGTGTTAAAAATTAGGGTGTTATATTTTGACTTATAAAACTATCCTGAAAACTTATAAACCATGTGCAAAAAATTGTAAACTAGAGTTGGAAACATAAACACCAGTTAAAAAAAAACTTGTAAACTCATGTTGAAAGGCTCTAAACCTAGTAACAAGTTGTAAAAGACAGACAACCAGTTTCTCAAGAAAATAAAATAATAAAAGAACAATAGTAAAAACTTGCTATTGGCATGTCACGATCTGACTTGATCGTAAGGGATAATAAGGAATCACATTCCCATATAAGCTTCATGATCGCTATCCTGTAATATATACATACTTTATTCATAAATCCAATTTAAATCATAAATCAAATTCTACATTTAACTTATAATAAATTGAATAACCTTTTTTCCATAAATAAAATCTGAAACTATTCTGTAATATGAATCATACTAAGTTGCACATTTACTAAATAAACCACAAATGCTAAATCATTTTAATGCAAAAGAATCATGGTATACAAAATATAATAAATGTATGGTCCGGGACTTTGTCCGCTATGTCACTGGAGCACTTTAAGCCAAAAAGCAAAACATTGTGGTTTCACACCACTATAAAGCTCACCTACTATGGAGATATCTATTGAGGGGGAGGAAATGGAGGATCCGAAGCTATACTTGTATTGAGAAAAGAAGAAAAGAAGGGTGAGTTTTGTTACATAACTTAATGAGTGGATCCTTATTCATAACCGTACATAACACAAA
Source organism: Dalbergia oliveri (assembly GCA_030441495.1). Lineage (NCBI taxonomy): Eukaryota > Viridiplantae > Streptophyta > Magnoliopsida > Fabales > Fabaceae > Dalbergia > Dalbergia oliveri. The sequence continues at coordinate 16,832,639 of JAMLFY010000009.1, forward strand.
AAGGAATTATACATAAATAGTAATAATGCAACATTCATAAAACATTTCTACTTGCTTTACATAATAAATATCATCTTTATCTTCTCAAGAATTATAAAAGAGAACAGACAATCTATCAATTGTAAGAAGGGTATTTAGTCCCTAGCAAACAAGAGTCCCTAGCTAAAAGAGATCTAACTGTCCTTGGCGAACGTCCTTGGCGAACTGATCTAAATCAAGGATAACTTGCCCCTGGCGGGCCTTGGTATACTAAGGTTAATGGAGAAGCCCATTAACCCACAATTCTTTCCTTCAGTAATTCCCTAATCTAAAACTAACTGAAATCATAAAAGGGGAATTATATGTTTCTAAGTTCAACATTTCTCAACTATTATAACAAACATAAAGCCTTAAGTTTCTTTTCCTCAATCATAGCAAATTCCAAATTGTCATAATCAACTCAAATCATGAATTAAATCATATAAAATCTTCATAGAGCAATTATGGTCCCACGCATTTGCAAAAATATAATTTTTCATGCATAGATTTAATTGGAACATTTCTAAATAAGGCACATTTTTCATATAATTCCATATCATGGGAAAACTAATTTTTTCAATCCTCTAAATACTCCATAATGCTAGAAAATAATAACATAATGACCAAAATAAGGCCATGAGATCAAATTTACACATCTGGAGGGGTGGAACGTGAGGGAACAACTCCAGAAAGCTCTAGAGAGGAGGGATGACATCAATGTCTATCACTGCAACTATAAAACTCATCAAAGACCTATGGGTACATCTAGATTAGTTTAAAACAACCCTAACAACATTGAGGGAGCACCCCACTTAACAACTATGGAGAAAATAACCATACCCTTATCGAGAACATAAAAGAATGGAGAGAATGGAGACATAATCCATTAACATATACTCACCTTGAAGCTTTTGAGGAGAGGATTAAAGTGGATTTGAGAGAAAGAGGGAGGAGAATATGTTGGGGGAAGGTTTCTGCTTCAGCTAAAATGGGGAGCTCGAATGGAGGGTTTAAAAGGGTTGGAGGGCTCACTAAGTGAAATGCTCGTTTGACACCGTTTCATGCTGACGACACTGCTATAGTGTTCATAAACCGCTATAGCGGTCAAGCTGAAACCGCACCTCCTAGCTGCATCATTTACAAAGACCGCTATAGTGGTCCGCAGGCCACCAAAATCCCAAACTCACACATTGTGACCGCTCCACAGGTAAACCGCTATAGCGGTGACAATTCACCTGTCTGTAGCAAAAAGGGTCTCTCACGCCTTTGGGGCTTTCCCAACCTGAGTGGGTCCGGGGATCCTACGACCAAACCAAACTTGTCTCCTGACATATGTACGTGAGGTATTACAGAGCTGGTTGAGAAGGATGTCAGGTAAATTAATTAGTTTTTATTATTCTATTTTACAAATTTTTGACATAGGTTTACAAGTTTTTTTAACATTGATTTACAAGTTTTGAACATTAGTTTGCAAGTTTTTAACACAAATTTCAAATTATTTAGAACCAGTTTTAAAGTACTTAACAACAGTTCATAAATTTTTACCACCAGTTTCCAAGTATTCATAACCAATTTACAAGTGTTTACAACTATTTTACAACTTATTAACTCATGTTTACAAGTTTTAACACTAGTTTACAAGTTTCTAACACCAAGTTTCCAAGCATAAGAACACATATCAAGTTTGTACAAAAGCATTCTAGTTCATTACTTTCACTGTACAAAGACAATCTAAGAGAAATCACGCTAGAAAATGTGAACAGAAGTGAAAGATGTGATTTTTGTTTCTACTCTCTTCTTTGTTGCACTAGTTGCTATGAAGAGAAGTAAAAGAAAAGAAGAACAAGATTAGCTCAGCATTCATGTATGAAGATTGTTTTTGTGAGATGGAAAAAGTGGGTATTCTTGTTCTTGTGAGATGAGAATCCTAGCTGTTGTTAGCTTCAGAACCTTCAAAAAGCTTCAAAATAATATGTTTTGAATGACAACAAAACTAATTTAAGGAAAATATTTTGAAGAATGACTAATGTCTATCTTGAGTTTCTTGTTGTAGCAAACAGGTTCTTTTGTTAAGCACAATATAGCTCCATTAGTGAAAATAATTTTACTTTACATGTGCGAACATGATTTATCTCATATAAAGAGATAGAAACTAAGTGGGAGTGATAATTATATCGTAAATCGAGCATATATATATGCCTAACTGATTGAAGAAAAATAACAAGTACAAGAAACCAAGATTTGGTACTTCAAAAAGTAGCACTGAACCTTAGAAAGTACGCTTAGAATGAAGATATCAATCAAACTTTGAAGCAAAAGTGTTCTACAATCTTCAATCATCATGTTCACAATCTTTTATCATCAACGAAGCTCTAATTGGAGACTAGAAGACCAAAGATTCATCAAGAAACTGATACCACATATTAGAAAGTTCACTTAACAGTGAAACAGTGCGCTATAAGAAAAGAGGAAAATTTAAAATTCAAAACTAGTTACAGACGTGTCATCTATTTTGCTAACTTGGTCAACTATCTCAATTTCTAGAAGAAAAAGTTCAGAACCACGTTTAGAAAGTAAAAAAATAGTTTATGAAGGGATATCAGAAACCTCAACTTTACAACATCTTCTGCAATAGATCTAATAGTCAAGCTACTCTTCCATATTGCAGTTCCAAGACACAAACAGATGATCAACACGTGTCACTTGGAAAACTGATCAAGGCAACAAGTAAAAAATGAAAACCATGTATAAATAGAGATGTTGTGCTTTCAAACGAAAGATTGATGCCGCACAAGTGCTGAAACTCTGTGAAAATTTATCCTAATCTCTTGTAAAATTTATTACATCTTGTAATCAATCTCATTGTTTGTAAAAATCTTCTTTCTACGTTCCTCATTGCTTATACATGTTCTTCCAAGGAAGAATAGTTAGAAAGAAGTTATTCAAGTTATCATAGGTCTTTCTTTGTATATCTTAAAGAAACTTAAGTGTAGGTTAGTTTGAGTTGCAAATCCAAACACAAACCTTTGTATCCTCGAATCCAGGAGTAATCCTGTAAGCTTAGCTTGGAGAAGCTAGTCAAAGACTACTTGCAATGCCATAGTAAAGTTGTTTTACTGGTCACGGTTTAGCTTGGAGATGCTGGTTAAAGACTACTGGTTAGCATGGAGAGGTTAGTCAAAGACTACTCGTTTAGCTTGAAGAGGCTGGTGAATAACTACTTGGTTTGTGATAGTAGGGGTTATCTACGAGTCAGGGTGAGAGCTTAGGAAGGTTATTGTAAAGATTATCCTTTCTTTCTCGTGTTGAGAAAGGTGTTAGTGAAACTCAAAGTGGTTGAGAATTGAATGTAAGTAGGATTGGCCGAACCAGGTATAAAAATATCTATGCAGGAATCTTTTCCCCTTATCTCCTTTACATTCGTTGCTCTATGGTGTCCGTTTATATTTGCTCAGTCTATCTCTTTAGCTGTTTTATTACTGACGTTGTACTTCAGAAAGTTACTTTCTAAAACATCTAACATTGTTTCCACTACACTTTAAGCTTAAAGCTTGATAGTATCTTGTTTAAGCTTTCAGAAGCTAAAGAGAAAGAGAAGCAAAGCACGATTCAACCTCGCTTCTCGTGCGTTTTTCTACCTACAACTTGAAAGAGAATGAAAGAGAAAGGTAACAGAGAGAAAAGAAAGGGTCAGAGAAAAAGAGACAAAAAGAAAAGAAGGCAGGAGAGGAAGGAGTTATTTTTTGGTAGATTACATCTAATCTCTGAGATTTGATGAAAATTAGTTCACCTCCCCTCTATTTGTAAAATTTGCTCAAGAGATCCCTTAGTTTGTAAAATCATTACACTGATCTCCTTTGAGTTTATAAAATAATTACACTGATCTTTCTCTATCTCACAATAAATAGTATACTCATGGGAGGTCAGGATCATCTAGACAAATAAAGAAGAGCTAGAGTAAATTTTACCAAACCTCATAGGAGGTCAGCGTAATTTACCTTTTTTTTTAAATGTATTAAACTTTTGAAAATTTTCAATTTTGTCACTATACCCAATCTATACCCATTACACTTTTTTTTGTCTTCTTCTGGTACTTTGCTACTGGAAGCTTAGGTGCATGTATTTGTGGTGTACCAATCACAAAAATCCAATTATATTCTTTAAGGGTTGTCTCAAATGGGTCCATCTTAGATTGGTTGGGCCAGGTTATAGGCCCACTAAACCTTGTACAATCCAATATCGCTTTTGAACCTTTTCCATAGTCTTTTCAGTTTAACTATCAAACAATAAAGTGGAAAAGCTTTTCCATAATTACACGGGATTAAAATCCTAACATCTTCTTTGTTCTTTGATTAAGAAGGGGGATTCGACCCACATTCCATGGTGGTGGTTTAGGTGAATCCTTCCACCCATTTTTATTGCTTTGATTTTTTTTGAATATTTTTCTTTGTTGTCTTTAGTTTCATATCCTCATTATATGAGTGTTGTTTTGATTCTTTTTTTTTGAAGTTTCTTTTGATAGCAACAATGTTTGAATCATAAGATGCACATTAAAAGCTCATATTTTGGGTTTCAACGTGGTTGCTCATACTCTTAGCGGTTTCGGAGTATTACATCATGAAAGGTAAAATCAACAAACTATGTTGATGATGGTGTATTGAGATTTCTATTTCCATTTTTTTTTTGTTTTCATCTATGTGTTCAACACATTAATCTGCAAGTTATCATGTCTTCAGAGTTTGGTGTTTCAACAAGCTCGGAGTAGTAATTGTTTTTATCCCAAAAAGAGTGAAAGAAAGTCTAATTATAGAAAGAACTTAGAGAATTCCAGAACAACCCAACTATAGAAAATTTTCTCTTTACTTGTGGATTTTGAAGGAAAAAGCATGCACAAATATGCTTTATTCTACATAGCCATAGTATATTGTTTTATGATGCTTTATGTCACAACGTCCTCGGAAGGCTCCAAACGAAAATGACAGTAACAAAAATTGGAGTCACCACCAATGTTAATTATGGATAAAATTGGAAAATGTTTTGGTTTTCAAAATTGGTCTTTTGAAGAGATTTGAGTCTGGGACCTAATTATGATTAGAAAAGGGTAGAAACTTAAATACGGTTACCATAGAGCTCATTATACAAATTAATTTATAACTTTAAAATATTTATTTTTTCCAAAAAAAATAACAATCATATATTTACAAAAAATTGAAAAATTAAAGAAAAAATGATTTTGACTTTACAGTTGTTGACTACGTCGACACATCATTTGATGTAATAAGGAATTCAAAACCACATCGTTTTTGTAGAAAATGAATGTCTTGATGGATTTTAATTAGAAAAAGAAAAAAATATGTGTTGATAAATTTTATTTGTGAAAAGACTTTTAATTGAAAGAAAGATTCAAGATCGAAACATCTATTTTGCACATGATTCAATGTAGCATTTGGTTCCTAGGAAACCCTTACAATTCAACACTTATAAAGGAAGTACCATTTCTCAATCGCACTTATTGGTTGTCGTACGGATAAATTTATTTTTTCAGACATTTTGTTCTTTAAGAAAAACATTAAAATCCTAAGACTCTATTAGACAAAACAAAGGACTAGAAAGAAAGAGGTAGCCCAAAACTAACCCCAGCACGTAATTGCTAAAGGGACCAAAGCCCCAATTACTAAAGACCCAAGACTTGACCCAAACATAACCAAGACCAAAAAAAAATCCCCAAAGACTAAAAGGCCCAGAGCTTTAAGACTCCCAAAAATAGAACTCAGACCCAACACAAAACTAAGCTCCTGACCCAAAAACCTTTAGTGACCCTAACAGGTGTTACAGCACAATACACAGCAGAGGCAAAGGGGGTATGGCGGCGGTGACCCAGCAGAGGAAGAGATGGCGGCGACGATTGGCGCAGCTGCGCTAGGACCTGCTCGTGGTCGCGGCCGAGATGGTGGCTCGGAGGACGAGAGTCGACGTGAGCGGACTGCTGGGCAGCTGTTCGCGACGGAGCTGTTGGACTCTTTGCGGTCGTACGCGGCCTTCGCGGTTGCTGCGATTGGCCTTCACGGCAGCCTCTGGGATGTTGGCCGTTATTGCAGTGGCATCTGTGCGCAGGTTTGTAGGTTTCTTGCGGTCCGCTTCGCACGAGGGTGAGGGTGAGGATGAGATGATGGTGATGGTGATGGTGGTTTGTGGGCTCAGGGTGAGTGGCAGTCAACGACAAATTCAGAAAATTTTAATGTTGAGGGAAAAAATAATGCATAAATGTAAGATGATGTTTCGTGTAATTTTAATCTTAGTGTAGGTTCAAACTTAATAATATATTGGCGACAAAATGTATACGCAGCTATATACTTCTACAAAATTTCCAAAATCTTGGTGGGGGTATAAGCTCCCTCTTCTATACAAGTAAATCCGTGCTTGGTGGCAGTGGTGGTTGGCGGTTGATGGCGATGGCGGTTGTGGTTGTGGAGGTTGGCTATGTGGTGATGATGGTGGTGGATGAGTGTGGGGGTGATGATGGTGGTGGACTGATCGTGGTGATTGCCTGTGCTTTGATGGTTGGGAAAAGAGTTGATCGTGGCTAAGGTTATGTCGCCGTCCGTGTCTATATTTGCCGATTTCTCCCTGTGTTTTTGCCGCATTCTTCATGCCTTTGCACTGATGAATTGACCCCATTGTATACACACTTGCTCATCAATTACCCTAATACTTGATTGATTCTTTCCGTTTTCATGCAGATTAGGGGTTTGATTTGATTGGGGTTGCAATTTTAATTGAGATATATTTGATCTTGACTGCACAAGTGTTCCATGATTCCCAACAGATTAGCTCTCTTTTTACCAGAGATCACCCTTAATTAAGCTTGCTGATCTCCCCCAACTTTTTTGTTAATGGACTAAAACTAAATAAAATAAACAAAAAGACGCAAATCGATAACTAGGATTAACGGCCTGGAGACTTGAATTAAAGGGGTTGGATTGGACCAACACACTTCTTTGGCGAAGGAAAGATAAGGGCCCTGATAACAAATGGTGTTCACACTTTAGGTAGATGTGAAATTTGATGGGCTCACCTTTATATTTATGTGTATATGTACTATGTTGCGATAGTGGTTGTGTCATGAGCATTTTATTATAGCTGTGTACTCATTATTGGTTAATTTTCTAGGCTTGCTTAGGCTATGGTATCAATAGAATTTGCTGTATCTTATTCAGATTTTTGTCTGATGAGTTGTATTCAAGCTTACATCCTTGTTTGTCAATCAATGAACATTCCTGAACAGGAAAAAAAAAAAACTATCGAACGCATGCCAGAAATTGGGTATTTGTTAGTATGTTTGCATTTCGCTTCGTAGGAGTATACTTGGTATTTTTCATTTGAAAATGTGTTTTATATGTTAATTATTTAAAACGGGTTTTAAATTATATTATTCCTTTAAATGTTAGCATTTGTATTTGCAGAGCTTGCCAATTGAGTTTGTGCTATCTTCTAGGTCTAAACTAACCTACTTTTACTTTAGTGGATGAACTTGGAATCACCTATGACTGGGTACCAGCTATTGTGGAGGCAGATAAGACTGGTGCTTGTTTGGGTAATGGTTAGTAGAACTTTGTGAAGGATATATGTTTGACATTATGATGATTTTGTGAATTTCCACCCGCATCATGGTTGCCAATGGATTACGGTCGAGTTGAAGGAGAAGAAATATTTGAGAAATAGAGTAAACCTTTGCATGTTTTCTATAAATTTGTGCACAATCCTCATATGATTTTATATATTCATTTTGTTGATAAAATATAGTCATTTGTTTTGTTAATTTGATGGTCTCCTCACATATATTTTCTTAGGTTAGTTATTGTAATGCTATTGGTGTATACACAACAATAATAAAAGGATATCATGGTATTTGTTGATGCTTTCGTATTGTAATTGTGTAAAACATATATACCTAGAAAGCCTGAACAATATTTTTCTTGGGTGTAGAAAATTTTATATTTGTAATTTGTACTCATTGTTTGGTTATTATAAAATAATTGCTAACAACTATTAAGGTTTTTTTTTTTTTTTTGAGTAAGTGCTTGTAGGGGTGTTAGTGGATTAAATGACCAATGAATCTAAACCAATCAGATTAGATTGGTCAATTGAAATGGCTTATTGATCATGAATTCAAAATCCAATTAGAACCAATTTGTTATTGGTTCGATCAATGGATTTGCATCCCTTAATCTGAACCAATCAATGTAGTTTTTTTTTAAAAAAAAAATTGTAGAAAGTAGATGAAGTGCTCAAAATTGCAAATTGAATTTGGAGATGATAAGCTTATTATATGTCTCTTTTAAATGTCTTCAATTTATAATTTGTGGCTGAGGCTGAGGCTTTATGGATATGTCATATGAATTGTGTTGTCTAATGTTTTGAATTTGAAGTTATTGTGATATTATAATTATATTGTTTGGGTACTATATTGTGATAATATGATGTCCAAGAACTTCAAGTTTGAATGTTGTGACATTAGAATTGTCTTAGTTGGGTATTGTAATATCTGGTGTACACGTGTCAGTCAAGTCAGGTATGGTCCTAGGTCTCAGGGACCTATTCATGTTGTGAAAAAGCCCTGAATAGGTGAAGGGCCAAGGATCCATTTTGGGGTGCTATTAGTGCAAAATTCTACCAGAAGCCTTGCTATAGTGAGCAGTTGGGCCAAAAGGCTTGCTGAAGTGAGCGGCCCCTGATGTTAGCACGTTCAAAACGACGAGTTTCACTTAAGAGCCCCTAATACCCCTTTTAAACCCCGATCTCGACCTCCTCTTCCCCAAACCAGAAACCTTTCTTCCCAAACACATTCCTTCATTCCTCTCTTAATCCCACACCATTCCTTCTCCTTCCAAGATCAAAGGTAAGAGTTTTATGGGTTTTATCATCCCTTTCCTCTTCATTCTATGTTCTTAGGTTTGGGTTGATATTGTTCTCCATTGTTTTCAAATGGGGATGCTCCCCAATGTTGTTAGAGTTAGATTAGAGCTATCTAGAGAGTATTAGAGTTTGATCTAGAGCTTTGTTGCTTCAATGGCAGATATTGGTGTCATTTCCACTCCAGAGTGTAGTGGGTGTTGATGCCACTCCTTCCTCTTGTCTAGATGAGTGGGTTCAAATCCTATGATCATTGTGTTGATTATTATAGCTATTTTCTTTAATTTGTGGTATGATTACATGAATTTAGAGAATATTTCAAGAGATTAGAGATATGGTTGATTTTGCTAAGTTTATAAAAATGATGATTTTCCAAATAAAGCATGAAATACATGTTTTAATGTGAACTCATGAGACCATTGTTATTAAAATGATTTTGTTAAGGGGCTAGAGTATAAATATGATTTTATTTTAGAGATTTATGAATTACTATGATGATTTCAAGAGAGAGTATAAGTATATGATACAGCTTTAAACCTAGAGTAAAACTTAGCACAGAGTTCTAGAGAAAATAAGTTTTTTATGATTTAGAGATTAGATGGTAGCTATAGAAAAAGGGCAGAGAGTTAACGCTAAACCCCGATTGTTAACTTTGGTATCAAGTTGTCCTGAAGGGACATTCCATAGAGCGAGAATAGAACCTAGTTACGTATCTAGTTTAGATCGTAGAAGAATCATAAGAGAGAAATTTGTTATGCCATGATTGACATTCATAACTAGAGAATATATATTTATATTGCTATGAAATACATAACCAAGACCCCTGTTTCTTGATAACTCTATGGAAAGTGCAATGAATCGTTTAAATGGTAATCACAAAAAAGTGGTATTCCCGAGGATTGATATTATCAAACAACACTTCACCAACAAAATTTCTACGCAAATTATATCAAATTAATTTGGATTGATGGCAACTCTCAACAAAAAAATAGAATAGCAAAAATAAACTATAATGAATACAGAACAACTTAAATAGAGATAATTCAAGATTCTAAAACACTAGGGGATTGTGGTGGTCCAATTTTTCTTTACAATTCTTTGAATTTATAAATCACATGAGTTAGAATTACTAGATTAATGAAAGGATTTTAAGTAGTTGATGCTAATTCCTTAGTTAATCAACTCTCCTCTTCCTATAGAACATGTTAATTTCTTAATTATGCTTCAACAAGAAAAAGGGATTAGGTATGAAATTCAATTCACAATTCACACAAAATTCAAGATAAATTCCTAAACCTTGAAAATCATGAGATATATCTCAATATCTTGTTCATACACAACTTTCCCAAATTATGCAAGAACCTAAAATCACTCCATGAACATAATTCATAAAATTTGCAAAATAAAACAAGAGATAAACTATCAATCTCATAATTCCAACAACATAAATTGAAGAATCTAAACCAATTGCAACCCTCTAGACCAAACCCCTAACCCCTAGCTATGGAGTTTAGCAACTTATCCTAATGAAGAACAAAGAAAGAAAAAGTGCAGAAAAACTCATGAAGAACCCAAGGAATGAAAGATGAATCTTCATTCTCCACTCTTCCTCTTATTCCCAAGGTGTTCTAGTAGCCTTCAAGCCTCTTTATCTGTTTCTCTTCAGTTCCTCTCTAGGTCTCCTAAAAGTCGCGTCTTTTGCTTTATTTAAGTGAACTTTCATGTACAGGTTTCTTTTCATCACCGACTAGGTGGTGTCTTTTGAGCACCCAACCGGTGGCTCTCCAGGAGTGACTCTATTTTCACGTTCGAGCGCTTGGGTGGTGAAATCACAGTGCCTAAGTGCGCCCTGGAGGGCAACAAACATAAAATTTTAATTAATTTAAGCTACCTAAAGACATGTAAATGTAACTAAAACTCAAATAAAAATGAAAATGAACCCAAAATAAATTATTAAACATACAAAACTCAAAATAATAAAAAATCTTAATAAAAAGCATCATTAAAGGTTCAAAATATGTTGATTTTTGACAACTTCTCACATGCACAAATGCACACATAGATAGCACATAATTTCTCTAGTAGTAGTGTTGTATATCTTTACAGAGATTATGTTTAGAGCCATTATGTTTACTTTTATGAATATGATTTCAGAAGCTACTGCATTCATTAGTTTTGGTGATCATATATGTATATTTATATTTGTTGTTGTCCCATGAGAGGGTTATGGATGAGTGTAATACTCTAATTTTAAATAAAAAGGTTAGAAATTTTTTTTTTACTAGGAAGGGTTTTAGTTACCCATATCTGTCACTTAGGGTCTTGAATTTCACTAAGTCTAAATCCTACACCTTCTTGGAAGGCTATATGATAGAACTACTTCTTAGAGATCAAAAATTCCAGTAATGGTTTCCAAAAAGAAAATAGATTAAAGAACGATTTTTAATAAATTTTATGAAACCTTTAAGCATTTCATTGTAAGCCCACAAGTTTATAAAATCTCAAAGATTCCCTAATTTGAACTAAAACCCAAAATTTAGATTTTGATTTGTTGGGATTTTAATTTTTATAATATTTTATTTGAATCCAAATGCAGAGTACTTTCTTATTTACATTTATATTTTTAAAGTTAATGGAGAGTAAAATAAATAAGTGAGTATTGAGGCAACCCAGATGCGTGAAAAACCTTTTGCCTACAGTTTGGTGAACTATCACCACTAAGTCCAGGAGCGCTATAGCGGTCATAGTGTAGGGGAGTTGGCCGTTTGGGTAGTCTGAGACCGCTATAACATGTCAAAGGGGCATAAACAATGTCAAACGATGTTGTTTTACTTAAGTGATCCCTTACCTCCTTTATATATCCCAAACTCTGGATTATTCATCCCAAAATCGAAATCCTTTTCTCCAAACCCTTCCCACTCTCCACTCAATCCAACCTCCAATCTTTCTTCTTCCAGAGATCAAAGATATTAGAGCCATGCCTCCTCCTCGGAACTCCATTGGTGTTGACGCTATCACCTCCTCCCATCCAGGTAAGTGTGCTCAATCATGTGACCTTTATTTTGGTCATTAAAGCCATTTTCCTTACATTATCACCTTATTGCATGACTCTAGAGACGATCCTAAAGAGATTGTAAATTATTATTGTTTTTGTTAAGTATATGAGATTATGATTTTCAAATAGCATAAACTATATGTTTTGTGAGACTCATAGGACCATTGTTGCTAAAATAATTTTTTAATAAAGAGCTAGATTATGAATGTGATCTTATTTAGAGATTTATGAATTCCTACAATGATTTTCAAGAGTAGAACATAAGTATATGATAGAGCTTTAACCCAGAAGAGCCTAAATCAGAGTTTTAGAGAAAATAAATATATATAGCAAAGTATGATTTAGCTTTTGAAAGCATATGTTATTATGATTTCAGAGTTTTCTTGATTTAGAACCTTATTGGTTTTGGAGAGTTATCTAGACTATGAAAATATGTTAGCTTAAGATATGAACTTAGAACTTCAGCTTATGGTATAAAGAAGTATGGAATTCAGGATTATTCATAGCAACTGCCAGATATTTATTCTGGGGCTTGAAATCAGAATGTCTACAAGCGGTTGATCCATTGGGCACGATTGTCATAGCTACAGTTATGCTAAAGTCAGATTGTTAGAGTTATATGAATCTAAAACTCTCAGAGAGTACTAAGAATTTAATGGTTCTTGTTCGTGAGGACGGAGCACCCATCCTTTAGTTATGAAATTTTCGTATTGTTGATTTTATTTATTTCCGTTAAGTTATGTATGATGAGATTTATTTAACCGCCATGGAGGCAATAATATTAAATAGCCATGAAGGCAATATTATTAAACAACTATGGAGGCAATATTATTAAACAATTATGGAGGCAATATCAATAAATAGCCATGGAGGCAAGCCTAGTAAACGCCATGGAGGCAAACCCAATAGCCATGGAGGCAATTCCTTGAACAACCAAAGTTTGCTAGGGACTTGGAAGATTACTGACAAAAGCTCATGTTCGCCAATGACTGAGCATTACTTTTCAGTTTATAGAAATAGTTATTATATTTATTTATATAAAAATTATTGTGTTCAGAAGTATTGGTATTGATGATGCAGAAAGTTAGGATTATTCAATATATATATATATATATATATATATATATATATATATATATGTCAATATGAAAAATGCTTTGGAGCTTGTTTTATTTTATTGTTGTTGTTATTACTATTGTTATTATTATTCTCATCATGACTTTATGCATCCTATTGTTATTGTCTTATGAAGGGGTTATAAGTGAGAATTAACTCATGAGTTTTGGATAAAAATTCACCCTTCTTCCTTTTTCCTTTATAGATACTTTAGCTCCTGCGGGTTCCTCTCAGCAACCTCCCCCGGGAGAGTTTTCATTGGTGAGCTTCACTTTGGAGTGAAATATCTCTTTTGTTGTTGATATAGAGTGCTCGGTGTCATGATGGGTAAGGTCTATATTTTTATAATTAAATGACTAAAGTTCTTATGGTTATTTTGTATAGAACAACTCATATATTTTATATTACAAAGATATATATATATATATATATATATATATATATATATATATATATATATATATAGTTTGTTAATGAAATGCTTTATATGAGGATGATGTTCCAATAAGATGTTTATACTAGAGATGGAATTATGAATTAAATGTGTTTTATGATTAAAATATGCATATAGTACGACACAATGATCACGAAGCTACGTGAGATGAGATTCCCACGTGGAGTCACCAAGTCGGGTCGTGACAATGAGAGTCTACTCATTGAGTTTTAGATGAAACTCACCTCTCTCCCTTCTTCCATTACAGATACGTTAGCTCCTAGGTCCTTCTCATCCACCTCTCCCCAATAGAGATTTCAGTTGGTGAGTTTTACTTCTGAGTGAAGTGTTCTTTTACGTTTTGTATAGGAATAGAGTATTAATGTACATTGCGGAAAGTCCCAGACCATAGGAATATTGCATGTTTTGTATACCATGATTAAATTGTATTTTCATGATTATAGATTTCATGGATATTTTGTATAAAGAGCAACTCCTATATTTTTGTATCACATAGACAGATTTAAAATTTAATTGTGATATGATTATTGATGATGAACTTGATTTCAAAAGAGCTAGAGATTTATTAGAGATGAAATAAGGTTTTATAAATGGATTTTACTATTAAATTATGCATATAGAGAGACTTAGAAGATATAAGATTTATGTGAGGGTGATATTTTGCATATGCCCTCACGTTTTCAAATCCGATCATGAAAGGTATTATGTTATAGATTCTAGCCTTTAGATATTAGAATTACATATTAGCATATAAAAATTTGCTTATATAAAATTTTGATATTTTACAATTTACAATATTTTTTATTGAATTTTTTGGACAAAAATTGAAAAAAAGAAAAATGATAAATCCAATGAATCAATCCGAATTTGATCAGATCGGTTGGTTAGGATTGTACCAAAAAAAAATGAATATAAATCAATTAAAATGTGATCGGATCATATTTATTTTTCTCTAAATTCGCTACGAACCAACCCCTTCACAATACTTGTTTCAAGTTCTGGATACCTTAAACATCATTTTGGTGGAGCGTTGACTTAAAATGATATTGTACAGCAACAATGATGTTTGGCGTTCATTTTCCTCAAATTTAATTTTGGAGGTTTTAAGAATTGCACAGTTGTTGAAAGTAATTGTGAAGGCACTTTTCATTTTCAGTTTAGGAAGTGCGATAAATATTCACCATTAAATTCCCACTACTCACTTCTACCAAACTCACCTATCTTTTTAACTCGGGTCATAGATTTATCCTTCCTCTTCCTCTACTTTGCACGCTATAATAAATGATAAGATATGTGGCCCTGTTTAGGGTGTGTTCTCGCTGTATACAATAAAAACAAAAAAATAATTATAATGAATAAATATTAAATAAATTAAAATAATAAATATTACATCAAAATAAATATTTAAAATAAATAATAAATAATATATAAAAATAAGGATCAATAATAAAAATATTTTGTGTTAATATTTATTTTAAACTTAAAATTTAAATAATTATAATTAAAAATATATAAAAATATATTTATTTAATATTTATATAATTTATTGAAATAATAAATAATTATAAAATATTGAAATAAATAATAATGTTTAAAATAAATTAAATTTTAATTAATAAATATTTACATAAATATGATATTTAAAAATTATATGTAAATCATTAATAAAACAAATTATTTTATTTAATGTTTAATTAAAATAATAGAATTATTTATAAATAAATGATAATATTGTAAAATATAAAATATAATATCTTATATAATGTTACACTAAACACTATATAATATTAAAAGTTTATTAGGTTTTATACTATAAACCTTATAATATAAGTTCTATCCTATTAGTCCTTACTTATTCAACGTGCCAAATGGGCCTTTAATACATAGTATAAAGCCTAATAGTATTAGCTAATACTATAAAGTTAGTTTTTATCATATATTTAGTGTGACATATGATAGTAAAATGTTATACGTCAAACCATTTTTATTCTAACTATAGGGTTAAGTTATTATGTCCCAAGAGACCTGATAATAATACTTGATAGTATTATTTTTACTACCCAATCCCAAATTAGCCTCAACTTACTCTTCTACGTCAACGGCCCACCACCCTGATGCCATTCGCGCTTGCCACCTGTGTTGGGTTTAATCTAATTCCTAATTGAAGATTGCCATTGATAATTTCTAATTTTAGAAATATTTGGAGAAGATTTAAAACACAAAAGAAAAGAAAAAGATTTGAAGGAAAATTATGGAATAGATTTGTTAGGATTTTATCTAGAATTAGAAATTGTTAATGATTGTGATTGTGGTGAAATTTATTGATTGTGTAAACTTGTATTTATAATGGTTTGTAGAATTGTTTATATATGAGTGGAAATAGAATTGAGAGATAAAAGATGGAGAGTGGAGGGAAGAGGGTAGTGATGAGGATGATGAAGAGGAAAGTGATAAGACTGATGTGATGTTTTACCACTGGTATAGGATTTGCAACTTTTACAAAAAAGTTGCACTGTTGTAAGGTTTGTAGCTTTCATCATAAAAGTCACACTGATGAAAGGGTTTGTAACTTTTTCCACAAAAGTTGCGCAGAGAGTTTGCAACTTTGTCCATAAAGTTGCATTGATGTTGCATCATATGATTAGCAGTACAAGTATGGATAACTTGTATCGAAAGTTTCCTGAAGTGTGGTGTTAAGCGGCGTGTCTCGTGAATCATTGATAGCGTGTTGCGTGAGTAGTGGTGGTACAAGTATGGATAGCTTGTGTCGAAAATCTTGCTAACAATGTAGTGTTAGGCGTGTGTTCCATGAATAGTGGTATTTTTTATTTTATATTTGTTTGATATTTGTTGAGATTTGAGATTAGTGATTGTAAGTTTTTTATTAATTTAGTGGATCGATTTGTGAAGTCATGGACAAAGTAGTGAAGGATAAACCACGTTAATTTATTATGTTTTCTTGCTTTGTTGATTTGATAGATTTGTGTTGAGGGGAATTATTTCCTAACAACCTGTATCAAAGTGGGTTTTGATCCGTTCTGGTGTTGAATATGCAAAGCTTGGAATTGTAGATTTGTGGTGGAGTATTTTTTATTGATGTGTGAAGATGGTGAAGCATTCATGAAAATTTGTGAAGTTTTAGAATTTGAAGATTGAGAGGAATTTGGATCAAGATGGAGATTGTTAGGTTTGATCCAAATTCCTCATTGAAGATTGCTATTGATAGTTTTCGATTTCAGAAATATTTGGAGAAGATTTGAGAAAAAAGAAAAGAAAAGAAAAACATTTGAAGGAAAAATAAATGGATAGATTTGTTAGGATTTTATCTAGAATTGTAAATTATTAATGATTGTGATTGTCATGAAATTTATTGATTGTGTAATAGTTTATAGAATTGTTTAGATATGAGTGGAAAATAGAATTGAGAGATTAAAGATGGAAAGTGGAGGGTAAGAGGGTAATGATATGAGGATGATGAAGAGGAAGTGACAAGACTAATGTGATGCTTTACCACTGATAGGGATTTGTAACTTTTGCCAGAAAGTTACATTGATTAAGGGTTTGCAACTTTCGTTATAAAGGTTGCATTGATGAAAGGGTTTGCAACTTGGTCCACAAAAGTTACATTGAAGAGTTTGCAACTTTGTCCATAAAAGTTGCATTGATGTTGCATCATATGATTAGTGATGATACAAGGATGGATAACTTGTATCGAAAGTCTTCTTAACAGTGTGAAGTTAGGCGGCGTGTCTTGTGAATCATTGATGGCGTGTTGTGTGAGTAGTGGTGGTACAATTGTGGATAGCTTGTGTCGAAAGTCTTCCTAACAATGTAGTGATAGGCGGCGTGTCCGTGAATAGCGGTAGTTTTTTTATTTTAGATTTGTTTGATATTTGTTGATATTTAAGATTAATGATTGTAAGTTTTTTTTTTATTGATTTAGTGGTTTGATTTGTGAAGTCATGGACAAAGGTAGTGAAGGCCGAACCACATTAATTTATTGTGTTTTCTTGCTTTATTGATTTGATAGATTTGTGTTGCGAGGGAATTATTTCCCAAGGGCTCGCGTGCCTCATCCCGGCTTCGCGCCTAGCTCATTGGTCATTGCCCACCTGCTCTTCCACCGATTATGTGATGCATCAAACAATGAATCGTATAAAAACTTATACCATGGATTACTTATACTATACTATTATGTCTTATACTATCACGTCTAATAATATTAAGCTTTATCTTATACGATGCACCAAACGGGGCCTAAAAACTATTTATGGACTATTAACTGACAACTTAAGCTCTTATAATGATTTTTTTAAAAAAATAAATGTGACTTTAGGCTAAATTTGATATGAAAGAAAATAAAAAATGATTGTATTTAGATAACATATTGAAGTAAAAAAAGTTTCTGATGATTATTTGAGAGTTGATTACTCTTTAGTGTCACAATATTATATTAACTCAAAATATATAAAATTCTTTTTCATAATTATGTCTCCTTTATTTTATCTAAATAAAATAATTCTTTTAAATTTGTTTTTGAAATTTCTGAACTAATTAATACCAATCGATTCTTTCAACTTTAATTCTAATTTTTTAACTCAATTTTACTATGAGTTAAACCAAATGGACCGATCCCACACTTGTACCACCCCATTGATATTCTTATTTTTGTTCTATCTAAATAAAAACAATTCTTTTAGATTTATTTTTAAATTTTTGGACTAAATACAAGTTGATTCTTTCAAATTCAATTTCAGTTTTTGTAACTTTATTCTTTTAAATTTTTTTTTCTAAAACTGAAATCAAATGCTCCTAATTCTATTTGATTAGCACGGGTGTAACTCTGTGAAACAAATATATATTTTTCTCCGAATCATTGGTTGAACACGCATTCAAACACAAGTAATCAAAGCATGAGTAAATTTCATCATGGTTTTAGGTACACAAAATGGACCACAAACTTACAAGTGGCCTTAGGTACACACAATATAATGGACCACACACTTATAAATGTGACCTTTGATGCACACAATAAATCGCATTTAGAAGCGTGGTCTAAGAATAGGTCAAAGAGTGGGCCTAGGTTTATGCAATAGGCCATGCTTATAAGTTTGTGACCTTAGGTGCGCACAATGAACTACATTTAGAAGCATGACTTTATATGTAAGTCAAAGTGTGGCCTTTGTCAAATCAAAGGCCATGTTTTCTATATAAAAAAAAAGAAAAGAAAAAGAAGACACATTTTTACCATACAGTTGCCTTTGCCTCCAAAATACTCATGGCCAGAGGATACGCTTGAATAAGCCACACGAAGGAAAGTGTGGCCTAATGTCAATAAGTGTGATCTTTTATCAAATGATACACTTGTTGCTATTAGTTAAACGTCATACCTTTTAAGCATGGTTTAAAGGTTTATTTGTTGTAGTGAGGTCAGCCTCTTTAATTACTCTACAACAATTCAAATTAAATAAATGTGACCCCGAAACTAGCACTTGAGATGGATTTTAAAAATCTCCCTAACATGACAAATATACCAACTATCACAACTTGGATGTTACGTATGGACTTTGAAGCTTCGGGAAAAATAGTGCTTACCTGATAAGCTCATAATTAGTGCATTCTCATTCCACACAATGCCGTTGAGTATAAGGAATTCATTCATAATGAGGTCGCTTGAGTCTAATTTGATTCAATTAGATTAAATTAATATTTTTAGATTCAGTCAATTAGGATGAGCCAATCCAACTCATTTAAATATAAGTTAACAACAATTAACATTCAGGAATAACCGTTTACATTTTCAAAAACAAATGCAGTTGGTGGTATAGTTAGAGATTCAAGTCATATATTCATGTTTTTGTATAAGATTTTATTGTAAAAAATATTTTTATGGGTTAAAATCTTCTACAAGTTTTCAAAAACTGTAGAAAATGGTGATCCTCAACCTTCCTAGAACAATAAAAAAAAAAAAAAAGGTAAATATCGACATTTTGTCTTGCAGTGCAATCGTTCTAATAAGTACAAGGAAACGTGTAACTTTCTAGCTCAGCAACAATTACCCTTGCAATTGCATGCTGTCTAAATTTTATTGCAAGGAATCCTGATATACGTGCCTGGCTAAGTAGGCTTACTTTTTCGCGGTGACGTTTCCTTTATACGCACTACAACCCTTGATTCTACGAGTGAGTGAGACTTGTACAAAGATCTTACTTTGATTTTCAGTTCAACTAAGACAGCTCAAGCATCCAAATGTGTCAAAATCAAAGGATTGAAATTGAAAGGAGTACAGTTTTATATGTTATGTCATATTGATCACCTTATCACATCATGATCGATCATAGTTGTCACTTTTTGTAGCAAACTATCTCAAGCCAAACCGCCAATTCAATAAAAAGTAAAATAATAACAATAAAAAATTATCCCTATAGTTATTGCATTCAAGTAGATGATTGTGATCAAGGCACTGAATTACTAAGTAATTGATTTAACCAGTAGAATACTAATTGAACTGAATTTAACTAAATAAATATATAATATAAACTATTATTGATTCACTGTAACCATCTGTATGATTTGGTGCTAGCAGAGTGTGCCTCCTTTGGTCTTGTATCAAGTCCAAATTCCATAATAAAATTTCTACTTCACCTGTTCATATTGAGTTTGATTGGGTCAAATGCTTATTCGATTCAGATGGAAAATTGAATTAGACAATGATCAGTTCACCAATTTTCAATCTGAACCTTCCAGCTAGGTTCAGATAATTGCTATACTGCTCAATTCGAAGCAAAAAGACAAGAAAAGGGAAAAGCCCTTTGCGTGGCAAGCCCAGTGCAACAGGAATAGCTAGGCGCAAATGACACACTGGTCTATTGCCCAAATGAGAAGATCACCTCTTTTAAAACATTTTTTAAGGGTTCAGAAGAGGTGATTTTTACATTGAAAAATGTAATTATTAAGTTTTTAAAGTGTGAAGTTCATTAGAATATTTTTAAAGTTATCTATTGTAAAATTCTTAACTAATGCCCTAGTTAGAAACTCATTTTTTATACGCAGAAACACATCTATTATATTAGAAATTGTTAAAAGGGAGCCATTCTTCTTTCCTCCGTGAGGTTATTCTTCCACTAGCATTTTTCATTACTTTTCAGATTATTGTACCTATAAATGGCTCACTCCAACATCTAAATGCAGGAAAATATTGTGGAGGAAAAATATGCTGACATATTAAACAATAGTCAATTTCATCCAAAATAATAGAGAAGAAAATCATTCAAAACTACATATCTTATCAATATTTTGTATGATATAAAATTACATTAAATAAGCAACATAACTTTATTCCACATAAAAAATAAGAATTTTCTTTTTATAAATAAAACTGTTTTATCCTTATATATATAAATATTTCATTTTATATTAATTATAGCTTTTTAAATTTGTTTATTTACATCTTTGAATTTATGTTACTCGTAATTAGTATCACAATTTACCAGTTACATCTGATTTCATTTTTATTATGAATCACAAATGACATTATTCTGTTAGCAATTTTCTCTTCTCTTCCTCTTTTCTTTTGATCTAAATGGAGAGAAAAGATAAACTCCATCTATTTTCTCTTCCCTCTATTTCTTTCCCCTCTTTTTATTGCATTCCAAACGAACACTTAAAGTTAAAATGTTAGAAAAGTTTGCTTTTCCGGATCAAATAATGTTATTATGGATGTGTTTATATTAGCTTTAAAAAATGTATTTTTTTTACTTAACTAATTGTTTTAGTAGAGATTATTTTTTTAAGAAAATATATTTTATATTTGAATAAACAATTTGAGTAGTACTTTTAATTATTAAAAATACTTATAAATGTGTTTAGATAAAAAAAAACATTGTTTATGACCAAATTACATAAGTTTATGAACTCTGTATTGATAAATTTATGAACTAAATAAGTTTATAGGAAGACTTTACACTCTAATTAACTTCTTTTCCTTATCTTTCAACAAAAATTATTGTAATGTCTTATTATATACACTTTTTATAGTTAAATTTCTAACATAATATTGGAGAACTAAAAAATAGGTGTAATTAGTTTTCTTTTGCAGAGACTACTATGTTTAAAAAAAGATATTTTTCAAGAATTAATTTGTTCAAAAATTACTTATTTAATCTAATTTTTAATTAAAAAAATCATATTGAGAAATTTTATTTTTCAGGGATGAATTCATTTGGCGATTTTTTGCAAGGAACTACTTTAAAGATAGGCAAAACACCCACTTTAGTCCCTCTAAAATTTAAAACCAACAAATTGGTCCCTATAAAAAAGAAACTTTCAAATTGGTTCTAGCAAAATTAAAAAGTAAGACAAATTGGTCCTGCAAAAAAAAATTTTAAATTGGTCCCTGAAAATTGAATAATCAGATAAATTAGTTCGTCTTTAAGTTAGGCTAGAGGGACTAACTTATCTAATAATTCATTTTAGTAAGGACTAGTTTAGGAGTTTTTTTTTTGTAGGGACCAATTTGTATGACTTTTTTATTTTATAGGGATCAATTTGGGAGTTTATTATTTATAGGGATCAATTTGTCCAACTTGAAATTTTAGAGGGACTAAAATGGAGGTTTTGTCTTAAAGATATATAGGCATCTAGATGGCATTTTGTGGGCTCAAAATCACTTTTTCAAAAAAAAAAACACTTTTTATATATTTGGATAATTTTTCAAAAAATAATTAGAAGTTAGAAAAAGTAGTTTATGAAAAAAAATTAGTTTTCACTTTTTGCAATTATAAATAAATTTAAATCTAATGATCATTTTTGTTTTTAATTTGAAACAAATGTACTATTGGGTGTATTTGGTTGGGGTAAAATCAGGGAGGGGATTTTTTATAAATGAACTTACCAATAGAACCTTAAGGGGTGTTTCGTATAGGGTAATCTATCTAGATTACGAGTAATGTTGCTTACAATATTTAAACCCACAACATTACCAAGCAATCCAAATTGTAGGGATGACAATCGGTGGGTTAGGGCTGTTTTTGCTTAACCCGCCTTTGTCCACACCTTATTACCACCAGCCTTAACCCACTCGCCTTACTCCTACTCGGGGTTTTAAAAGTATAAACCTGCACCTACCTTGCGAGTACCCACCTTTACCCACTATTTTTATAAAAAAAAAACTATAAAATTATTATAAAACCTAATAAGCATATAAAAGAATTAGAGTTTCAAGAAAAATAACAAACAAAAAATTAAATAAGTGAAACACAATCATATAAACTATAAAGTACAACAAATGTCAATATTCATGAAGTAGATGAAAAATCTCACTAGCAAGAAAATAACAAACTAAATTCAAAATAAGTTTGAAATAATCATTTAAATTATAACAAATATATAGTCATTTCATGTCTAGCATCATAACTCTTCTTTATCATTAATTGTTTGATAAGGTATTAGAGTTTGGTAACTTTTTAAATATGTATAAATTTATAATATATATACATATAATTATATTTTTTAATATTTATGTGGGGTGCAGGGTGGGTTCACCCTAAACCCTAACCTACTCTTCCCCACACAACCCGCCCTGTGGGTGGGTTAACACTTGACTTGAGTGAGGTGGGTAGGATGGGGCCTAAGTAGAGTAGTAATTACCATCTCTATTTGATTGCCACCTTAGTGGTAATGTGGATTATGGGGGTATCTATGTGGATTATTACTTAAGTAGTATTCCTCCAATTATTATTATTATTATTATTATGAAATTTTAATTATTATGAATATTTTTATAAATTATTATTATTTAAAATTATTAATTGGTATTATTAATCAATATTAACAAAAACTATTTATTATTATTAATATTAATATTATTATTTAATTTAATAATTATAATTATTCTATAAGAATATTTTAATTATTATCATAATAACGTAAATTATTTATTCTTATTAACATGAATAATATTAAATATTATTATTATTATTATTATTATATCACTAAAAGACTTGCATTATCTAGTAATATTTTTTATATACCAAACAAAGTAATGTGTATTGCCAATTAGAGTACCTATTCATACCAAATACTACATTATAACATCATAAGTAATTTAAAATATAATAATCTTTTTAAGTGGTAATCTAAATTATCAATAATCTTGGGGTAATGTGCCAAACGCTGCCATAGCATATTTAATCATCCAACAAAAATGAACATTTATATAAAGTAAATTGAGGTTATAAGAAAATTTAATGATTTAAAATAAAATATGAAGTTTTAAAAAGGATTTAATTTAAATACATTGATATTGTCATCCAATTAAATTAACTTATATATGTGTGTGTGTGATTTTTGAAGTAGTTGGGTGAAAGTCAATTATGTTTTGTTGATCTGTCAAAATGTGATTAATGATATAAAAATATTTTACTGTTAATGTATCAAATTGAACTCTTTTAATAATTTCATAAAATAAATTTACAAACCTTGCAATTTTTACGAATAATGATAGTATAGTCTTTAGTTTATGGTTAACCTTAGACATAGTAAGATATCAACCATTCAAAGCATACTTTTATATATAAATATTATAGAAGCACTTGTTGAGATTGCCACATGTATGATTTACTATAAACTCAAGTCTATATTAATATTTTTTCATTTTTATAAGAGTTTAATTTTTATGTATTGATAGATAAAATTCTTTTATATTATCATCCAATCATATATTGGTAAGTCAGGAAAAGTGGTTACTTACATCACTCTTAAAAAAATTATAAAGATGAGAAGATTTTATTGGACAACGATAGAAAACTCTTTTACACTATTATTAAAATTAATCTCTTTTTATAATCATATAAAATTAACTTTTATCTTAAGTGGATCAAAAATTAGCTTTCCAAACATAAATTAGTTCATTTAAATAAAAAGTTATATTATTTGTAACCATAAAATATGAAATATGAGTAGATATTCGATCGCAATAGAGTACAAATAACTGTTCTATAAATGAAAATGTTGGCAAAATAGTTCCACTTGACAATTAAAGGGCCATTAATTTTTACCAACTCCATCACTTGGTATCAGCAAAATCCTCTCAAATGAGATAAACGAATGGAAGTTATAAAATATCCAAGAAAAAGCAAAAAGAGCGTAAGATCAGAAGGAAGGAAGATATTTGCAAGAGAGGAAAAGGGCGAAGGGGGCGGTGACTTGTGTGCCTGTGGCCAGCCCACACATGTCAGAAAAATTAAGACCAACGCAACACAACACCACACAACACCACACCCATTCATCATCTTTCTCAATCCCAATCTCTCCCTCCCTCTCTCTCTCGCTGTCTCTCTCTGCAACAGAAGTAACCTCATCGACCTCTCTTCCTCTTTGCCACTCGTTTTATGCACTTCCCTAATATATATGAAAAAAGCCACTCTCAAAACCTCACAAAAATATAAAAAAAAATCAACACCAACACCAACACCAACACCACAACCCTCTCTCTATCTCTCTATTTCGTTCTGATTCTGATTCTCATTCCTATTCCGAGATTCTTACCCCTTTCTTCCATCCTCATGGGTTGAACCACAACAACTCACACCCTAACGCGTTGTCAAATTAATCCGCGAATGGAGTGGGACAGCAATTCCGATCTCAGCGCCGATGACGACGACGCCTTCCTCCGCCGCCACGATGACGACGACGAGATTGGGATTGGGCTTGGGCTTGGGCCGATTCCTTTCCCTGTGATCCAAACGGCGCCGTGCGGGTTCGTGGTCACGGACGCGCTTGAACCCGACCACCCTATCATTTACGTCAACACCGTCTTCGAGATGGTCACCGGTTACCGTGCCGAGGAAGTCCTCGGTCGCAACTGGTCAGTTTCTCTCTCTCTCTCTCTAAATTCGGTTAGGTTTCTAGGTTTAGGGTTTATGACTTACTTTTTGGCTTCGCATTTTTTGGTGTACTTGGTGCTTGCTTAAAACCCTAGCCCCTCCTCTTACTGTATATAAGTATAAGATACGAAAGTCTTTATCAACTTTGGTGAATTCTAGTGATTTCATATTTTCTTACTTGTTCTCTGGAGAAGGGTGGGTTGAATAGCAATAACTAGTGTTGATCTAGCTTTACTAGCTCTACTGCTATAGTGCGCATTGGGTGCCAACCTTGTTAGTTGGGGTCCCTATACTGATTCGTTAAGACGGACAAAAGGGAAAAAAAAATTGAAGAAAATTGTTGATTTTTCACCCTTGTTGTTTGAAGCTTTTTTGGCTCGAGATGGATTATGAAGCATATAGCTGTTAAAGTATCTTGAATGATTGTTTTGGGTGCTAACTTTAAATGATAGAGGGGACTTATTGCTAATATGGGCATTTATCAAATCTAAGTACTGAGAGACTCTCGTTTGTAAGAGGCGCACAAATTCTAACTTAGAAGTAAGTAAGAATTTGAAATGATGCGTATGAAAGTCACATAAATTATGTATCTTGGATTTATTATTCAAATGATGGGAAGATAGATGGAGATATAAACCATAAAATTGGGGCTGGGTGGATAAAATGGAAGTGTTTTGGATGTTACTTGTGATTAAAAAGTATTATCAAGTTTAAGGAAACAATTTAACGCACACTATAAGACCAGCGATTTTGTCAGGTGCTGTATGCTAGGTTGGTAAAAACTCAGCAAGAAATTAAACTTTATTTTGCAGAGATGAAGATGTTATGTGGATGAGTGGACGCATAGTAGTCAATCTTGGATCACGGCACGGAGCTGCTGAGCCAGAAAACGCTATAGCGTAATAGTGCATAGCGGGATAGCTGCTATTTTGGAAAAAAAAAATACAGATAAAAAAGTGTGAAGTGTAGCATCCTTTGTGGGGATGTGGAGCCATAAAAAGGGTGCCAAACAAAATAGCCATGGTGAGGAGAGGATCCTGAGATATTTTCTTTGTGAAACATGTGCTATGGGTTTGCACAACAGGGATGTTGTGTTGCTCTGTATCGGAAAAATGGAGCTGCTGTAAAAGATAAAAGGGGTCGGGAGGTTGAAGATGATGAGTTGAAGATTTTAAGTGAGGTTAAAATGGAGATTTCTCTAGTTTAAGTAAGGTTAAAATCGAGATTTTGTTGTTTTAAGTTTGGGTAAAATGGAACGTTCGCATGTTTTCGTGAGTGCAAAACAGAAGCTTGAAAATTTCAAGTGAGGGCAAAAATGAAATTTCTCATGTTTAAATAAGGGCAAACTAGAAATTTCCCTGAAAAGAAATAAAGCAGTAGAGTTTCTGACTTTCTCTCATGAAAGCGGAGTGCGGCTGTGATGCTGCAATTCTATTCGCGATTTCGCTGCGATTCGCGCCGCAACTGCCGCAGTCCTGGAGCGGCCGACCTTCGCGACGCTATGCTCCGCCGCTATAGCGCCACTATAGCGTGCGATTGACTTGTATGAGTGGACGTACCAGACAAGATAGGATTAGGAATGGATGCATTGAAAGAAGGTTGAGATAGCGTGTATTGTGGAAAATATGGTAGAATCTCGCATTAAGTGGTTAGGGCATGTGTGGCGAAGACATGTACCTTGTAGCAACCCTTATAAGGAGAATAGCTTAGATGGAGGGTAGTCCAATAGCTAGAGGCAGGAAAAAAATCAAAAACCATAGGTGAAACTATTAAATGATATCTAGATTTTAATGGCTTGAATGTAGACATGATTTATAGCATAATGATATGACATTGGTTGATCCATGTAGCTTGCCACACCTAGTGGGACAAGGCTTAGTTGTTGTTGTTGTTGATGATTGCTGTGGTAAGGATTTCCAACTCTGTTGGATGCTTTTGTGTAATAGAAATGTTGGCATGGTTTATACTTTGCAATGGGTGTCTTTTAGGGCCAGGCCTCTTTAATGTCTTATGAATTATGAAGATTGATGAACTATTCATTTGAGTACTCTTTATATTTCTCGTTTTAGGTAATTATGAGGCATTGAAACAGATAGGTTTTGTTTTCCAGATTTAAAAGTTGGAAGGAGTCTACTGAATGTCAGAGAGAAGAATAGCTAACTTGCATATAACTGGCTTCCCTAATCGTAGTTTTCGGAGACAGTGATTTCTTTCCCAGTTGCCCTTTTAGATCGAAGTCTGTCATATTTTATTGATTTAATCATATTGTATGCTCTGCTACATGACTTTCAAGTTTCAACTTAAAGGCCTCAATCAGCAAAATCATCTTGCATTTGTAGTAGTTGCTAAACCTGGACCATCCATCAACTTAGTCTAGGGATCAAGTGTTTTGGGTTACTCTTTCAGCCATGGCCCATGGGTGACTGATGAATTGTTGGGTGGAAAATTCTATACATATTTGAATAGTGTGGAAAAATCACTTGACATTTTTACAGTGGAATCTTTTTTGTTTTGAAAAAACTCCCTAATAAGAACATCTTCACACAGAAAGGATCACTACATTTCTCTGGATTCAGCTGGTTTCTGTCTGAGGCACCTACTTGCTGCTCTAGTTTCTATTTTTTCTTTGAGAAGTAACAGATTTTAAATTATCATTTTATGTACTACATATTATATATATTTATTAATTTTAAAATATAAATGGCATTCCTACGCTCCATTGAAAACAAGCTTTTGGGTTCAGTTTAAATTTTATCACCCACTTTCTTTTAGTCTTCAGGCTCTCTGTTATATATTGAGTGCCTCTGCTACTTTACTTTTTATTATCTTTCCTATCTATCAACAACAAAAGGAGTTTCCAACAAGATTTATGGTCACAAGAAAGATTGGGCATTATTCTTTTGAATTTTTCCCTTCTTAATGGAAAATGTAAGTTCTATTGGGGAAAAAAGGTACAACTAGGGGGAAGGTTGTAGGGATAAGACATCATCCAAAAAGACGCTTATCTATTTTGGACTTCCCATAGTCCCCAACTTGTGGCTGTTAGAGCTGGGAGTTTGATTTTGTAGGTTGGAAAGAGGTGCTTTTATCTATGATTGAGTTTAGGTTTTACTGCAATTTCTCTCATTTATGACATTTGTCTATGATTTGTGATATCTTCTGTTGAGTTTTCAAGAATGCATAAATGCTTCCTGTTTGACACCTGAGTGAGTAGTGAGAGGAGAATAATTCTATTGATGAGAAGAGGAGAGGAATACAAAGAGAATGGAGGACAAGAGATCCTTATTGCAAAGAAAGAACTAACAAAAGAAAGAAAACCATCAAGAGTAAACTTTCCAATCTATTAGCATATCTAATAGAAACCTCATAAAAAAGTTAAATAAAAATGCTAATCCTGTCCCACATGCCTTGTTTGTCCAAATATTTGTTGTTAAAGATGCGAGAGATATGCTCCAACCAAATACACCAAACAGTGAAATAGACTACACACTATCACAAAGATTTGGGGATTGTTTGGTTTGAGTTTTCAGTTTCTCGTTTTCATTTTCAATTTTCTAGTTTTCCAGAATTTGTGAAGGAAAAATTGAAAATTCTGAAAACTGGAATTTGTAGTTTTCAGAATTTTCAATTTTTCCTTCACAAATTCTGGAAAACTGGAAAACTGAAAATGAAAACTGAAAACTGGAAACTCAAACCAAACAGTCCCTTGGCTTCCTCCCCTTTTCAAATCTAGCAAAACTAGCTCAACAGGAACTTATCTGAAGTTTTAGGACACAATCAACACTTACAAAAGATGCCTGGATTGCTCTGCTTATTTTGTGAATTTGTTCTCATGAATGGCTTGTTTGGTGATATGGTTCTTGTGTAGGTGTTGTGTTGCTGTAGTAGGAAGTCATATGGAAAAAAGTAAGAAGTTTTAGTTGTCTGAAAACTCTTTAGGCTGTATATTGTGGAAGAAGTTAAAATTTCTATATTGAGGAGCACTGTCAATGGTGAAAGAAAATAATTTAGTTCTATTGTTTGAATGTCATGCTCATCATCATCCTCATTGTCTCTTTCAATGCCTTCTAGCTGAAAAATATTCTCAAACTGTTATTTGAGTCCATTCTTCTTAAGTAATTGTGCAGAGCATGCTTCTTAAGTAATTGTGCAGAGCAAAACAAGCCCACATAATTTGAATTTGAGTCTTGAGCTTAAAGTTAAGTCATATTTTGTAAATTTTTCCACCTTGCTTTGAAAACTCCAAAAGTTATCTTTATAACACTCCTCGGACTTGAATGATAATAATTAAAAGCTCATCACATGATCCAAAAGAGAGAGTATTCTGTAATCTAAATGATGTCCCAAAATGAAGAACAAAGGTGCAGAGTAATGTGGTTGGGTGCAAGAGTTGTGGATGGCAGGTGAGAGTGAGAAGGAAATTTTTTTTAAGGGTTTGACTAGGGACAAGGTTGTAATTATAAATACTAGTAAGAGATACTTTTGGAAGGTAATTTTATTAAAAAGTAAAAACCATTTCTGCTTCTGTGTTTTAAAAGTTGGGTATCACTAGCTTAAAAAACTGGTAATTTATTTTCTTATTTTTGATTATAAGTGATTTTTTTAAAAAGTCAATTCAAACATCATAAAAAAATTCAAAAACACTTTATCTAAAGTGATTTTTTCTTAAAAAAAGCCAACACAAACTTACTCTTATTCTGGTCCAGTTCTATGACACTACTGGCAAGTCTTTTTGTGTCTTTACAATTTCTTTTTGTCTAGGACACTTGACTGATGCAGTTGCCAGCCACTTGTCAATAATTTTTATAGATGCACACAGTGTGTGGTTCAGAGAGCTTTGATGTTATTTCCAGTTAGGTGATGTAGGAGTAGGACAGAAGTGTCACAATTTCAGACTTTAGGGATGTTTGATTGTAGAGAATTTAGGGTAGGTTTAATTGTGAGCAGATTAAGCAATGAAAGCTTGGTGATTAGTGGAGTTTTAGAATAGGAATGGCTTATGTATAAATGGATTGCTAGTCTTGACCAACTTGGTGATTGTTTAGGTGGGAACAGTTATGCACTTTAGATTTATGATACAATGATTTTTAAGATTAATTGCTGAAAGGATGATTTAAGGTGTTTATTTTAGAATTTCTTGTAATGGTCCAATTTGGGGCAAGGCTGTAAGTGAAGTAATATTAGAATTTTGAGAAGTAAAAGGAGATGTAGCATAGGGATTGCTTGTTGAATGAAATCGTAAATTGATGACCAAAATATCTAATAAATAAAGTATCATATCGTTATAAAATACTAGAGACTGAGTTTTTGGATCTAATGCATTATCCTGTGAGTCATTCTATTGTTCTATATAGTCTAAGAAGTTCCCAATAATGCCCAAACTGCAAAGGAGATGCACACATTACGACCCAAAATTTGTGTGTAGAAACTAGTGGTTAGACACTGCCAGGAGAGCTACCCTTGTATGGGCCTGATACTGCTCAAACAAGATTAGACTCAAACCAGAAAGATGGGAAGAAACTTGTGGTTAGACCCAAAACAACTAAAAAAAAAGTATCAACTGTTTCACTATGTAATTTCTGTGTAGCTGTTGATTATCTGATGCAAAAAGCATAGTGGGATTTTTATTTTTATTTTCCTTAATGTTTGAATTATGATGAGGATGCGGTGATTTTTATCTATTGGGTTTCACTTATCTTATGCTTTATGCAAACCTTGAATTTGGAAGCTATGAATTGATATTTTCTTGAGAGTACTTTGTTTGCAGACTCATTCTCTCTTTCATGTTCCTTCTGAAAGTGTTTTTTGTTCTCATAGACATATGGATAAGGGCCAAAGGCTGTGGTCATAGCCCATTGGGACTGGTGTTCATTGTGGCTTGTAACTGGCTTTATAGTCTTTGCATTATAGTTTTGGAGTTATCTTTTTCAGAAAGTAGAATGAGTTACTTGTGCACTGCCTTAGGGAAATCAAGGAAAGAAAAGAAAGGCCAAAATGCACTCAATATAAGAAAATAAGAAATAAGT
The DNA here is from genome assembly GCA_030441495.1 of Dalbergia oliveri. Lineage (NCBI taxonomy): Eukaryota > Viridiplantae > Streptophyta > Magnoliopsida > Fabales > Fabaceae > Dalbergia > Dalbergia oliveri. The sequence continues at coordinate 16,864,106 of JAMLFY010000009.1, forward strand.
ATGGTTCTTTATAATGTTTCATGCTTGTTCGAGTCTCTATTGTTAGGTGTTTCCTCTTGCTTGAGTCTCTACTGTTAGGTGTTCCAATCCAACGTAGCTTTGATCTAATCAGTTAAAAATATTTTGCAGTCGTTTCTTGCAGTGTCGAGGTCCATTTGCTAAGAGAAGGCATCCATTGGTGGACTCAACAGTAGTTTCAGAAATTAGAAGATGCCTTGAGGAAGGGATTGAATTCCAAGGTGAGTTGCTGAACTTTAGGAAAGATGGATCTCCACTTATGAACAGATTGCGGCTGACACCTATATATGGAGATGATGAGATAACTCATGTCATTGGAATCCAGTTCTTCACTGAGGCAAACATTGATCTTGGTCCTGTTCCAGGTTCTACAATTAAGGAGTCTGCTAAAACATCAGATCAATTTAGGTCTGTGCTTTCCTCATTGCATCCTCTTCCGGTGGGGGACCGGAATGTGACACGTGGCCTTTGTGGGATATTGCAATTGAGTGATGAAGTACTGTGTCTCAAGATCCTTGCTCGCTTGACTCCAAGAGATATTGCATCCATTGGTTCTGTCTGTAGACGATTGTATGCGCTGACAAAAAATGAAGACCTATGGAGAATGGTATGCCAAAATGCATGGGGCAGCGAGACCACACGTGTTTTAGAGACTGTGCCTGGTGCAAGGAGACTTGGATGGGGTCGGTTGGCAAGGGAATTGACCACACTTGAAGCAGCAGCATGGAGGAAACTGACAGTTGGAGGTGCTGTTGAACCCTCACGCTGTAATTTTAGTGCTTGTGCAGTTGGTAATAGGGTTGTTCTATTTGGTGGTGAAGGGGTTAACATGCAACCTATGAATGACACCTTTGTATTGGATCTCAATTCTAGTAATCCTGAGTGGCAACACGTCCAGGTGAGCTCTCCTCCTCCTGGTCGTTGGGGCCACACGCTTTCTTGTGTTAATGGTTCTCGCTTGGTTGTATTTGGGGGCTGTGGAACACAAGGCTTGCTCAATGATGTGTTTGTTCTGGACCTGGATGCCAAGCCTCCAACTTGGCGGGAAATTTCTGGATTGGCACCTCCACTCCCTAGATCATGGCATAGTTCTTGTACTCTTGATGGTACTAAGTTGATAGTTTCTGGTGGCTGTGCTGATTCTGGAGTACTCTTGAGTGATACCTTCCTCCTTGATTTGTCAATGGAGAAACCTATATGGAGAGAGATACCAGTGACATGGACTCCACCTTGTCGTCTAGGCCACACACTATCTGTTTATGGTGGTAGGAAAATACTGATGTTTGGCGGTCTGGCCAAGAGTGGGCCTCTGCGTTTTCGCTCCAGTGATGTATTCACAATGGATTTAAGTGAGGATGAGCCATGCTGGAGATGTGTAACAGGGAGTGGGATGCCTGGTGCTGGAAATCCTGGGGGCATAGCTCCTCCTCCTAGACTTGATCATGTGGCTGTTAGTCTTCCAGGTGGGAGAATTCTGATATTTGGTGGGTCTGTTGCAGGCCTTCATTCTGCCTCCCAACTTTACATCCTTGATCCAACTGATGAGAAGCCTACATGGAGAATCCTAAATGTACCTGGGCGCCCTCCACGATTTGCTTGGGGACATAGTACATGTGTTGTTGGAGGGACGAGAGCTATTGTATTGGGTGGTCAAACTGGGGAGGAATGGATGCTAAGTGAACTCCATGAACTATCCCTGGCAAGTTCTGTCATATAGATCCCGTGAATAAACTGCATGCTGGAGTGAAGGGAAATGCTACAAGGCTCTGATTAAGGTTGTGAATCATTGTGATTTTCGACCACAAGTTGGCAGCAAAGGTTTGTGTTGGTCACTGGTAACTCTTGAGAAGCATTGCTCTGGACGAAACGTTTTTGTATTAAAGTTGTTTCAACAATGCATTTTCATTTATGGTTGGTTCTGGCTCAGAAGAACTTTTCAATGAGTGACACAATACCATGTTTGTATTCTTGAGGTTGTGTGGGACTTTGCCCTTCAGTATGCACAATGAATTATTCTTCCTGAATAGATTATCAGTGTCTGATAACGGTAGGTAACATATTAGGGTAGCTCCTCACTTGATTTTCCAATGTGTTGTTTTGTTCAAATGGTGTAATCTGAGCCATGACAAAGGATAGAAAAAAAGAGAAGTGCATGTTCATAGTAACTTAATTAGGTCTATTGTATGTTATGGAAGTCTACTTCTGTTTTTTGTTTTTGAACGAGTCAGCTGACATGGTCATAGTTGGATGTATTGGGTTGTGCCACTGAAAACAGGTGTATGTGACAGGGAACGCTGCAGATTGTACATATTTATTAAATATTGTGATAATATGGAGTATGGTAACATTTGTATAGTTACTTATTTTTTGTTATTACCAATATGAAGTCAGTAGTTATAACATGAGTGTAAAATTTGAATTTTTTTTTTTTCATTTGAAATGAAGGGTTGGGGTTAGTGCTAAATTTTCGGAAGTTACTTTTTAACGGCATTGCCTTTCACTAATTTCGGGGGCATTCTGTTTTGCAACTCTTTCTACCCTGAACCACTGATTAACAATATTCTCCTCAGTTCATATTCATAAAGTTAGAAGAAAAGGGCACTTCAATTAACAGTGTCCCAAAATGCTTGCTTCACATGGAGGACAAACAAAAAGGTGTGCCAACTAACAGTCACATATACATACTCAGATCAAACTTTTCCTGTAATTCCACATTAAACATATAATCAGTGTGATTTGTGGTAAGTGAGACTTCATTGTTTACAATAGTTTAGTTGATTGTGCTAATTCCTTATATACAAGTTTCCACATTCTCGTGAGTAGTGAAGCCTCTTTTTCAACCATCACCATTCCAGAACTAATGCACTAAATACAAAATTCATAGGGTGAATTTAGTACAAGCAAACATGAGTTTTTAAAAATCTTTTATTGATAATTTTATATATTTTTATTACTAATAATTAAAAATGTCAATTTTATTTGATTTTTGGCTTATGATTCAAATGTGTTTGGTAGGAGAGTAACAATGAAGTTGCAAATTTTTTGAGTAATCTCCATACAGATGTAAAATTACATTGAAACTCACCTATGAAAATTTTCACTATATTTTTTTTTCCCGATAGAGACGACAAAGCTACAAGCCTATCAAACAGATAAGCGAGCTTATACAAGTTCAATATGCAGAGAGTAAACGAACAAAAAAAAAATAATACACCGACTAGATAACAGAAGACATTCAAAACCCATACCAGCCGCAATTTGGCACAACTCCCAGCAAGATACCATGGGCACGGGCAATACAACTTTTGTTTTTGAATCCGTACAACTTTTGTTTTTATCTTATATCTTATATCTTATAATTTGGAATTTTGTTTTGAATTTTTCGCTGTTTGTCTTGATTTAATTTCGGCTGTACTCATTTATCGATATTCAATTCATAACCACACATGAACTTTATCCTATATGGAGTTGCTTCCCATTCCATAAGACCATAACTCCTTCAAATGTCTGTTGGCGATGCACATTAACAGGAACGTTTTCCATCATATTGTCGATACATTCATGACGGAGCTGAGTCATCAATTCACGCTTTATTTATCAGTATCTACAAATAATTGTTAGGACACACGGACATGGTATATATATATATATATATATATATATATATATATATATATATATATATATATATATATATATATTTGTTGTATGATTTTTGTTGTTTGAATTTTTTTTATTGTGTTTGTATGGTTTTTTTATTTAATTAATTCTTTTTTTTTTTTTTGTGATCAATAAAGAATTTCAAAATAACAGAGCTAATTTTTTTTATGTGCACAAGTCAAAAAATCATTTTTTTAATTGGACGCATATGACGCGATCAACACAGTTGGTGTGTCCACGCTTCTTAGGTTACGACTAACTACTAAATCACTTGGCTATTGTGAAGTCAACAGTCACTTTCTGTCACCAAAGATACCCCCGTCCTGGCCGTCCAAATTAAATTGCGCATCGTGTTTTATTTATGGATAGGAGAGGGACGTACGTGATATGTATGCAAGTAGAAAGATCAACGAAGCATGTATAAAGTAGAAAGAACCATATTCACCGACACTTGTGTGATCTGCGCGCAAGTCATACAGCCAAGACATGACCTTTTGCCTTAGCCTATATTTGGAAGCATAAAAATGAAGGAAGAGGCATGGAAGGGAAGGGATATATGGGGTCCAAGAAGAGGGTATGGCATGGCTGAGGAGGGACTGCCAATCCTCTTCAAGCCTTCATGAAGTGAAATAGGTGAACCCCAAATTGGGGAACAAGGAAGAGGACAATACTTTTGTGTACATTTTTACTGTTTTGCTCCTTTTTTGCAATATCTTGCAATGACAAGCACTCCACATATGCTATTTCAACACCTGCTTTGGGTGTCGCGTACAAAGACACCGTAGAGTAGGAAGAACTCGCAGATGGAGAAATAAAAAAGAGAACACTATAATGGATCCCAAAACTTCATTTTCACTTTACTCCCATACACAACACCTTCTCCATCCTCTGTTTCCTTCCATCTCAAAACTAAGAACAATGCCCATTCCTTCACCCCCCGCCCTCTCAAACCCGCTTGCACGCTCACCCTCCCCAACCCTCTCAAACCTGCTTGCACGGCAATCACGTGAACCCATTTGCCCTCAAGCTCATTCTCCCTCTCAAATTCACTTTCAAGCTTAAGTTCACTATCAAACTCATACTCCCTCTTAAGCTAGCTGAAAACCCATGTCCCCCTCTAGCTCTAGCACCTCTCTTCTCTGAACCCATTCTTTGAAGGTAGAGCGGTTAAGCTCGAGCTCCTGTCCGTCGCTCAGCTCTCGGTCTCCCTTTCTCAAGCTCAGGGAAAGAGTAAAGGTCTTTCAGGTTTATGTGTGTGTGTGTGTGTTTTTTTTTGGGGGGGTGGGGAAGGGGGGTTTGGGTGAGTATCATATTTGTTGGGGGTTACCTGTTTATTTTAATCTAACCTTGTTTTGGATCAACATTTTGTTGGGTTAGAAAGTTGTAACAACTATCTCTGTGTTTCTTGCATGTTGAATTACAATTTTCTCAAAGGTTTCCTAGATTTGTGAATGAATAGCGGCTATTTTTATTTTTAAAAGATAAATTAATTCATTGAATTGGAATGTATGTTGTGATTGGGTAGTATCCATGTCTTTTTAGTTATGCTAGCTCTTTAGTCTTCTAATATTCACGGTTTCTGAATTTTAATTCTTGTTCTTTTGCTTTTGGTATTAAAATAGTCTCTTTGTTATTGAGTTTGTATTTCCCTAAGTGTTGGTTCATTTCATTTTGATTTTATTTGTTATATAATTTGTCACTCTTGTATCAGTTTTATGGATCTCTTTTTGAACCATTGGCTAGTCTTGTTAGGTTGCTAAGCTCTTTGTCTTAGAGCTTTGCATATTGAGACAGCTTAATCTAGTTGTATTTGCTCACTACAATGTTAGTTGTGTTCTTGACTTTTGTTTTCGTTGATGATTGTATTGTTGAGTGTGGTTGAGAAAAACCGATTTATCCTTGTGAGTGAAATGCTTGGGCTAGAGGATTGGTTTATATTGTTGTGCTAAATTTGTAATTGTATGATTCTTGCAATATTTCTATGAATCTATGACATATGATGGGAGTTAAGTATCTGTAGAGAGTATATTTTAATTTGGTTGCTAATTCATTTGTAAAAGAATCTAGAATTGTGTAACTAGATTTCACTTGAGTGTGAGTATTGTTGTGATTTCCTGGAAGGCTTAATTAACTTGACTAATTAATTCCATTTAAATTTCATAAAGGAAATTTGCTAAAGCAAATTACTTAAGCATAATTCATCCCACGCACTACTAGGATCACCAAGCTCAATCTCGCTTGTGTTGTTGTTTCTTTGACAAGGTGTTTTCCTTTTCATTTGCTTGGTGATTTTCTTGATAATTTTACTCTTTTCATTCCTCTTTTGTATATGAGTGTTTGATAAAAATTCAAACTTTGAAGGAAGAAGTTGAAATTCAAAACCATTGCATGATGTGATAGAAGAATATGTGGTCTAGGCTTTAGAGAATATGATGCTTGTTCCTTTAGGAAGACCTCTACAGAACCCTTTGGCTAGTTTTAAAGACTGAAGCATCCTGTATCCTTCATATTCTTTCTCATATTTGATAATTAGTTCTTCTATTCCTTTAAAGACCAATCCAATTCCCACTTTAGAAATTGTCCTAGAATTTTGATTCATATAGCTAGCAATTTATCCACTGTGATTCCTTTCAATCTTATTTAAGAAAAAGCAAAAAAAAAAGCAAAAGAAAAAAGATGGTAAGCTATCTAAGTGATCAATTATTTATAATAAAGTCCTATTATAGTTAAGATTCCACTAGATTTAACATGAAAGCATATCGGTTAGCACTTGACATTATTTATTAGTTTTCATGAACTAGATTGCTAGGTGGTTTCCTAATGTTGCTTTAATATGGCGTTACCATGTACTTTACAGTATGAGATGGTTTTATGGCTTATTGGGCTATAAAGTGCTCCTTTGTACATTACTAATAGCAATTAGCAAACTACAAGTGCATATCAACTGTGATATAAATGATTGACATATGTATCATGTCTTTAGTTGGAAACTTTTAATTGTGTATCAAACTTTTTGTGTTAAAGTGCAAAGTAGCCTCATTACTATTTTCTTTAAGATTATTCATTCATTCATTAATTTTGCAAATGTTGTACTTTAAATATCAAGCCGATTATATAAAAGTCCAAAACTATGAATGCTTCTTACATCATTTGTTTTCTATACTTTGTTGATGTGAATGGGATTTTGCATAGGAAGATTCATGCATGTTGCTCAAACCATATTCATAGTGGATTTCATAGGCTGTGTGTGAATTAGTTTACCAACGGTGTCAATTTAGTTAGTAGAACGAAATAGAACTAGAGACTTTGAAAGACTTATAGTCTCACTAAAAATTTATTTGAATTGTAACAATTGAAAAGTTGGAAGAACCTGAAAATGTACCAAGAAATTTAAAAAACTACTAGCATGATGAGAAGAAGTTACGAGCATATGAGGGCAATTTACTAGCTATAGACAGTGGATTTTTTGGGTGACTTCTATTCACAATACTATTAGTGTGATATATTTTAATTACCAAAACTTGACCAAATAAATAGAGCTATGTCCTTAGGAAAACTTATAGAAAAAATATATTTGAAGGGCACCAATTTAAAAAGTTGGAAGAACCTGCAAAGGTACCAGCAAATTTGGAAAATTACAATCATGGTGAGAAGAAATTATGAGCGTATGAGGGAAATTGACTAGCTAAAAACAATGGATTTTTGGGGTGACTTCTAATCACCTAGTGTCATACCCAATAAATACAACCGGTTATGTTAGAAAGGTGTTTTATGAGGATGAAGGGATGGTCGAGACAAAACATTGGGCTTGTGATGCCTTCTATGTATGAAAACAATCACTCACAATAGGTTAATTATCTTCTTGTTGCTCCTAGTCATTTAGGGTATGATTGGGAGATGAAAACATGGGGGAGTGGCAGGGAGGAGGGACACTTATATAAAAAGTGTGTGTGGGAGTTATATTACATATTGAAATGGAATGGTCAAGAAGGGAGTAAAAGTCCCTCCTTTCCTATGAAACTCTTAACACTTATTGTCCATTCAATTTGAAGGGTTTAAGAGGGACAAAAAAAAAATAATTCTCTAAACATAATTAATTTACTATTTTATCCTCATACAAATATAAATATATCATTATTTATATTACATATAGGATAAAATTGAAAAATCATTTCCTTTCCATTCCTTTCTATTGACACTACTAAACAAGAGAAGGAAGACACCTTTCTCTTCCTCTACTAAACTCTCAAACAATAGAGTGGCACACTTCTATCTACTCCCCTCTTTCCTTCTCCCTTCTATTCTATTATGGGATATTCCTTTCCATCGTTAATAAAACCCCAATCATAGTTTTAAGGTTTCTATATGAAAAGTTTGATATGTATCTCTCAACTATCTAGCCTCTCTACTATGAGTACTTCATAGACTTTAGATTTACTATGCAGTGGACAAGTAGGTTTCTCCTTATGCATCTAAGTTAAATGCTTAATATTATTACTATAATTAATGAAACTACAAATTGAATGACAAGATTTCCTGTTTAGATTAGTTGTGATACAAATGATTATCTCATGTTTTGCATAAGTTTACTCAATTTCCTTTTTTTTTTGGCTTTTGAATTAGGCAAATAAGCAGAAATTTATATACCAAGGGTACTTAGTTTCAATTGTTTTTTTTTTTTTTGGGTATCGCTGTTGTTTTGTTGGTAGGTAACGTGAATATATTGCAAATGGTGCGAGGAAAAGGATGACTGGGCGTTCTGGACGTGGTATGTCATTCCATGATATCAATTTTTCATCTATTATAACTGGTAGCAAAGTTTAGAATATACTAACAAATTTTTATAGCTATGTATTGTCACCATGTATTAAAACGTTGGCTACGTTTTCAATTAATAGTTCCACCTATAGTTGAAGATTCGACAAGCTTAGGATAGACAAGGACTTTGATCCTAATGAAATCAATGATGGTGAGGATGGCTAGCCTATACAACCTTTTGATTTGCAGAACCTACGGCCTACTAACATATTTAATTAAAAAATGATTCATGAACATGCTATAGTGATGAAAGTAGTAGTGAGCTAGAAATCTCCAGAATGTTAGGGTCCTTGAACAATCAAAGAAAACAAAAGTAAATCTGAAGGTTTGTATTGAAGATAGCAAAAAGAAATCTGGAATCTTTGTATTGAGCAAAACAAGAAGAACTCTAGCAAGGTATGTATTCATTCCCACCAATAGATTTGTGTAAGATAAATCTTGTACAACCTGGATAAGAGGACATCATCAATAATCCTATGCATAAATAAGTCCACAAATAAAAAAAATAAAATTTGTGGTTTACATACCTTCACCCTTAGACAACTGTTCTCTCAATAGATTGAAGAAAAGAAACAAATCCACTTGGATGCAAGTTAGATGACTATGACCCTAATAAATTTTCCTGAAAATTGGGAATTGCAACATTTTCCTTGATGCAGACACCTCTAACTTGCATAATACGGAATAAAAAAATCAAACAAATATCTTATAATTAATATTTAAAATTGACCATCAAACAAAGATCATCTAAAGTGTCTTTTCATTTTTCACTTTTGTCCACTAAAATGTGAAATAACATTTTTATCTTATGCTTCAACAAAGAAATAAACACTATACAATTGCTTTCATAACCCAGTATCATTAATCACTGTCATTCATAGTGTATTCACTATCATATGGTTGGATAATATCCTTTCTTATGCAAAGTATGACAGAGATAAATATAAGACCACCCTCATTGCTTGATCAAACCTCTCACCAAAACATAAGATGCTAATAAAATAGTTCAAAGTTAAATAAATAAATAACCCAACAAATAAGGACCATTTGGATTAACATTACAATACGAATGGTACAATGACAATTACTCTTATCACATGTTGAATAGAGGACATAAATTGTTATAATATGGCTCTTGAAGTTTCATTTGCCACAGCAACCATTATAAACTATAGGATGATCACTCCAATATATGGAAATACGAACATATTGAATAATTCAAATGTCCTTCATAGGTACAACCCATTAGCACCACCATACAATGGTAGTTTAAAACAACACAACCTTTAAATTCTAGAGATTGTATAATTGATACAAGCTGATCTAATAATTCATAAGCCTTAATTGTAAGCTCCATAACCCTTCAAAAGCGTTAATACAATATGTTCTGAATGACAATAGAACCAATTTAAGGAAAATATTTTGAAGAATGACTAATGTCTACCTTGAGTTTCTTGAAATAGCAAACATGTTATATTGTTAGCATAATGCGACTCCTATAGTGAAGATAATTTCACTTTACATGTGCAAACATGATTTATCTCATTTAAAGAGATGGAAACTAAATGAAAGTGATAATTATATCATGAAATGAGCGTACGAATGCCTAAGGGGTTGAAGAAAATCAACAAGTATAAGAAACCAAGGCATGGGTCTTCAGTAAGTAGCACTGGACTTCAAAAAGTACACTTAAAGTGAAAATATCTATCCAACCTTGAAGCCAATGTGTTCTACAACCTTCAATCATCATGATCGCAATCTTTTTATCATCAATAAGCACTAATTGAAGACTAGAAGAATGAAGACATATCAAGGAACTGATATCGCACTTCAGAAAGTGCACTTCATAGCAAAACGCTACACTCTACTAGAAAAGGAGGAAAAATTTAAAATTCAAATTTGAAGTCAAATCCAATGACATACTGGCATGTCATATCTTTTGCTAACTTGGTCAACCACTCCAGCTTCTAGAAGGAAGTGTTCAGAAACCTCGCTCAGAAAGTAAAAAGTAGTTTTTGAAGGTGGCCTTAGAAACCACTGTTTCATAACGACTTCTGTAACAGCTCTAACACAAGATGGGCTACTCCTCTGGACTACCTTTCAAGACACAAATAGATTATCAACACGTGTCACTTGGACAACAGATCAAGGAGATTGACACTTGAGCTTTCAAAATAATAGAGATTGACATTGCACAAGAGCTAATACATTGTTAGATTTTCTCCTAATCTTTTCTATGAAGTTCATTACTTCCTGTAATCAGTTTTCTTGCTTGTAAAATTCTTCTTTCTACATTCTTAATAGATAACAAATTCTTCCAAGGAAGAATCTCCAAAAAGAAGTCATTCAAGTTTTTCCCATGTCTGTTATTGTATATCTTATGAAAACTTGAGTGTAGGTTAGTTTGAGTGGCAAACCCAAACACAAACTTCTTGTAACCTTGATCCAGGTAATGATCGGTGTAAGATAGCTTGGAGAAGCTAGGATAAAACTACTTGCAATGCGATAGTAAGGTGTTCTTGCTAGTCACGGTTTAACTTGGAGAGACTTCAAAAACTACTTAGGTTAGCTTAGAGAGGCTAGTACAAAACTACTCGGGTTTCAGCTTGGAGAGGCTGGTGAATAACTACTTGGTTTGTGACAGTAGAGGTTGCTCCTGGTCACTAAGAGCTTGCGAAGGCTACTACAAAGACTATCCAACTTTATTGGTTTGAGAAAGGTTTTATAGTGGAACTTAACTGTGGTTGAGAACTGGATGTAGGTAGGTTTGGTTGAACAAGTATAAAACTCATGTGTAGAATTCTCTTCTCCTTCATCTCTTTTTCTTTTTGCCTTGTGACTAATATTCTATGTTTTCTAGAAAACTAGATCTTACATACCTCTTTGCATATTTTAGTTTAGAAAGATACTTTTTGACTGCACTAACATTATTTCCGTTGCACTACAAGTATATTACTTAATAGCATTTTGCTTAAGTTTTTCAGATAAGAGAAAAAGCAAAGAAAGGCTAAGCACGATTCAACTTCCCTTCGTGCGCTTTTTGTCTACATTAATTGCTATCATGGCACCAAAAATTGTGCCATATTATATCACCCAAATCGGTCAAAGTTACAAATTTAACTCTATTTGGTGTTTACATAGACCCTAAACTATTATCATTCAAATTTGCACAACTTACAACCTCTCCTGAGGACTCAATGTAGAAGCCTCCACCCTCCTGGGTAAGCATTCCACCCAAGGATTCCTAGATATTACAACAAGGAGAGATGACATTATTATTTCTCTCTATTTATACCACTTGAATACACATGAAAAAGAATAAGTAAAAATAAAAGTACCTCAATAAGCAACTTGTCACTTGTTTCGATGCTTCGCTTCCTATACTTTCTCACAACTTTCTCACATTGAGAAATCTTTCTTTCATTGTCGAGCGACCTTTACGTCTTACACTTGTGGGACTATGAATTTTATTCAATTGAATTGGACACCCTTCACCCATGTTCTTGGCAATGCCTTCAACATTTGAAGGTGTATTCAAATCATGTGATGAAGAAGATATGGATGGTAACTTTGAAGTAAATTTTTCAAGTGTAAGGTGGAGGAGATTGCTTGCTTCCTAGAATCTGCAGCAATTTCAGCCACATCATAGAAATGCCTGCACAACTTATCATATCTCTACTTTATTGGCTTCAACTCATTTTTATCATAGCTGCTCTTTATGTAGAAATGTCTTTGTTTGATCTTTTTGCTCCATCTACTTAGAATATACTTACAAGGCACTTGTTTAACTCTTTCAAATGCAAGCACAAAAAGAGAATGCTTGTACATTATACCTCTAATTTCAAAAAGCAAACATTGGCAGCTAACATTGTGATTGTCTCTATTAAAAATAACCTCGAACTTAGCTTCTTTTGATCGATTTCCAAATATAATATCCTCAACCACCATGTAAGTGGCAATTGTTCCATCCTCCATTTCATCACGGCAACACATTTCATTTTTCCTCTAAATTTAGCTTGAACTTCAACAAATTTAGAATTAGTATACTTAACTTGAAATTGCTTCTCAATAACGGAGGTTGACCCATATTGAATTGTGGTGTTCATTGTGCGGAAATCACCATCCACTTCCTTCTCCACCTTGCTCTTAAAGGCATTTTCATATTACTTAACAAACTATTGTAAGCTTGTATTTGAGTTCAAATATCCATTAAAAAATGCGTGTATGCTTTCACTTCTTTGTGTGATAGATAGTCCTACCTAGATTTTTTTTTCAAAATAATTGGAAACCATCTATGGAATTCGTTGAATAATCCAGCAGCCATTCATTTTTTTCAACTTGATACTCTTTCAAGAAAGAAAACCATTTCTCTTCAAATTCTTCCTTTATAAGAGTATCATAAACAACTTCTTTCATTGCTGATTTGATTTGCTTATACGCACCATATCCCTTAAGTTTTTTAGGGATTTTTTTCATGATATGCCATAAACACCATCTATGGCGAGTATCGGCAAAGCTATTGCAATAGCATTTTGCATAGCCTTGCATTGGTCAGTCACAATCCCATTGGGTGGCTACTTGGACATGCATCTTACCCAACATTTGAAAAGTCAGACAAACGTGTCAGTATCTTCTCCTGAAACTAAGCCACAATTGAGTAAAACTAACTGACCATGGTGATTTACACCAACAAAAGCAGCAAATGACATCTCATACTTGTTTGTTAGGTACGTTGTTTGAAACTGACAATATCTCTAAAGGCTATGTGGCTCGACTTTTAGCATCTACCAAAAAATATTTCTGATGCGAAACTCCTCATTAAGATCAATATCATACCATAAATTGCTATTGTGTTCCTTCATCCTACAAACATAATCCACCAAATATTTGGTATCTTCGTGCTTGTCAATCAAACGTCTTTCCTTGTGAATATAGTTTCTGACATTTTTTTCTACAAATGGCAAATTCTCGTGGCCACCAACATCTTGAACAAGAGTCTAAAAAGTCTTGTTTATCCTCACCCTACCTCATCATGTAATTCAATTGTTCTTCTTACATGCATGCTGATATTCTTGTTTTTCTTAAACATTATTGTCTTCGAAGGGCTAACTTTATGACAATGGTTAAGAACAACTATTTTTATAGACCATTTTCCACATCTCTCTTTCTTTACCATAATCTTTGCTTCACATTTGGAAGCCACGGTCGGAAATGTCTTCAAAGTTATTAGTACCTTTGACATACTTTTCCTTCTCATATGCATGCAAGAATCAAATGATTTACCTCTCTATTCAGCCTTTTTTTTTTAATTTCTGATCTTCCATCCAAAACCCATTTGAGTTGAATACTTCTTGTAAAATGTTTTAATAGCTTATATTGAATCAAACACCAATTCAATAGCTGGCTTAACAATTTCAGGGTTATCATTGAGGCTACCAACCTCGCCAACGGACTCAACAACATTGTCTATGTCATGGTTGATTGCTTCCTCGATCTTGTATAGACCTTTCTACCTCCATAGACTTTAATTAGGGATTGACCCACCTACACAAAATATACAAAAAAAAAAATTACAAAACCACCTCAAGAAAAAGTATAAGCAAAATTGAATAATGTTGGGGTGACATAATTAATGCACACATAAATCATAGACAAACAAATTTAAAAAATTAACCATGATTAATGGTACAATGGCTAAGCCTCATATACTTGGTGGGAATTTTATAAATTTGCTGGCACTTGTGCTAATTGTTCCAATTTTTCAATTATTACTAGGCAAATATATTTTGAGGTTATGTCTTCCAAAGGCTCTAGATTTTATTATTGGGTCAAGTTTTAGTAATTAAAAACCACACAAGTGTTAACATGATTAGAAGTCACCTAAAAAATCCACTTTCTATAGCTAGTAAATTGCTCTCATACGAAGATAGTTTTTTTTATCACAATGCTAGTAATTTTATAACTTTGCTGGTACATGTGCAGGATTTTACAACTTTTCAATTGTTCCATTCAAATATAGTTTTAGTGAGGCTATAAGTCTTTCAAAGTCCCTAGACCTATTTTTTTTAAGCCAAGTTCTACTAACAAAAATATGATACTAATGGTAAAGTGATTAACACATGATAAAAAAAAATTTACAATTTTTATAAGGTTTGAGCAAGACAAATGATTCTTCACATACGAATTCTCATGATCAACAACAAAGTGTGGAAAACAATTGATCTAGACTATTTATTAGTTGTGGACTTTTACATAGGTGCTATTTAAAGTACATGCTCTGCATAATTTAAAATAAAATTAGGAAGAAAATAGCAACAGGACAAGTTTGTACTTTAACACAATAGCCTTCATATTGAAAGAAAAATTTAAAGTACTCATAGCATTGAGAGACTACAGAGCTAAAAGAGACATATCAAAATTTTCATATGGAAGACTATTCCATTTGTATTCACATAGTCCCAAATGAGGGGAGCTAAATTATTGCTCATGTTTAATTTGTGCTTTTTCATCGCCAAACAAAATCCAAATCAAATTTTGTTCAAAGTCAAACATGATCATTATATCTAGCTTCCTTTTCTTATCACCATCATGATTCATTAATCATACTATACCACTAAAAAATGTCCTTACTTTACTACTAGTATAAAGTAACATGCTTGCTTGATAATAAATTAAAGTGCTATCTACTTGAGCTATAACAATATAACACCTCTCATTCCACAAACAAATACTACAATGAATATAAACTGTTATGCTGGAAAGTTATAGCTGTTTTCCTATGCTCACTCCAGTACAAGTTAAGCTGGCATATTATCGTCCCAAATAAGGGAGGGAGAGCATTTCCCTTATAGTAATTTGCTTAAGCCTTCACAAAAAAAAAAAAAAAAAATCAGGCAATCACAACAATGTCCACACTAAAGTGAAGTCTAATTACACAATTCCATAATCTTTTGCAAATGAATTAGCAGCCAAATTAAAATATACTCTTTGCATAGATACTTAACTTTAGTCATCTGTCACTGATTCACATAAATATTGTAGGAAGCATGCAATTAAAAATTTAGCATAGCAACATAAACCAATCATCTAGCCCAAGCATTTCACTCACAAGGACAAATTGGCATCTCTAAACCACACTCAACAACACAAACATCAAGGAAAATAAAAGTCAAGAATGGAACTAACATTGTAGTGACAAATACACCTAGACAAGAGTCTGACATGCTAAAATGTGCTTAAGATTTAACTAAAATCCAACCATAACAGCATCACCAAAGTTCAAACCAAATATAGCAAGATGCAATACATAATAATAAGACAGAAATTTTCAACCCTTTGAAATAGCATGTCAAAGAAAATTCTACTTTACTCAAAAATCCAAACTTGCAAGACAAAAGCAAGAACAAAGTATAAGAGTAAAGAAAGGAAACATAACTTCCAAAGGATATGGTTGTGAAGAATGAAATTAAAATGCCCAAAAACACTAAACTTCTTGTGCCCTAACTAAACCAAATTGGGTATGTGAGAGAGATGTCAAGAAGGGAGGGGAGATTAGGTTTGTGAGCTTGAGAAGCTTATGCAATAGTGGGTTGGTGAGCTTTAGGAGTGTGGGTGTGGGTTCGAAGGGGTTGATTGAGAGGTGAGAGAGAACAGAGGTAATGAGCTACAAGAAGATGATTCTGAAGGGTGGGACACTAATGCGTGTTCAAGCTAGTGGTGGGGAAGAGGATTGGGGGTTCTACAACGTCAATAAGGGTGGAATGTAGAGGAGAGTGGAACCAGTGGTGGGGGAAGTGGATTGGGGGTTCTAAAGGGTGGGACACCAAGGAGGGTTTGAGATGGTGGTGGGGAAGAAGATTGGGGGTTCTTCAATGCCAAGGACGGTGGAATGCCGACGAGGGTGGAATCAATGGTGGGGAAAGCGGATTGGGGCTTCTCCAACAAATAATACAAAGATGTTTAGGTTGGAGGTAGGAGAGGGTGCAAGCTACCTTTGAGTTTTAGGGATGAAGTGAGGGAGGAAAGTGGAGTGGAGGGGTAGAGGGGAACAGGGAACAACATGTTATGAGAGGGAGGGAAACCAATTTGAGGGGGCAAAATTTTTCATTTCGAGCTTGGCTATGGTGGACCAAAATTTTAAACCCCATACATGAGTCCTCTACAGTGGTATACGATGTCTGTACCAAAACACCCCATTCGAGTGTTGAAATAGCAAAACTGACAAACAATCCTAAAATAAAAAGATAAAAATGGATACGAAAATTTATACACTCTTTCATTTTGCTCATTTATATTACAAGGTCCTCCCAAACAATGAAGTGGTTCGCAATCAATTGTTCCATACTTTTCTATTCTTTTCATAAGCACTCTGTTCCATCTTCTTTTAAACTCCCAATCATAGTATGTTTGTGAGTCATAATTTTGGATGTGAGTGGAGGATAAGGAAATGAAAGATTTATAATGTAAAATTTTAAAATTTTATACTATAAATTTTTTCTTCATATCCCATAAAATCTAAACTCAACAATGTAGTATGTATACCCTCACCGTCCAAATCAAAATTGAAAGGAAGTCCAAGTCGTGGTGATTGAACTCGTCCTTCGGTGGGAGAAAGGATGGGTAATTTCACTTGGACAAGGGACATGCGCAACTAGAAACTATTATTACACACGCTTCATGTACATTTTTATTTTCTTTTTAAAGTTTAATTTTGATGCAAAAATATTATCAAAGTGTTTTTCATCCAATTAAAATCTTTTATTTATATGGATTTTAAAGTAATAGATGAAAAAGTCCATTGTCATGGTTGATGTTATAGTATATAATTAAATAAATATGTAAAATAATTTATGTTATTAGTACATAGAAATTAAATTTTTATTGTCCATTATATTTATTTCATAGTATACCTTTTTTTTTTTTGCTATAATTGTCATGTTAAAATTTTTTAATTCTTATTTTTCAATTTTTATTTATATATATTTCTGTCACTTTTTCTTTTATAATTTTAATCTTTCATAATTTTAATTTTTCTATATTTTTTAAATAGTAGTTAGAGGATAACATAATATGTGTTTAAATGGCTTAAAAATATTTATAATCTTCATAAACATAGACCGTTTAGGTTTAATTCATTAAAAAAAGATAGCTTTTGGTCCATTTTTTCCAGCACTTTATTTTTGGTTCTTTTCATTCTAAATTTTGATTCCTGTAAATATTTTAGAATATGCCTTTAGTATTTAAAAATATTACAAATTTTATTTTAGGTTATTTTAAATATTTCAATACTCTTCTTTTGATTTAGATAAATATATACTGTTTAACCATGTTAGGCTAACAACAAAGATAAAAATAAATAAATAATAAATAATGAGGAAAAAAATCAAAAGTCAAGAAAAATCTTAGAGGGACTAATCAAAATTTTTTTTTTGCATGACTTTTCAAGTAATGAAAATGAAAATTAATTATATTTGCTGATATGATAATATATAATCAGATGACTATGTAAAATTATTTTACACCATTAGTCTAAATTATATATATATATATATATATATATATATAATATAATATAATATAATATAATATTGTAATTAATAGTAACATGTTTTCATTAAAAATATTTATCAAAATATAATTATAATTAATTTATAATATAATTTTTAATATCCTAAAAACCAACTCGATATGCTAAGATAAATATAATGACTTTTCTAATGTACATCACACATATAGAGTTAAAAATATTTTAAAATATTATTACTAAAAGATATATAAAATTAAGTTACGTAGTTATTAAATTTTAAATTTAGGTTTCTATTATACTTTCTCGGGTGTACGTACGTATGGACGATTCATTTTGTATTTAAAAAACTCTCTTAAAATATGTTTACCGCAGAATTTTCCTAAAGTAAAATAAACTTATTAAAATATACGCTATATTATTTTGAAAAAAATAAAACAGTAATATTGATAGCTAGACATATAAAAAAATTATTATGAATATACCGTTTTGATATACCCATAGTGTAAAATATGTATTAAATAAAATAATAATATTGATAGATATATAACAAAATTATTATGAATACACCCGTAGTGTAAAATGTGCAATAACATTTGATTAAATGTGTTTCATTTTTTTTGGGTGAGGTAAATGTGTTTCATTTTGATAACTACTTTGAAATCTGCAGATATAATAATACTATTTTAAATTTTTAATTGATAGTATAAAAATTTTGAGACTAATAATACTTTTTTTTTTTTTATAAAAGACTAATAATATCTTAAAACTACATGAGTGAGACATAAATATGAGTCCTGTGGGACATGCCTAGACCATATCGTCCAAGGAGAGAGAACCGAGTAGGAAAAAACCACGGACAGTAAAAGGAAACATTCAGAAAGAGATCCGAAAGTGTAGAGCAATAATTTTTGGATAAATTATGCTCATTTTTTTGTAAAATAGTATCATAATAATTTTCAAAGTAGTTTCATTTTGGGTAAATGTATTTTAGGGAAGGTGAATATAATTTACCCATAATTTTTGGTTCACTGCATTAGACTAGATGCACTATCTCATTGGTGCTTGAGGCCAAAACGTATTTTGTTGCTCGCTGGTTTGCTACAGAAAGTACCTCTAAGCTCAATATTTTTGGTACTCTTTCTAAGTTTAATATTGTTGCTATATCAACCATGCTAATCCACTCGTGAGTCCATTCATTGATCCATGTTCTAATTATTATTCAAATGTTCAACCATGTCTTTTATTTATTTTTATTATTATTCTTATTTAACAAAAAGGGAGAGAACATGACCCTGCCATCTAGCGTTTGAATTTATTCGGGACAAAGTGCTTTTCCTTTTGGCTTTGAACTTGGTTTACGCACAATCTTCATTCGTTTACTAAAGTTTAATAGCTTCATTTTCTTTCTTTCTTTTTTTCCTTCTCTCTTCTTTTTCAAATGTTTTGTAAAAAAAATTTTTACTAAATAAATTTTAATTCAACACACAATCATTTTGTAGAAGAACTACATGATTTTGAATTCCTCATTATATACATAAGAGCAGATATTTTTCTGTAAAATTAAAATTAAATTTTTTTAAATTTATTTTCTCTTTTTTGTAAATATTTTTTTTTTAAATTCTGTAAATATTTTGGGGTTGATTCTTTTTTAGGGGAAAATAAAATTGTTAAAAGTTATTGTTTAATTTACACAACAAACTTTGGGTAACCATTATGAGACGAATGTATTAGGGATGCATTAGAAGCAAGTTTCCACCATTCCTTAATAATAATTAGACTCTCAAACCCAATTTTATCTTAAAAGACCAATTGTGTCAAATTAAAAGGGTTTTTCCAATTTTTACTATAAATAAAAATTGGTGGCGACTCCATTAAAAACCACTAACTCTTTGAAAATTAAAATCTTTTATCGTCGTGGTGCCCTTCAGGACATTGTGACAATATGGCAACTCCACTAGGGAAGTTACTGAGTCAAGCCCAATAGAGTGATTGTGCAAAAAACTATAACTTAAACAATTTTTGTTTCCCTTAACCAAATTTAGTTTATCTTTTGTTTCCTTTTATTTATAAATAATTGTTTGATTCTTTTGATGAATAATTATTTGATTGTGATTTGTAAATAATTGTTTATAAATAATTGCTTATCTTATCTGTACATAATTGATTTGCTTGTCTTGTTATCAAAACCTTAGGGTAGATGATTTGTCACTTATTGTCTGTACATATCCTTTAGCTTTATTCTCACGCACATTTCACTATCACTTACCTCACACGCTTTTTAGGCTCTATACCCGAGCTTGTGTTACTTGAGGATTAGGATGGGTCCCAACATTGTCCTTGAGAGGCTTTATGCCCACTTGGCATTTGTTGAGGCATCATTCAGATTGTTACTAGTTTTGTGAATTGATCATATTGAGAGGGTTCTTCTTTACTTGTGATAAGTTTACAAGATGGGTTTTTATCTCTTGAGATGATATAATCTGGAATCATGACCTTTAAAAGTTTAGACCCATCCCAAAGCACTAATAGAATGAACCTAGTGGCTGAACATTTGTCTTTTAGGACTAACCCTTTTAGGACACAAAGGAGCATCATTTTTCTTTTGTTCATCTTATATTGTTCATTCATTGCATGTAAAAAAAAATCATTTAGCATGTATTCATTTTCCTTCACTCTCTCTCATAACAAGCATATCATGCATTCGTGCATACATCACATTGACATCATCCATATGAAAAAAAAGAAATCATTTAATATTTATTTTAATGCATTCATAAAATATGGCATGTACATAGCATGCATTCATACATTTTATTTCACGCATCCAATATATAAAAAAAAGGACATTTGACATGCATTCATGCATACATTTTTTTTCATGCATATCCAGAAAAATTGGCATACATTTATGCATAGTCCACATTCATTAAAAAAAAAACTCCAAAAAAATTTTGCCATCTTGCATTTCACATCTTGTTTTCCTAAAAAAAAAAAATTTATTCTCAATTTTGAAGAATTCAGATGTTGGGTTAGTATTTCCTTTTAAATTCTTAGATATTCTTTTTACCATTGGGTCCAAATACATTTGTGCCTATTGTCCTTGTCATAGCCCATCCACTAACCAAGGGCCTGCACAAGTCCATCCACTTGTCAAAAGTCAACCTTCCAACACTCATCAACACCCATTCACAAAAAAAAAAAGACTTGAGCTTTTCCAAATCCTTTTCCAAGAGTGGAATAATCCAAATTGAGCTTGCAAATACCACATGGGAATTTCGAGACACATTATTGAAGATCATCCCCTCTAACAATGCTTGAGCTTTGCTTCTTGAAGTCTATTGTGTAAGCTTGAGCTTTGCTTCCGTTTGGATGTTGTTGATTGTATTCGCTCCATTTGTTGTAAAAGAAAAAAGAAAAAAAAATTCAAAAGGGGGACTTGGTATCTTGTCTTGCAATTAAAATTATTGAAAATAAGCAATCATAATTTGAGATGAAGTTTGACCATATTTCTCTATCCTTAAAAAAAAAAAAAAAAATCATTCATTGTTACCCCACTTTGAGCCAAAATTTCTTTTTGAAGCAATCTTCGATAGGGATAACTCACACACTGATAGGGCAAATAACTTTCATTAGTTAGTTGTAACATAATCACATTGAAAAGGAAGGAAAGGAATGGAGGAAAGAATTACATTTGAAGCAAGCATTTGCAAAGAAGAGGAAAAGAAGAAAAAGGAAAAAAAGGAGAGAATGCACAAAAAGAAAGAAATGAAGAAAAAATGTGAAGACGAGTAGATTAAAAATGTGAAAATAAGGAAGTTGAGACAAGTACTTCATTCCAAACTGAAAGTCAATGTTTCCATAGAAAATACAACTTAATTGGCGGAATTATTCTCCTGAAAAATTATCCTTGATCTTGATTGACCTTTAAATACTTCTTTAGGCCATCAATATCTTTTCTTTCATAACCGATATACCCTTGCCACGCTACAAGCTTAAGAAACCGTTCTAATCAATGATTGATTGCTTTTATTTTCACGAAATTTAATTTCAAGATGAGGTTTCTTTGACAAAAAAAAAACAAAAAACAAAAAAGGGAAGATAAAACAAAAGAAATAAGAAGAAAAGAACTATACCGTCAAGATGGAAGCAAGCATTTGAACCAACGAAAAAGAAGGATGTTCGATATTTGCCATTTGGAATTCTAACTTGGAGGCTAGTAGAAGATTATCAAATCATCATTTGCTCAAGCATGTGTTGCAAGTTTAAGAGCCTTATTTCATAATGACCCATATTCATTGCCACCTTTACAAAATCCTTTCATTTTCCACACATTACAAAGATGTGTCACAATGGTGAATGTTTCTAAGTATTTTCAAACGAAATACAACTCTATTTGAATTCATCAAGGACTTTTGTTAAAAAAATTGTTTCATTTCATAATTTTCATACTTTATCCACATTTTAGATATTGTGAAGCCTAGTCTATTGCACATTTACATTTTAGGTATTGTGAAGCCTAGTCCATATCCATTTAGATTCTAGGTATTGAGAAGCATAGTTCATTTGCACATTTACATCCTTGGTATTGTGAAGCCTAGTTCATTTGCATTCTCGGTATTAATGTGAAGCTTGGTCTGTTTCCATTTGCATTCTCGATATTGAGAAGCCTAGTTCATTTGCATTCTAGGTATTGAGACGCTTAGCTTATCCTTTTGAAGGTATTGTGACATCTTCCTCTTTTGGAGGTATTGTGAAGCCTCGTTTTTATCTATTGTAGGTATTGTGACACATACTCAATAGTTTGAAGGTATTGTGATGACTTCCCTATCCTTTTGAGGTATTGTGACGCCTCATTTTTATCCATTGTAGGTATTGTGACGTCTTCCCTATCCTTTTGAGGTATTATGACGCCTTTTTTTATCCATTGATTGTAGGTATTGTGGCGTCCTATTATTTTGAGATATTGTGAAACCTCATTTTTATCCATTATAGATATTATGATGCCTACTCAATATTTTGAAAGTATTGTGACATCTTCTCTATCCTTTTGATGTATGTGACGTCTCATTTTATTCATTGTAAGTATTGTAATGCCTACTTATTGAAGGTATTGTGACGCCTTCCATTATAAACCAACACTTTCCTAACTATTGGTTTAGGATTGGATCATTATTGCCTTGTTTTTTTTTTAAAAAAAAAGAATTCGACTAGAAAAAATAGGTTGCTTTTTACTTTGCTTGTCCTTTTAAATTAAGAGACCAAGCAAATGAGACTACTGAGCACCCAATTTTGGTCAGGTTACAAAAAATATTTTTTTCTATGAATCCAAAAAAATTTAAAAAATATATAAAAAAAGAAAAAAAAGGCTGAAAAAATTAAAAAAAAAAGGAAAAAGGATGAAAAAGATAAAAAAGTAAAAGTCAAATCTTTCTTGATTGGTTATGACTTCATTTGTTTTGTTAATTAGTTTGATTTGTTTTCTTTAATTAGTATCAGGTAGCATCATGCTAAACAATTTTGACACTAATTATAATGGGGTAAAAATGTGTATAAATAAATACTATTAATTAGTGAAAAGAGGAGGCAAATTGAAAAAGAGAGAGAAAGAGAGGAAAAAATCAGGGACGGTAAAAGGAAACATTCATAAAGAGATCCAAAAGTGAAAGAGCAATAATTTTTTGGTTCACTGCGTCTGCCGCATTATCTCACTGGTGCTTGAGGCCAATACGTATTTTGTCGCTGGCTGGTTTGCTACAGAAAGTACTTCTAGGCTCAATATTTTTGGTATTATTTCTCAGTTTAATATTATTGTTATATCAACCACGCTAAACTTATCCAATTGTGAATCCATTCATTGATCCAAGTTCTAATTATTATTCAAGTGTTCAACCATGTCTTTTATTTGTTATTATTATTATTATTATTATTATTATTATTATTATTATTATTATTATTTAACAAAAAGGGAGAGAACATGACCCTGCCATCTAGCATTTGAATTTATTCGGGACAAAGTGCTTTTCCTTTTGGCTTTGAACTTGGTTTACGCACAATCTTCATTCGTTTACTAAAGTTTAATAGCTTCATTTTCTTTTTTTTTTCCTTCTCTATTCTTTTTTCAAATGTTTTGTAAAAAAAGAAAAAGTTTTACTAAATAAAGTTTAATTCAACACACAATCATTTTATAAAAGAATTACGTGATTTTGAATTCCTCAATATATACTTAGGAGATATTTTTCTGTCAAGCCAAAATTAAATTTTCTTAAATTTATTTTCTCTTTGTAAATATTTTTTATTAAATTCTGTAAATATTTTGGGGTTTGATTCTTTTTTTAGGGAAAAATAAAATTGTTAAAATTATTGTTTAATTTACACAACGAACTTTGGGTAAATCGTAAGACGGATGTATTAGGGTGTATTGGAAGTAAGTTTCCACCATTTCCTAATCATAATTAGATTCTCAAACCCAATTTTATCTTAAAAGAGCAAGTCGTGTCAAATTAAATGATTTTTCAATTTTTACCATAAATAAAAATTAGTGGCGACTCTATTAAAACCCATTGACTCTTTGAAAATTAAAATCTTTTCTAGTCAGCGTGTCCCTTCTAGATGTTGTGACAAAAACCATTCAATTTAATTATACTATGCGTAACCAAACAATGTATATGCAATGACTTGTCAAGAGGTACCCTTCCCCACGTGTAAAAACTCCTCCCACCTCCATCATCTTGATTTATCAAAATAATTATGATCTTCTTGTTGATAATCTGAATTGGATTTCCCATCTTTCCTTCTTGCAATATCTTGACCTCAAGTGGTATTGATCTTCACAAGGAAATCGATTGGCTTCGATTAGTGACCATGCTTCCTTCACTTTCGGAGTTGCACTTGACGAGTTGTA